>CM042438.1:14492789-14995289 GCA_023631565.1 Gymnocephalus cernua
TGACTTTTTCTTCACCTTTTTTGACATACTATACTATGGCTTTTTTCGACATGCTATACTATGGCTTTTTATCCCTTTTTTGACATGCTATACTATGGCTTTTTTATCGCTTTTTTCGACATACTATACTATGGCTTTTTCATCATTTTTTTCGACATACTATACTATGACTTTTTCATCACTTTTTTCGACATGCTATACTATGGCTTTTTCATCACCTTTTTCGACATACACTATGGTTTTTTTCGACATGCTATACTATGGCTTTTTATCGCTTTTTTCGACATACTATACTATGGCTTTTTCATCACCTTTTTCGACATACACTATGGTTTTTTTCGACATGCTATACTATGGCTTTTTCTTCACCTTTTTTGACATACTATACTATGGCTTTTTCTTCACCTTTTTTGACATACTATACTATGGTTTTTTTCGACATGCTATACTATGGCTTTTTATCGCTTTTTTCGACATACTATACTATGGCTTTTTCATCACCTTTTTCGACATACACTATGGTTTTTTTCGACATGCTATACTATGACTTTTTCATCACTTTTTTCGACATACTATACTATGGCTTTTTCTTCACCTTTTTTGACATACTATACTATGGCTTTTTTCGACATACTATGACTTTTTCATCACTTTTTTCGACATACTATACTATGGCTTTTTTATCGCTTTTTTTACATACTATACTATGACGTTTTCATCACGTTTTTTTGACATACTATGGCTTTTTCATAATTTTTTCGACATACTATACTATGTTTTTTTCGACATACTATACTATGGCTTTTTCATCACCTTTTTCGACATACTATACTATGGCTTTTTATCGCTTTTTTCGACATACTATACTATGGCTTTTTCATCACCTTTTTCGACATACACTATGGTTTTTTTCTACATGCTATACTATGACTTTTTCTTCACCTTTTTTGACATACTATACTATGGCTTTTTTCGACATGCTATACTATGGCTTTTTATCCCTTTTTTGACATGCTATACTATGGCTTTTTTATCGCTTTTTTCGACATACTATACTATGGCTTTTTCATCATTTTTTTCGACATACTATACTATGACTTTTTCATCACTTTTTTCGACATGCTATACTATGGCTTTTTCATCACCTTTTTCGACATACACTATGGTTTTTTTCGACATGCTATACTATGGCTTTTTATCGCTTTTTTCGACATACTATACTATGGCTTTTTCATCACCTTTTTCGACATACACTATGGTTTTTTTCGACATGCTATACTATGGCTTTTTCTTCACCTTTTTTGACATACTATACTATGGCTTTTTCTTCACCTTTTTTGACATACTATACTATGGTTTTTTTCGACATGCTATACTATGGCTTTTTATCGCTTTTTTCGACATACTATACTATGGCTTTTTCATCACCTTTTTCGACATACACTATGGTTTTTTTCGACATGCTATACTATGACTTTTTCATCACTTTTTTCGACATACTATACTATGGCTTTTTCTTCACCTTTTTTGACATACTATACTATGGCTTTTTTCGACATGCTATACTATGGCTTTTTATCCCTTTTTTTGACATGCTATACTATGGCTTTTTTATCGCTTTTTTCGACATACTATACTATGGCTTTTTCATCCCCTTTTTCGACACACACTATGGTTTTTTTCGACATGCTATACTATGACTTTTTCATCACTTTTTTCGACATGCTATACTATGACTTTTTTATCGCTTTTTTCGACATACTATACTATGGTTTTTTCATCACCTTTTTCCACATACTATACTATGGCTTTTTAGCGCTTTTTTCGACATACTATACTATGGCTTTTTCATTCCCTTTTTCGACACACACTATGGTTTTTTTCGACATGCTATACTATGACTTTTTTATCGCTTTTTTCGACATACTATACTATGGTTTTTTTCGACATACTATACTATGACTTTTTCATCCCTTTTTCGACATGCTATACTATGGCTTTTTCATCATTTTTTTCGACATACTATACTATGACTTTTTCATCCCTTTTTTCGACATACTATACTATGGCTTTTTCATAATGTTTTTACGACATACTATACTATGACTTTTTCATCCGTTTTTTCGACATACTATACTATGGCTTTTTCATCATTTTTTTCGACATACTATACTATGACTTTTTCATCACTTTTTTCGACATACTATACTATGGCTTTTTTCGACATGCTATACTATGGCTTTTTATCCATTTTTTTGACATGCTATACTATGGCTTTTTTATCGCTTTTTTCGACATACTATACTATGGCTTTTTCATCATTTTTTTCGACATACTATACTATGACTTTTTCATCACTTTTTTCGACATGCTATACTATGACTTTTTCATCACTTTTTTCGACATGCTTTACTATGGCTTTTTCATCACCTTTTTCGACATACACTATGTTTTTTTTTCGACATGCTATACTATGGCTTTTTATCGCTTTTTTCGACATACTATACTATGGCTTTTTCATCACCTTTTTCGACATACACTATGGTTTTTTTCGACATGCTATACTATGACTTTTTCATCACTTTTTTCGACATACTATACTATGGCTTTTTCTTCACCTTTTTTGACATACTATACTATGGCTTTTTTCGACATGCTATACTATGGCTTTTTTATTGCTTTTTTCGACATACTATACTATGGCTTTTTCATCATTTTTTTCGACATACTATACTATGACTTTTTCATCACTTTTTTCGACATGCTATACTATGGCTTTTTCATCACCTTTTTCGACATACACTATGGTTTTTTTCGACATGCTATACTATGGCTTTTTATCGCTTTTTTCGACATACTTTACTATGGCTTTTTCATCACCTTTTTCGACATACACTATGGTTTTTTTCGACATGCTATACTATGACTTTTTCATCACTTTTTTCGACATACTATACTATGGCTTTTTCTTCACCTTTTTTGACATACTATACTATGGCTTTTTTCGACATGCTATACTATGGCTTTTTATCCCTTTTTTTGACATGCTATACTATGGCTTTTTTATCGCTTTTTTCGACATACTATACTATGGCTTTTTCATCCCCTTTTTCGACACACACTATGGTTTTTTTCGACATGCTATACTATGACTTTTTCATCACTTTTTTCGACATGCTATACTTTGACTTTTTTATCGCTTTTTTCGACATACTATACTATGGTTTTTTCATCACCTTTTTCCACATACTATACTATGGCTTTTTAGCGCTTTTTTCGACATACTATACTATGGCTTTTTCATCCCCTTTTTCGACACACACTATGGTTTTTTTCGACATGCTATACTATGACTTTTTTATCGCTTTTTTCGACATACTATACTATGGTTTTTTTCGACATACTATACTATGACTTTTTCATCCCTTTTTCGACATGCTATACTATGGCTTTTTCATCATTTTTTTCGACATACTATACTATGACTTTTTCATCCCTTTTTTCGACATACTATACTATGGCTTTTACATAATTTTTTTACAACATACTATACTATGACTTTTTCATCCCTTTTTTCGACATACTATACTATGGCTTTTTCATCATTTTTTTCGACATACTATACTATGACTTTTTCATCACCTTTTTCGACATACTATACTATGGCTTTTTCATAATTTTTTTTCGACATACTATACTATGTTTTTTTTCGATATGCTATACTATGGCTTTTTCATCATTTTTTTCGACATACTATACTATGACTTTTTCATCACTTTTTTCGACATACTACACTATGGCTTTTAAGCGCTTTTTTCGACATACTATACTATGGCTTTTTCATCACCTTTTTCCACATACTATACTATGGCTTTTTAGCGCTTTTTTCGACATACTATACTATGGCTTTTTCATCCCCTTTTTCGACACACACTATGGCTTTTTTCGACACGCTATACTATGACTTTTTCATCACTTTTTTTGACATACTATGGCTTTTTCATAATTTTTTCGACATTCTATACCATGGCTTTTTAACGCTTTTTTCGACATACTATACTATGACTTTTTCAACACTTTTTTCGACATACTATACTATGGCTTTGTATCGCTTTTTTCGACATACTATAGTATGGCTTTTTTCGACATGCTATACTATGACTTTTTCATCACTTTTTTCGACATACTACACTTTGGCTTTTAAGCGCTTTTTTCGACATACTATACTATGGCTTTTTCATCACCTTTTTCCACATACTATACTATGGCTTTTTAGCGCTTTTTTCGACATACTATACTATGGTTTTTTTATGGCTTTTTTCGACATGCTATACTATGACTTTTTCATCACCTTTTTCCACATACTATACTATGGCTTTTTAGCGCTTTTTTCGACATACTATACTATGGTTTTTTTCAACATACTATACTATGGTTTTTTTATGGCTTTTTTCGACATACTATACTATGGCTTTTTCATCCCCTTTTTCGACATACTATACTATGGTTTTTTTATGGCTTTTTTCGACATGCTATACTATGACTTTTTCATCACCTTTTTCGACATACTATACTATGGTTTTTTTCAACATACTATACTATGGTTTTTTTCAACATACTATACTATGGTTTTGTTATGGCTTTTTTCGACATGCTATACTATGGCTTTTTTATCGCTTTTTTCGACATACTATACTATGGTTTTTTTCAACATACTATACTATGGTTTTTTTCGACATGCTATACTATGACTTTTTCATCACTTTTTTCGACATACTACACTATGGCTTTTTAACGCTTTTTTCGACATACTATACTATCACTTTTTTCGACATACTATACTATGGCTTTTTATCGCTTTTTTCGACATACTATAGTATGGCTTTTTTCGACATGCTATACTATGACTTTTTCATAATTTTTTCGTCATACTATACTATGTTTTTGTTTGACATAATATAATATGAATTTTTCATCACTTTTTTCGACATGCTATTCTATGGCTTTTTATCGCTTTTTTTGACATACTATAGTATGGCTTTTTTCGACATGCTATACTATGACTTTTTCATCACCTTTTTCGACATACTATACTATGGTTTTTTTCAACATACTATACTATGGTTTTTTTCAACATACTATACTATGGTTTTGTTATGGCTTTTTTCGACATGCTATACTATGGCTTTTTTATCGCTTTTTTCGACATACTATACTATGGTTTTTTTCAACATACTATACTATGGTTTTTTTCGACATGCTATACTATGACTTTTTCATCACTTTTTTCGACATACTACACTATGGCTTTTTAGCACTTTTTTCGGCATACTATACTATGACTTTTTCATCACCTTTTTCGACATACTATACTATGGCTTTTTTATCGCTTTTTTCGACATACTATACTATGGTTTTTTTCAACATACTATACTATGGTTTTTTTCGACATGCTATACTATGACTTTTTCATCACTTTTTTCGACATACTATACTATGGCTTTTTTCGACATGCTATACTATGGCTTTTTATCCCTTTTTTGACATGCTATACTATGGCTTTTTTATCGCTTTTTTCGACATACTATACTATGGCTTTTTCATCATTTTTTTTGACATACTATACTATGACTTTTTCATCACTTTTTTCGACATGCTATACTATGGCTTTTTCATCACCTTTTTCGACATACACTATGGTTTTTTTCGACATGCTATACTATGGCTTTTTATCGCTTTTTTCAACATACTATACTATGGCTTTTTCATCACCTTTTTCGACATACACTATGGTTTTTTTCGACATGCTATACTATGGCTTTTTCTTCACCTTTTTTGACATACTATACTATGGCTTTTTCTTCACCTTTTTTGACATACTATACTATGGTTTTTTTTGACATGCTCTACTATGGCTTTTTATCGCTTTTTTCGACATACTATACTATGGCTTTTTCATCACCTTTTTCGACATACACTATGGTTTTTTTCGACATGCTATACTATGACTTTTTCATCACTTTTTTCGACATACTATACTATGGCTTTTACTTCACCTTTTTTGACATACTATACTATGGCTTTTTTCGACATGCTATACTATGGCTTTTTATCCCTTTTTTTGACATGCTATACTATGGCTTTTTTATCGCTTTTTTCGACATACTATACTATGGCTTTTTCATCCCCTTTTTCGACACACACTATGGTTTTTTTCGACATGCTATACTATGACTTTTTCATCACTTTTTTCGACATGCTATACTATGACTTTTTTATCGCTTTTTTCGACATACTATACTATGGCTTTTTCATCCCCTTTTTCGACACACACTATGGTTTTTTTCGACATGCTATACTATGACTTTTTTATCGCTTTTTTCGACATACTATACTATGGTTTTTTTCGACATACTATACTATGACTTTTTCATCCCTTTTTCGACATGCTATACTATGGCTTTTTCATCATTTTTTTCGACATACTATACTATGACTTTTTCATCCCTTTTTTCGACATACTATACTATGGCTTTTTCATAATTTTTTTACGACATACTATACTATGACTTTTTCATCCCTTTTTTCGACATACTATACTATGGCTTTTTCATCATTTTTTTCGACATACTATACTATGACTTTTTCATCACTTTTTTCGACATACTATACTATGGCTTTTTTCGACATGCTATACTATGGCTTTTTATCCCTTTTTTTGACATGCTATACTATGGCTTTTTTATCGCTTTTTTCGACATACTATACTATGGCTTTTTCATCATTTTTTTCGACATACTATACTATGACTTTTTCATCACTTTTTTCGACATGCTATACTATGACTTTTTCATCACTTTTTTCGACATGCTATACTATGGCTTTTTCATCACCTTTTTCGACATACACTATGTTTTTTTTTCGACATGCTATACTATGGCTTTTTATCGCTTTTTTCGACATACTATACTATGGCTTTTTCATCACCTTTTTCGACATACACTATGGTTTTTTTCGACATGCTATACTATGACTTTTTCATCACTTTTTTCGACATACTATACTATGGCTTTTTCTTCACCTTTTTTGACATACTATACTATGGCTTTTTTCGACATGCTATACTATGGCTTTTTTATTGCTTTTTTCGACATACTATACTATGGCTTTTTCATCATTTTTTTCGACATACTATACTATGACTTTTTCATCACTTTTTTCGACATGCTATACTATGGCTTTTTCATCACCTTTTTCGACATACACTATGGTTTTTTTCGACATGCTATACTATGGCTTTTTATCGCTTTTTTCGCCATACTTTACTATGGCTTTTTCATCACCTTTTTCGACATACACTATGGTTTTTTTCAACATGCTATACTATGACTTTTTCATCACTTTTTTCGACATACTATACTATGGCTTTTTCTTCACCTTTTTTGACATACTATACTATGGCTTTTTTCGACATGCTATACTATGGCTTTTTATCCCTTTTTTTGACATGCTATACTATGGCTTTTTTATCGCTTTTTTCGACATACTATACTATGGCTTTTTCATCCCCTTTTTCGACACACACTATGGTTTTTTTCGACATGCTATACTTTGACTTTTTTATCGCTTTTTTCGACATACTATACTATGGTTTTTTCATCACCTTTTTCCACATACTATACTATGGCTTTTTAGCGCTTTTTTCGACATACTATACTATGGCTTTTTCATCCCCTTTTTCGACACACACTATGGTTTTTTTCAACATGCTATACTATGACTTTTTTATCGCTTTTTTCGACATACTATACTATGGTTTTTTTCGACATACTATACTATGACTTTTTCATCCCTTTTTCGACATGCTATACTATGGCTTTTTCATCATTTTTTTCGACATACTATACTATGACTTTTTCATCCCTTTTTTTGACATACTATACTATGGCTTTTACATAATTTTTTTACGACATACTATACTATGACTTTTTCATCCCTTTTTTCGACATACTATACTATGGCTTTTTCATCATTTTTTTCGACATACTATACTATGACTTTTTCATCACCTTTTTCGACATACTATACTATGGCTTTTTCATAATTTTTTTTCGACATACTATACTATGTTTTTTTTCGATATGCTATACTATGGCTTTTTCATCATTTTTTTCGACATACTATACTATGACTTTTTCATCACTTTTTTCGACATACTACACTATGGCTTTTAAGCGCTTTTTTCGACATACTATACTATGGCTTTTTCATCACCTTTTTCCACATACTATACTATGGCTTTTTAGCGCTTTTTTCGACATACTATACTATGGCTTTTTCATCCCCTTTTTCGACACACACTATGGCTTTTTTCGACACGCTATACTATGACTTTTTCATCACTTTTTTTGACATACTATGGCTTTTTCATAATTTTTTCGACATTCTATACCATGGCTTTTTAACGCTTTTTTCGACATACTATACTATGACTTTTTCAACACTTTTTTCGACATACTATACTATGGTTTTTTTCGACATACTATACTATGGTTTTTTTATGGCTTTTTTCGACATGCTATACTATGACTTTTTCATCACTTTTTTCGACATACTATACTATGGCTTTGTATCGCTTTTTTCGACATACTATAGTATGGCTTTTTTCGACATGCTATACTATGACTTTTTCATCACTTTTTTCGACATACTACACTATGGCTTTTAAGCGCTTTTTTCGACATACTATACTATGGCTTTTTCATCACCTTTTTCCACATACTATACTATGGCTTTTTAGCGCTTTTTTCAACATACTATACTATGGCTTTTTCATCACCTTTTTCCACATACTATACTATGGCTTTTTAGCGCTTTTTTCGACATACTATACTATGGTTTTTTTATGGCTTTTTTCGACATGCTATACTATGACTTTTTCATCACCTTTTTCCACATACTATACTATGGCTTTTTAGCGCTTTTTTCAACATACTATACTATGGTTTTTTTCAACATACTATACTATGGTTTTTTTATGGCTTTTTTCGACATACTATACTATGGCTTTTTCATCCCCTTTTTCGACATACTATACTATGGTTTTTTTTATGGCTTTTTTCGACATGCTATACTATGACTTTTTCATCACCTTTTTCGACATACTATACTATGGTTTTTTTCAACATACTATACTATGGTTTTGTTATGGCTTTTTTCGACATGCTATACTATGGCTTTTTTATCGCTTTTTTCGACATACTATACTATGGTTTTTTTCAACATACTATACTATGGTTTTTTTCGACATGCTATACTATGACTTTTTCATCACTTTTTTCGACATACTACACTATGGCTTTTTAGCACTTTTTTCGGCATACTATACTATGACTTTTTCATCACCTTTTTCGACATACTATACTATGGCTTTTTTATCGCTTTTTTCGACATACTATACTATGGTTTTTTTCAACATACTATACTATGGTTTTTTTCGACATGCTATACTATGACTTTTTCATCACTTTTTTCGACATACTACACTATGGCTTTTTAGCGCTTTTTTCGACATACTATACTATCACTTTTTTCGACATACTATACTATGGCTTTTTATCGCTTTTTTCGACATACTATAGTATGGCTTTTTTCGACATGCTATACTATGACTTTTTCATAATTTTTTCGTCATACTATACTATGTTTTTGTTTGACATAATATAATATGAATTTTTCATCACTTTTTTCGACATGCTATTCTATGGCTTTTTATCGCTTTTTTTGACATACTATAGTATGGCTTTTTTCGACATGCTATACTATGACTTTTTCATCACCTTTTTCGACATACTATACTATGGTTTTTTTCAACATACTATACTATGGTTTTTTTCAACATACTATACTATGGTTTTGTTATGGCTTTTTTCGACATGCTATACTATGGCTTTTTTATCGCTTTTTTCGACATACTATACTATGGTTTTTTTCAACATACTATACTATGGTTTTTTTCGACATGCTATACTATGACTTTTTCATCACTTTTTTCGACATACTACACTATGGCTTTTTAGCACTTTTTTCGGCATACTATACTATGACTTTTTCATCACCTTTTTCGACATACTATACTATGCCTTTTTTATCGCTTTTTTCGACATACTATACTATGGTTTTTTTCAACATACTATACTATGGTTTTTTTCGACATGCTATACTATGACTTTTTCATCACTTTTTTCGACATACTACACTATGGCTTTTTAGCGCTTTTTTCGACATACTATACTATCACTTTTTTCGACATACTATACTATGGCTTTTTATCGCTTTTTTCGACATACTATAGTATGGCTTTTTTCGACATGCTATACTATGACTTTTTCATAATTTTTTTGTCATACTATACTATGTTTTTGTTTGACATAATATAATATGAATTTTTCATCACTTTTTTCGACATGCTATTCTATGGCTTTTTATCGCTTTTTTTGACATACTATAGTATGGCTTTTTTCGACATGCTATACTATGACTTTTTCATCACCTTTTTCGACATACTATACTATGGTTTTTTTCAACATACTATACTATGGTTTTTTTCAACATACTATACTATGGTTTTGTTATGGCTTTTTTCGACATGCTATACTATGGCTTTTTTATCGCTTTTTTCGACATACTATACTATGGTTTTTTTCAACATACTATACTATGGTTTTTTTCGACATGCTATACTATGACTTTTTCATCACTTTTTTCGATATACTACACTATGGCTTTTTAGCACTTTTTTCGGCATACTATACTATGACTTTTTCATCACCTTTTTCGACATACTATACTATGGCTTTTTTATCGCTTTTTTCGACATACTATACTATGGTTTTTTTCAACATACTATACTATGGTTTTTTTCGACATGCTATACTATGACTTTTTCATCACTTTTTTCGACATACTACACTATGGCTTTTTAGCGCTTTTTTCGACATACTATACTATCACTTTTTTCGACATGCTATACTATGACTTTTTCATAATTTTTTCGTCATACTATACTATGTTTTTGTTTGACATAATATAATATGAATTTTTCATCACTTTTTTCGACATGCTATTCTATGGCTTTTTATCGCTTTTTTTGACATACTATAGTATGGCTTTTTTCGACATGCTATACTATGACTTTTTCATCACTTTTTTTGACATACTATGGCTTTTTCATATTTTTTTCGACATTCTATACCATGGCTTTTTAACGCTTTTTTCGACATACTATACTATGACTTTTTCATCACCTTTTTCGACATACTATACTATGGTTTTTTTCAACATACTATACTATGGTTTTTTTATGGCTTTTTTCGACATGCTATACTATGACTTTTTCATCACCTTTTTCGACATACTATACTATGGCTTTTTTATCGCTTTTTTCGACATACTATACTATGGTTTTTTTCAACATACTATACTATGGTTTTTTTCGACATGCTATACTATGACTTTTTCATCACTTTTTCGACATACTATACTATGGCTTTTTCATCACCTTTTTCGACATACTATACTATGGTTTTTTTCAACATACTATACTATGGTTTTTTTATGGCTTTTTTCGACACGCTATACTATGACTTTTTCATCACCTTTTTCGACATATTATACTATGGCTTTTTTATCGCTTTTTTTGACATACTATACTATGGTTTTTTTCAACATACTATACTATGTTTTTTTTCGACATGCTATACTATGACTTTTTCATCACTTTTTTCGACATACTACACTATGGCTTTTTAGCGCTTTTTTCGACATACTATACTATGACTTTTTCATCACTTTTTTCGACATACTATACTATGGCTTTTTCATCATTTTTTTCGACATACTATACTATGACTTTTTCATCACTTTTTTCGACATACTATACTATGGTTTTTTTCGACATGCTATACTATGACTTTTTCATCACTTTTTTCGACATACTATGGCTTTCTCATCATTTTTTTGACATACTATACTATGAATTTTTCATCACTTTTTTTGACATACTATACTATGGCTTATTTCGACATGCTATACTATGATTTTTTCATCACCTTTTTCGACATACTGTACTATGGCTTTTTTAACACTTTTCCCGACATACTATATTATGGCTTTTTTCGACATGCTATACTATGACTCTTTCATTGCTTTTTTCGACATACTATACTATGGCTTTTTTCAACATACTATACTGTGAACTATGAACAGCTGTCCTGGCGTGCACCCTCAGCCAGAAGACAATATCATTGGCTTCAGCTCATTTTTAAATGTATTTACTTTCAATATCCATATTATTTATCACAATATTTAGTGCCTTACAGTTAACAATATAGCCTTCGTCATAATGATCAGATATTCTTTACTGTCCCTAGAGTTGAGAGAAATTGGGAAATATGCTTTCTGTGTTAGAGCTCCTCGTGATTGGAACAGCCTTCCTGCATCTATTCGTTCGCTTACGTCTTTTCCTCGATTCCAAAATGCTTTAAGACATCTTCAGAATACTTGTCAATGTTTCTAGTTCCTTAGATTTATCATTGATATGTGTCATGTTATTTATCTATGTAAATATGAATGTACTTATGTACATAAAAGTACATTTATGGGTATATGAATTATTGTGTTATGTGTAAAATGTTATCTCCGTTGTGTTGAAACATTTCCCATGTGATGGGGATGGGGTTAGTGGGAGCTTGTGTGTGTGTGTGTGTGTATGAGTTTGTGTGTTGTGTTTTTGTTGTTGTTGTATTATTATTCTATTATTATTATTATGTTTTCTTTTGTTTAGTTTTTATTATGATTGTATCTATTACCAATTATATTTTGTTTATTTCTACTAAACTGTACTGCTGCTCTATGCTGTTTGGACATGATCCTGAGGACCCCCATGAAAACGAGATGCTGCATCTCATGGTGTTTTATCCTCTAATAAATGTATATAAATAAATAAATAAATAAATACTTTTTTGGACATGCTATACTATGACTTTTTAGGACGTTTTTCGATATACTATACTATGGCTTTTTTCGACATGCTATACTAAAACCTTTTCATCAGTTTTTTCAACATACTATACTATGGTTATTTTATCGTTTTTTCGACATGCTATACTATGACTTTTTCATCACTTTTTTTGACATACTATACTATGGCGTTTTTCGACATGCTATACTATGACTTTTTCATCACTTTTTTCGACATACTATACTATGGCTTTTTTATCGCTTTTTTCGACATACTATACTATGGCTTTTTTATCACTTTTTTCGACATACTATACTATGGCTTTTTTATAAATTTTTTCAACATACTATGAGTTTCTACTCACATTTTTGGCATACTATACTATGGTTACTAAGGTTTCCTACCTAGTTGTTTTTTGGTGGCACGGTGGTTAGCACTGCTCCAATTGTTAGCAGCTAATATGCATTTCAGACTTTGACCTTAGGTTCGATCCTCAGTCTGAGCGGGGGCTCTTTTGTGTGAAGTTTGTATGTTCTTCCAGCCTTTCTTTGACATATTATGCTATGACGTTTTCGACATACTATACTATGCCTTTTTAATGACTTTATTTTCACTTTTTTCAACATACTATACTATGACTATTTTAAGACATATTTTATTTCAGTATGGCAGCCTTTTCTTGGCATTTTTATGACATACAATACTATGACTTTTTATGACATTTTACATATACTATACTACGACATTTTCATGACATACTGTATTACTTTTTTTGACTTGACAGCATATGTTTACAGCATACTTACATTTATATTACACATTGATGACATTTACAAAACTGTATTTAAACTATAAAGTATACAATTTACAGGTAAAGTGGATGCTTAGTGTTACCCTGAGACTCATAAGAACGGCCTGTGGAAAGAAACTGTTTTTGTGTCTGGCTGTTTGGCGTACCGCAGGCAGAAATATACAAACATAAGAGTTAAAAGTAATAAATAAAAAATATGTACAGTTGGTGTGACAGAGATGTAATTGTGAGTTCCAGAAATGTATTGCACTTTATCAGAGTTACAGAGAAAGTAATTGTGAGTCCAGTTTGAGTTGGTGTTAGATTCAGAGTCAACACCGGTCAATGCCGCTTGGTGGAACACCTTCGAGGTACGAGTCTTTGGCTGATGATGCTCCTCTTCTCTTCTCTTCTTGTAGTAGTTAGTATAGTATGCCGTATAATGTCATAAAGTCATAGTGTAGTGTCATAAAAAGGTCATAGTATAGTGTGTCATAAAACGGCATGTCATAAAAAATGTCATAGTATAGTATGTCATCAAAATGTCATAGTAAATAGTGTCATAAAAAGTCACAGTATGTCATAAAAAGGTCAGTTATAGAATAGCATGTCATGTAAAAGTCAAAGTATTGTATGACATAAAAGGTTATAGTATATAGTTTCTCAAAGTGAATTGCGGCCCTCAATCATATTTCCACTAAACCCCCCGGAGGATCTGGTCGGGTCCTAGAAGGTAGTACAGTATATAGTTACCTAAGCTAAAATAATAAGATCTTCAGTTAGGGATTTATTACTTTATTTAAATCACTCCGAAAAATCACCTGAAAAATGAATACATTCTCTTTGTTCAAACAAAACAAATCATATCAATCAAGTATACTTACACTAATAATAATTACAAGCGCAATCATACCTACAATAACTACCATTATAAATAAAACTACCAACATTTAACATCCACCATACAACATCAGGGGACTGGAGGATATGGCTTATCCATGGGGCATGGCTTTTTTCAAAAGAAATGTCAAGTAAATTAAGGTATTACATCCAGTAGGCCCGATTCAAGTCAGAAATCCCACCAACTAAATATGTGTGACACAGTAGATCAATTGTGCAGAATAGCTGCCAAGAAAAATACTTTTCTTTCATTCCATAATGATATACATCCATTTTAGTAACATACATATGTTGAAAGGTGTTAAATACCCTTATTCAAAATATACAAGATATCTCTTTTCATTTATAAGGTCCTGCTTTAGCTGCAGCAAAGCGGCAGTTATTCTCCCCTGGATCAACAAAGGTTCATACATCCTCTAAAATCTCATCATTTTGTAAACATAAAGCACTTCTTCCAACAATAATATGTTTCAGCATGTTTTATTACGCTGAAGCATTTGTCACATTTTTCATTTGTGCCAAGAAACCAAACTTCTGTTCCCTTTTTATCTAACAAATAAGGTGTAAATTAAACTATTTATAGGAATGAGATGTGGGCCGGGAACCAACCAAAATAAAGGGTGAGTAGTTGTCTTAGCACAAACTCCTCATTTCATGTTCTTTTTCAATTGTATTTAGCTGTAATGGTCAAACATTGTGTCTCAATACTTTTGTGCATTTGGCATTGAAGATATCAAAAGTTCTTGTTATCAATATCTCTGTTTCTTTTAACACCTGTAACAGAGTCTGATGAATACCTGGAACATGGTCAATCTCATCCTGTAATTAAATGGAGATTTGTATGAATATAATGGTAACGGCACTTTAATACAATAGTAAACAGGACAAACTTTAGAAATGGCTCTGTGATGGCAAAAGTTTTATATATAGGAAATCCTAAAATAGCAATGAAAGAGCAACCAAGATAGAAATTTAAACGGAGGTTTTCTAGCCACATGGAATAAAGTATCATCTCAGGTAGTAGTATGAATATTTCAGAGGTAGCACACTGTACCACTGCAGTTAACACAAAGAAAGTTAGAATACATGGGCATATCATAGATTTGTATGTCTTTATATACATGTCAGATTATGGATTGCAGCTTCTCATAAAATGAAAACAGAAGTGCAGTATAACATTTTCAAAATACTGTATTGCAATGCAGGCCTAATAAATAAAACCTATATATTTCAAAAGATTACTTAAAAATGCAATCCAGTATTGTTGAAAGCACCACTGCTATTTTGGTAACACAAACGTAGGTGAAATACTTTAAGAATTTATCTTATTATTCCACAGGACAGAAATGTGCTATGTTTGGAAATTATTTAGCTTTCATCCCATGAACACGTTGCTCTCACGTAGCGCTGTAGTTTCTGGATTGCAGCATTAAGAGTTAATAATATAAGTATCAATTGTTACCACAATTTTAACATCCCTAAAGGCCTACCCTTGATTTCAATACATATAAGAATAGATATACATTAAGCTATTTTATACATTTCTGGTAACATAAACATATAACTATTATTTTATATTTATCTTTAAAGAAAATGTATTTTTAAAGGCAGGAGGTTAAGATAAATTATATCAATCATGAAATTTGCAATATAAATGTTTCTGACTAACATACAGGTTAACCAACACGCTGCGTATTAATTCATCACCTGACTACAAAAAAAAGACATTTAATGTACAAAGTTTACAAGTTTTTTTGTATTGGCATTGTTATTTTGGGCCTTGTGGCACAGACTGTAAGGCAGTCAAATCCTATGCACATATACTACACACCCCTGCTTGGAAACTCTTTATTTTTCTGTTGTTTTCACTGTCGCTCCTTTTTCTGTTTTCTGGTCATTTCTCTCAGTACTTTCATGTTGTATAATGCAAAAGGCCGAATGCCACCCTCTTCTGAAAAAACAGAAGAGTCAGCAGGTTGAATAAAAAAGATGCCTTCCAATAAGAAAGCCATGTCAAAGGTTTTTTTTTTGTACATTAGAATAATATCTGACAGCTAATCAACTTACTCGTTCTCGCATTTAAAAAGCACATGCAGAACTTTTGCACACCTATGCTTCAGAAACATTAAACACAACAGATGAGTAATTCACTACTTGCTATTATATGATTGTTGTTTCCAGTTGCACATAATGTTTATAATCATAGTTATTAAAAAGTGTATTCATATAGCACTTCAAACCAATGATACAAAGTGCTGTACAACAAAACATAAAAAGGCTAAAAGGTTAAATATAGAAAAAGTGCATACATGATTTTTTTTCTTTTAAATGTCCAGGTCGATTCATTACTTTTGAGGCTTGGTTAGTTTAGATTGGCTTTAGACTAAACTGTCTCTCAGATGTAACGTGAGACAAACATTCCTTAGGAACTGTAAACTAAAGATGAGCTAGAACCCTGATGTTACTTCTTGAGAAGCTAATCATCTTTCAGGTATTTCTGATCACCTTTCTTAAAGACAATGTTAAATAGAAAAACATTTTTTTTTTATATATATATAAAGGGGGGAGGGAGGTCTGCTAGACTCTACTTTTTGTGGTACCTGTACTTTTCTCTTTTCATTTTCCCCTACAGATAGTAGCCTACCCCTCAGTGTAGGCGGGATTCTCTGCTGATCGCCACAGTGCCGCAGCGTGAAGCTGCATGACATCATCTTTAACATGGCACTCGCTGAGTCCTTTAACCAATTCAGTCAATTGTACACAGACGTGATTTTATGGACAGACATTTATTTTTAAATCTGGGTCGAGTGAATAAAAAATATTGTGGTTGTTATTGACAGTAGCTTGGCTATTTAAAAATCAGGGGTTTGTGCAAGATGTCCTTTGTCACGCTAGTGATGGTTCTCTGCAGTACCAAAAAAAAAAAGTACCATATACTATCCACAACCTTTGCAAATGGAAAATGGAAAAAAAAAGCGATTGGCGCCGTACCATGCAGTGGAAAAATGACATTAGAGATCTTCTACTGTAAGCGACAGATTATGAAAAACGGTCAAAATCAGAGCAGCTGAGATACGCTGAGATATCCAGACTCTTAGATAGCATTTACACCTGGAATTAACATGCGATCTGTATCTGTCTTTTCAGGGTATGGAAAAACACAAGGTGTAAATGCACATTATGAGAAAGCGATCAGATTGTCCAGACCACATCTGTCGGAGGTCAGGCTTGCAAAATGATCGGATCCTAACCAGGTGTCAATGATATTATGTGACCATATTCTTAAGAAAAAAAATGAAACAAGTAGTAGCAGTAGCTAGTGAGTCTTCCCATGCAAAAAGTAAATTAGTAACACCCGTTCATGGCATGGCTTAGCATACCAGGTGTAAATGCAAAGGCCCATGGATTGGATGCCATTATCCAGATAGAGATCACATGTTTATACCAGGTGTAAATAGAGCCTTATGCTTGACCCTACATTTCCCATAATGCAACCAATAGCATCTTTTCATCCCTCCCGGGTTAATGCCCATGTCTGTCAAACTCCACACCCCCAGATTGTAACGCAGACTTTGTGTTATAAATTTGGAGATTCCAAGCCCAAGCTGAGAAATAAAACTGTTTTCATTGGCTGAGTACCGTAGTACAAGTACTGTACTGCGTAAAATTGGTTGAGTTCAATATTTTCTTACATGCAATTTTTCTTTCATGTCAGGTCTTTTAAAAAGCACTTTGTATCACCGTTTTGAAATGTCATATATTCTTTATTATGATTAATATTATTATTACAAAGTGAACAAAACACATGTCAGATTACTTATGTAAAGTATTTAACTTTTTAAAAGGTTTAGTAGTTTTAAGAAATACTTCTATACACTGAAAGTCAAGCGACTGTTGTTCTGGCTTTACACTGAGTGCCAAAGCAACTGACGAGAAGGTTTAGATTGTATTTAAAGCAGTTAGTTGATTGTAAGATTTGTTTGGCATCTATTCATATGGGATGGCTGTACTATAAAGGATGCAAAAATCATAATAAGCAACTTCTGTAAGTAAAATACCTTTGCAAAGAGAATATGTTACTAAATGATTTATTCAGAATCAAATAGTAATATAGGTCTTTGCTTGGGCTCTGCATCCGAGGATCATAGATGGCAACTGATTAACAACACGCTTGTTGCTTGTCACAGGCGTCACCATGAGGGGATATTGTGCTTGTAAAAGCCTTTTTCTACATGTTGTCTGTAAGTGAGAAGCGATTGTGCTGCTTGTCGCGGGGGAAATCATGAATCCATCGTCATCCCCAGTGTTTAACACATCTCTTCTCACTTCTTCCGATTAAATAATGAAACTCATTAGGTTCAGTATTGCCATTGTTGTGGCATTGGCTTACGTTTCAGTCAAAATGTGCAGTGAATTGACTGCACACATTGGTCCTCACGCTAAACTGATTGTCAAGTTCTGGTACAGGCAAAGTTTGAATATGTGCAAAGTTTTTTTTTTTTTAAGAAAGTTGTGAGATGAAGCCTTCAGTGGTCCTGCTGGTTTCACTGCAGAGCTTCTCTTTTTTCTGGGTTTTGTAGGATCTGAATCAGTCTTCTTACACGCGAGTGACCATCATGAACTCTGGTCACTTTGGAATTGACAGTCAGGATCCGGGGTGGCCATAGCCCTGGTTGAAAGACTGAAGGGAGAGAAAACAGATGAAATAACATTTTGTCTCCATTTCCAGCTTCATGAGGGTGCAAGTCTAAAGGAAAATAGGTTGATTTTCTCTTAAAAATACTACTCTCATGTCTGTAATGGTGAACATGTAGCGTAGCTTAGCATAACAACTGGACACAAGGGAAAACAGGCTAGCCTCACTCTGTCCAAAAGCAACAAAATCTGCCAACCAACCATTTTACAGGGTGCTATGTGCTTAAGTATTTCCTGGCCGGGAGCAACCAGCTGAGACTCCAGGAAGTTACTTCTCCTGTCCAAGAAATAGTCCAGCAAATAACCCCTGTAAAACAGCAAATTGACATTTTTAGACTTTAGGATTAGTTCTTATACTTAACCTTTACACCTATGTTTGGACAGAGCCAGTCTACCTGCTTCCAGTCTTTGTGCTAAACTAACCAGCTGCTGGTTCCAGCTACATATTTAAAGTGCCCATATTATGAAAAAATCACTTTTTCTGGGATTTGGGGTGTTATTTTGTGTCTCTGGTGCTTCCACACGCATACAAACCTTGAAAAAAATCTATCCATGCTGTTTTGAGTGAGATATGGGTTTCTGAATGTGTCCTACCTTCAGTCTCTGGGTGAGCTGTTCAAAATCTGCACGGCTTGTTACGTAACTAGCCGAAACGACGGGCTAAACACAACCGTTAGCATGCTAGCGCTAGGATGCTAGCTCGTTCTCAATGGCAAAGCACTGCTACAACACACACAAGTTCACCATAATCTACAAAAGAAGTACTTACATGTGCGCCCTCCTTTAGAAGAAGTCTCCCAGCTAATCCTGCCTTGTAACTGACCAAAGTTGGAGAAACAACCTTTCTTTTACTGTCTATGGAGCTAACTGACATGATCTACGATCTGAGCTACTGCGCATGTGCGAGTGGAATCAAAGAGTACAGAAGGAAAGATGATTCACTCTGTAGCTAAAACAGAGACCTGAACACAAGGTGAAAAGAGGAGCTGCAGCAGTGAGAGAGAGCTGTGCTGTACAACAAAAATATGGTGTTTTTTGAAAATTAAACCATGTAAACCTATTCTGGTACAACCTTAAAATACAATTATGAACCTGAAAATGAGCATAATAAGGCATCTTTAAGGAAAGAAATTAGTCTAGGATTGACTTCACACGGCTCTTACAGACGGTTCCCCAACTTGCCAAATACCAATGCTTATTTACGGCCCTCTGCATCTGATACTGATGTACAAAACACTGACATGCACTCACATACTTTAACATGCACTCGCAGATCGACCAGCTATCAAAAAAAAAAAGAACAGAGAAGCTCAGATCACAACCCACACAGAGGGAGTGTGACTCCATTATCTGCTCAGGACACCATTACTTCACTATTTCTTTACATAGATTTGTTTGCTACTATATTCATGTTCTGTATGACGAGTACAGACCTTTCAACGTACAGACACGTATCGATCTCCACATCTAACTCACGGCAAGAAAAAAGTAAATTAGACGTATTTCCCAAAATGTTGAACTATCCCTTTAAATCTCAATTCTCTGTTTTCTGTCTATGGGAAAGAACTGTTCACACTCACGCACAGTAATTAACACGACTGTCCCAATCAGAAGGAATAGCATTTCTTAACATTTACTTGGACTTTGAGTCCAATAACGGAAACATTTAATATCATGAGTGTGTTGTTTTTTATAGCTATGACTTAAGTTTGAGCCAAAAAGGACGGCTTGCAAAATAATCCTTCACTACACTCTAAACTGGGCTGCTGAGTTTATACGTCTATTCTAATTACACACTCATTCGTTGAAGTATTCTGTTGTAAAAACGATTACAATCTCTCAGCAGACGCAGTGGAGAAACATTTCTATATATAGTCTGAGTTTTCAAGAGGCAATTTAGTCTCTTAGTATTTGCTCTTGATAATGAGTGCTGAAAGAAGGTGACAGTGTATTTCAATGACAGCAAATGTTTCTCCTAAGTTATTTCCTCTTCACCTGCGTCACAATCCGGCCCACATGGTGCATTCACAACGCTGAGCCCTGCAGAATTACTGTGATGCAGCTGATGAGTCACACAGTCAAGGTTTTCTAATGACATAATAATATTCAGTGTCGAAGACTTGCTATTCCTTCACAGAATTAGATTAACCTCTGTACATAAATGTAATATCAATCCAGCTCCTTATTTTTAGGAACAGCACTGTGTTGTCGCTCTCCTCTCAAGCGTGTGGAGTAAAATGGTGAAATGTTCATTCAGATGTGACATAAACGTACTTTTGAAAGATGGGATAGGTGAAGAGTATGACAGCTGCAAACTTTTCCCCTGCACTGGCTTTGGCAAATGCGCTGAATGTGATGTAAGAATGATGCAAGCTATTTTAGGACATGACTGGTTTAGCAAATAGGGATGATAAAAGATGTAGACACAGGCACAAACCTGGTCTGTGAGGATTCGAGGCTTAATATCAGGTATGGCACCCCCTCTCAGCTCATCTTCCACAGCCATGAGTCTGACAACAGGGAAATAGAAACAAACATACCGGTTGACAAAAATAGAATCAGGAAGCCGGTGTTCTTCAAATTTACTGTAGGATTATTTGGCCATATGATGATATTAAGGTCTTAACACATTTCTGGGTGCCATCAGCTATCCTCAGAGCTTCCTGAAACTGAATCTAAAATGCCTTCAGAACAATTCAGGCAGTTTAAATTCAGCTGTTCAGATACAAAACTTGTCAAATTTTGGCTGGATAGTTTAGTGTGCACCCATCTGCTGTATCTGTATTCAGAGGAAATGTTTACTTTAAAAAGGAACTATGTGAAGCAATTTACATGTATGTATCGTTTTGTATTGCCAATGTGTGAACTGTCCTTTGCTGCATGTCTTCCCCTCTCTCTCCACTACCTTTCATCTCTCTCTCTCTCTCACTATCAAATAAAGCAGAAATGTCTAAAAAGAAAGGAAATGGAGTCCGCTAACGTTGTCAAACATACCACAACAGTGTCCAAAACAAAGTCCACGTAAGCGCCAAAAAAAAAAAAAAAATCGATGAAGCCCGTCTGGCCAAACAGGAATGTGACCGTCGCCAGGGGGGAAAACTAGGGTCAACATCAGTAGTGCATTCAATTGATCACTCGCGCCTATGAAGTGTGAGCATGACTAACAGGATGCTGACTGCAGTTCACCTAACGGCCACCGGTGTCATTAATAACAAGGATTTTCTGAAAATTACACGAAGTACCTTCAACTCAAGGAGGCTTTCTACCAAATGAGATGAGATGTAAGCTCTGTATACTGTATACTCCAACTACACACAACTTTGGCTTTTGGAAATGAATTGAATGTGGTACACTAGGCATTTCTTTGGGTAGGAATCCCACTTTGTTCCTTGAAACATTTCCTTCAAGTATAGCTAGCATCTGTTTTTTTCCTTTTGTCCTTGTAATCAGGTTACTGAAAACAATAAAATGAACCTCGTGAAGTGTTTCATATTAAAAGTATGAGCCTAATGGGTATGATTTTTGGTATTAGTTGTGATGTTTAAATGAGCTACATTTAAATGAATAGTTCCACATTTTAGGAAATATGCTTATTTGCCTTCTCTCTGAGATTATGATAAGAAGGTCGATACCACTCATGTCTGTGCATTAAAGGTAACCTGTGGAGTTTTTGACTGCTAGTGGGGCTATGGAGAAATGTGTTGATGAGTAGGTTCATTTCGTGTTCTACAGGGTTAGGGTTTTAGAAAAATCTGCGAAAGAAAATGTGAATTAATGTGTGTTCTACCACTGTTATGCGAATGTTAGGAGTTGGGTTCATTGAGATGACTTTTTAAAGAGCGCCAGTCAAACAGAAATGGAAAACAAAACATGATGTAAATATGGCATTTATGCTTATTTCATGTATTTGACGTTACTTTCTCATCATTGCTCCACACAGATCTGATGTTTTGGCAAAAACGGTTTGCTCCTGCTTCCAGTTTTTATGCTAAGCTATGCTAATTGCCTCCTGGCTCCAGCACAGATATGAGAGTGGTATATTCTCATTTAACTCTCAGCAAGAAAGCAAAATGGGGTATTGCACAAAATGTTGAACTATATCTTTAAAAATTGATAGATATGACATCATGCAAGTTGCATTTGAGTGGAAGACTTTTACTAACATAGTTTGTTAATCATATGTTTTGAAGGTCTTAAAGTTTAGGAAAGATTGGCGCTTAATACTTTTTCCTTCACAAAGCACAGATGTGTTTGTCTGAGTACACATACAGCAGACCAAAAACATGTCTTTAGATGGCCAATTCATAAAACCTCACCCCTTTTAACCACCTTTACTTTGTATACAACTTTTGTATACACATTGTATAACTTACTACACTTTAACGTGTTTTCTGATTATAATTTATTAACTTTGCAGAAATATATGTGTGACTAATTTGTTTGGCATAGAGAAAGCCAAGCTGTAACTAGCAGCTCTACTTCAACCTGAACACTAATCACCTGTTGATGATTCCTTTAATTTGCGAGTCCTTTTCAACTTGCTGCTGCTTTAGACGGCGCTCACTGTCTTCCAGGCGGTTCTGATACTGCATTAGGATCTTGCTTGTCTGCTGTTCCTGCGACACAAGTCTCTGCTCATATTCTTCAAGCTTGCGATGAGACATCTTCAGTCGCTCCTTCAAGGAATATATCTCTTCTTCGTACTCTTTTACCTGAAATAAAAATACAGTCACTTCACCAATGTCTTCACCAGTGATGGAATACAACTACGTACAAATTTGACGCACTTTACTTGAGTCTTTTCTTTTCATGCCACTTTCTACTTCTACTCCACGATATTAATCTGACAGCGTTAGTTACTTTACAAATTAAGATTTTTGCATACAAAACACATGTAGTTTATAAAATACATATTTTATTATAAATTAAACTACCCAACAATATAACGGCCTACAAGTAAAGCTGAAGTTATTAGCCGATTAAACGCAGAACAGTTTTGACCGTTTCCAATTTGTAAAATGTGAGGATTTTTCTGCATTGAGTACTTTTATATTTAATAAACTTGTAAGTACATTTTCCTAATGATACATAATTTTACTTAAGTAATGTTTTCAATGCAGGACTTGTAACAGAGTATTTTTTACAATGTGGTATTGGTCCCTGGTATTCAGCAATATTCCTGAATGACGAGGGATTTTATCAATACAGACACTGCTCTGTAGTGCAGCTCTCTTTATGCTAAGCTGCATGTGGGACAGACCAAACAAAGCTGCAGTGGAACTGTGGCCAGCTTAAATGTGTGCAACAAGCACTACATGGACATGTGTTATACGGGCAATATCTAATACAGGCAAGAGTGTGGGAGTTGTTCATCATACAAAATGCACAACAGCCACCATTATGCAACTCGTGATGTATTATTCTGTTATAGCTCTAATTTATAGTTGCACTATGGCAGAACAGGTAGAAACAGTTTCACCTCAGTGCAGGTGATGCACATGTAGAAATTGTGATTAGAAAAAGCGTGCTGACCCTCTCTAATCGTGACTCATCCATGCTCTTGGAGTACTCTTTCAGCTGACCCTCACGGTCCGGCCGCAGGCTTTCTATGTCAGCAGAGAGATGTGGCATGTTGGACACCCAGGCGACTGTCCGTTCATTGAGGGCTGGGGTGCTCAGGGTCGATGGAGAACCCTGAAACAACACGGGTGAGTCACGGTTTAAATGTATGTGTTCATATTAGAAATGCCTTGAAAACATGGCAAAATACTTGCATGCTGTATAAAATAAGACACTAAAGAACTGCCAAGCTTTAACTTAAGAGACTGTAGTTAGATTGACCTGTTTATTGCCTGGTTTGAGCAGATGCTGCTGTGGCGGCTGCAGCTGTGTCTGTTGAGACTTCTTGGTGCTTTTTGTGGGCGTGTCTGTTGACTCCTCTGCAGCTGCCTGCGGACCCGGGTTCTCTTTAGCGGAGCTCGTCTGGTACGGGAGTCCGGGAGCTGGGCTATCTGTCACCGACAGCTGGGATTCCTGTTGTTGCTGCTGAAGTTGCTGTTGATGTTGTTGCTGCTGTTGATGTTGTTGCTGCTGTTGGTGTTGCTGCTGCTGTTGGTGTTGCTGCTGCTGTTGGTGTTGCTGCTGCTGTTGGTGTTGCTGCTGCTGTTGGTGTTGCTGCTGTTGGTGTTGCTGCTGCTGAAGTTGCTGCTGCTGCTGATGTTGCTGATGTTGCTGCTGCTGCTGATGTTGTGGCGGCTGCTGAGAATGGCGCGATTTCGGCTGACTGCCGCTGAAGTTTGTGTCAGAAGAGTCGAGGAGGAGGTTCCTGCTCTGCGGCCGAACCTTTGGTGGCGTGGCGGTGGCTGGAGTGTTAATGGATCGCTGTGACTTGAGATGTTGTGGAGCAGCCATGGATGACTGGCGGCTTGGGTGCACTGTAGTAGGTGGTGTGGCCAAGGAGGCAGGGGTGCCCGTCCCAGTGGCTGTCTGAGATACGACTCCCATCAGGTGCTGCTGCTGGAGAGACTCCTGAGAGAAGAGATTAAGGTGAAAAAATCCAACTTTGATGTGGTAAAATCCAATAAGACACAAAGCCAAACAGCACATTAGTGCCCTTCGTACGTATGTATCATACATGTATAGCTTGCTGTGTGGGTGGATGGATGGATGGATAGATGGATAGATGGATGGATAGATAGATAGATAGTTAGCTCTTTTCTGACACACCATCTGTATTAATAAACAGGAGGCTTGGGATGTTTGTTCCATTAATTCCCACACAGCAGGACAGAAATAGCTCAAGACTACATGACTGTATCATTAAAACACTATATTTGTACACGGACATGCTGTAGTAAACGAGCTGTCCCTGAGTACATCATCAAGTCACAGCCAAAAAGGTCAGTTTAGATTCATTAAAAGCTGTTCCAAAAATACATGAATCCAACTGAACTCCATCAAACAAGTGACAGTTTAATTTAAGTTTATAATGTGTGTTCCCCTGTGTTTTGACACATAATTGCATATATAAAATCAACTTTCTCTGAAAATGCTCCAAAAAAAGTGTCTCAAGAGATCAAAGTCTGATCTTCAGTACACAGCGGGTTAAAGTATGTATAATATAATGATATGTGCAGTATCAACAATTATGACATTCTTTTCTGCCCTGTTGAAACAAGGACACAGTGCAATTGATGTCGAGCACCCTACAGAGTTCAGCAGACCAGTGAATGATCCTACTTTAGTGTGTTGTCTGTAGCATAGCAAGTATTCCTCAAAAGTGCCCTTACATTACTGTTAGATTTGCATATTCTGCTGCTCATGAGAGGGCCATTTCTTTTTTTATTTGGAACACAGTAAAAACAACAGTATAAGCAGGATCTAATGAACTGCGAGGGCGAATCTGAATTCATGCAGATATTTTTGTTGCTCAACCAAGGTGTTGGGCAATTTGGCTTGAAATGGAAAAAAAACAATCTGGGTATTTTTAAGAAATTAAAATAAATTTGAAGTAGAAACAAATGAGGGGTATAAGCCAGGAGATCCACTGATATGCACAGCATAAAAAGAAGAGGTATGTGCAGTTTCAAGATCTGGGTTTTACTCAATAGAAGTACCTTATGGTTTCAAAGTAAAAGTTTTTTTTTTCCCCAAGTAACTCTTATATGAGGGATATCCATTCTAATCTACTGTGTATACTGTAAAAGGTGTGACAGCCAGGCAACAGCAATGGCAATGTGAACATTGTGAGTTTATGGACAAGCTAACAAGTTCTCCACCTAGTGGTGCTCTTTAAAACACAATGCCATTCTGGATATTCAGCTACAGTTCAGTATGTAGACCAATTTCTGTCCCGATGGAAATGGGCTTTTCCAGGTTATACACTCATTAACAGACTGAGAAATGTTCTGTGGCTACAAGTTGAGGTTTACAATCTATGATTTCAGTCACCTCAGTTATGGAAGGTTTAGGTGCAACATTACACAGCACTGTCCACTGCTTTTACCATAACCCTAAATTATGGATTAATGCAGTATAGAGTGGTGTTGCATCCATAAATATAATTGTAGAAACCAAACAGTTAAGGTTTCTTTATACTATGGGGGTCCCCTGTATACATAACATTGTACTATAATGTAAGATTTGCAGATATTTGTGAAAAATACGGTTACCCTTTTTTAAGCAAAGATACTGTTGCAAATAATTACATGTGAAGATGAGTTAGAGATTCCTACCTGCACCTGCAGTGACAGCTGGTGCCAAGCGTAGTCATTGCTCTGATTCTGCCGGGTGAAATCATCACTGTAACTGTGTGAGTGGACAATGCTGGGCTGCACCAGACTGCTTTGTGACCGCAGGGCGGACAAGTCCTCGCTGCGGGAGAAAGCACTGTTGCCAAAGGCCGGTGCATAGTCGTGGTGGCCATTCTCGGGCTCGGGGGCGAGGAGGAGAGGAGGGGGATGAGGCTGAGATTGAGACTGAGCTGGGGAGTTCTGGGCGGCCAGATGGAATAGCGGGTTCTGGAAAGACAGGGGGAAGTGCATGGCCGCTGCTGCCTGCTGCTGCTGTTGAGAGATGGATTCGGTAGGCCCCCCTATGTGGCCCATCTGGCTCAGCCTCAAACCAGAGCCAGCGGAGCCTGCTGGCATATGCCCTCCCATACGAAGAGGACCACAGAGGTTCCCGAAGCTGTGGCCCAGGCCGGCGATGGAGGCTTGAGAGGAGGTGAGCATGTCTCCCACAGAGTTCAGGTTGGAAATGCTGTTCATTCGGGAGTCCTGAAGATCCATCATGGACACACTTTTGTTCACACTATGGACCTGAGAGAAAACAATGGAAACATTTATTGTAGCAGGATTTTGTTACATACAAAAAACACTGAACATGACAGAAAATACAGATGCATTTTATTCAGTGTACTGTACAGGAAACAAAATAATACAACATGGTGTAACTCTGATATGACTTTTCATATCAGAGTTACACCATGTTGTATTATTTTGTAAGGGAAATATGCTATCAATATTTGTATGGTATTTTATAAAAAGAATTATGTTCTGATACTTGCAGAGAAGGCTTAAAAAGCTGCAGAATTAAGACATAAATCAGCCAACAGAATCAGACAATTTGACATCGTACCTTTGGATCTGGTTCAGTGATGTCCGAGCTGCTCGTGCAGTATGCAGGACTGGATCGAGCCAGCGGTGGACGGGTCACGTAGAACACTTCCCTCGACGAGCGGAGGTCTCGTTCTGCGTGACGCCTCATGTTCAGATTCGATGAGAGGGATTCTACAGCCGAGACTCCAGTCGTAGGGGATGGGAGGCGAGAGATGTCTATTGAACTGCAGATACACAACAAAAAACAGATGTTACAACTTGATTTCATGGGTTTATTAACACTGTCTCATAAATATTTTATACTTGATTCTATTTTGCCTCATCCCTATAATTTTAAACAATGTGGGCCGTATGGAGAGAAATAAACATGTAAGCCCAGCTGCTCCCAACTCTTTTTTTCACCCTTTAATATGAGGCAATATCTCCTTGCAGTCCCTTATCATTGCTTGCATGGCATTGCAAGTTGTGAGCAGTTTAATCAAAGTGTATTTTTTAGAATAATGTTCAGAGGCCTGAAAGGAGACGAGACTGCCTACAGGGAGGAAGTACAGAGACTGACAGACTGGTGCACAGAGAACAACTTGGCACTTAACACACAAAAAAAAACCAACTGATTATTGAATTCAGGAAGAAACAGGTTGATCACCAGTCACTGTACATCAAAGGCGATGAAGTGGAAAGAGCATCTAGTTTTAGTTTTTTTTTGGCACTCACATTTCAGAAGATCTCACATGGACAATAAACACAGACTCACTGGTTTAAAAAGCACAACAACGACTCTACTTCCTGAGAAAACTCAGGAAGGTAAATCTATCACAACAGCATCTGGTGTCTTTCTGGAGTTGTTCAATTGAGTGTCCTGACCTATGGGGAACTTTTATGGTATGGCAACAGCTCTGCAGAAGACAGAAAGGCTCTGCAAAGAGGCATACAAACTGCAGAGAAATCACCAACACTCATTTGCCTACTTTACCTCCTCAAGCCTCCGGAAGGCATTCAGAATCACAAAGGACTTACATCACCCAGCACACGAACTGTTTAAACTCCTCCCCTCTGGGAAGAGATACGTACAGGTCCATCAGAGCACGGACCACAAGACTGATGAACAGTTATTACCCTGAAGCCATCACCACACTGAACTCTGCACTGAAATCAAAGACCTTATAGACCCAACTGTACAATAGGATTTTTTCTTGCAGTTATTTATTATTACAAATGGTGCAATGCACAAAACCTTTTAACCTTTTAACATGCATATGTTGACATTGTGTATGTGAGTTGCATGTGTTTGAACGTGAGATGTTTTGAATAGGTATATTTAATGAATTTAATGTATGTTTAAAGGATATTTTTGAGCACCGTCTCTGGTAGTGCACCTGAATCTCATTGTATGTAAATGCAATGACAATAAAATGAATCTTATCGTATCTTATAAAGCAGCATTTTACAAAGAAACTGATTTAAGGCATTTATCAGAATTATATTTAAGACATTTATCAGAATTGTTTTTTTCTCATTTCCCAATTATCTTACAACTCACTAGGTTCATCTTGTGACACCTAGGAGTCCTCCTGCCCATGTCACACCTACTTTAGCTTGTTAATTGTAAATTCAATTTCAGACAAAATAAAAAAAAAGGTAAGTTTGGTATCATATTAAATTATAAAGATTAATTCATAATTTGAAAAAAAACAATGGTAGCATCATTCCTTTGCTATTCTCATAGCTATTCTCAATGAAACATGCGAAGAAACCATCAACAATTTGTACTCACAGTAAAGAGTTTTTGATCCTATGCACCTGTCTAGGCGGTTTAATGGTGTGCAAGAATTACACCACTTTCATTATGCCATTGTTGCATTAAGAAACATTTGGAAATCCAGTAAGGAAAAGGCATCCTGTCGGTTGCCTGATACCTCTGGGGTTAGAGCTACGAGGATTGGCAGGTGTGTTGTTTCTTGTGTTGCTTTTCAGATGTTTGATCACTGTCCTCCTCTGTCATTCTCATTCAATTACATGATTACTGCTGCAGATTGTGTTCCTACAGACTAGTGCTGGGTATGATAATAAACACGAAATAGCTACAGTGGAGTCCTTTGAGATTACTTACTGTTTTTCTCTTGCTTAAAGAGTTCTTATTTGAACATTTATGCAGTAATGAGAGCAACTGTCTCTTGACGATAGGAGCGGGCCGACATGAATTAAAACACAGAGGAAAGAGGTTTGGGTAGGAGAGTGTGGGAACAGATGGTGCTGGCAATTATCAATTGATAAACTACTTAAAAAGCCTGAAGAGGTGCATTAGCACTATGGGCTCTTAGAAATATGCCAGTGTTTTGAGCTACTTAATTCTCATTTATTGCGTATTCTTGGCCTTTATGTGCTACTGTTAAATACACCCATGTGAAACTGTAATTCCTCTGTTTATGTGCATATTTGCACATGACCATTCACATTGTTTTGATAAAGTCACAGCACGGATCAATCATCTGTTCATTAGGTGGTGATGGCGCAGTGGATATGACACATGCCTTTGGTGTGGGGGTTCAATTCCCACTCTGATATATCAGTGTCCCCGAGTAACACACTTAACCTCTAGTTGTTCCAGAGGTGTGCGACCTCTGATGTATATAGCAATTGTAAGTCGCTTTGGATAAAAGCGTCAGCTAAATGACATGTAATGTAAATGTTCAAATGTAAAAGCATAACCCATCTTGGCACAGTGCTCTTTAAGGACATGCAAAGCCAATTTCACATGTAGAAGTGATAACAACTAAAATACATTACAAAGGAAACCATGAGAGGATACCTGTTTAAGTCACGCATCATAAGGCTTTGGAAGTCAGAGGACATGAGACGATTGAAAGATGGCCGCGAGAAGAGTCTGTCCTTCGGTCGGTCCGGCTGGTGATTTGTAGGCATGTGGAGCTGCGGGTTTCTCAGGGCGACGCTGATGTCATTCAGCAGCCGTGGTAGGGGTCCGAGTTTGAGAATAGCATCCTACAACATAGAACGGTTCATGGAAAATCGAGAAAATCCAAAGTGCCCACCAGGTACCACTTTATTATTAATTAACTTTATTATTTATTATTTATTATGCTCTCCAGACAACTGGGGGCGGGTGAGGTGAAACGGATTACCTCATGCATGGATGACCTACTTTAGTTCAAAGTCATTATCCTGCTAATATATGTGTGTTATAAATATTTAATTTTGGGATTAAAGAGAGCTTGATTCTCAGTATTGGCAGGTATCTGAATATGTACTGGGAGAGATATTATTCAGCGTTTTATGCAGCTCAGTAGAAATTTTCCACGGACCAGTACTTGTCCGTGCCCAAGGGATTGGAAACCTCTCCTTTTCACTATGATTCACTTATTCATTCATAAAAGTCAAATGCCATTCAGAAAAAGCAGGGAAAACATGAAACACATAATACAGCAATTCAAAAGCACATAATGTTAAGACAATTTAGGGCCGAGCATAAAATATGTATAACTTTCATTATGTTACAACTACAGTACCATTTAAATATATTAACAGTGTTAATTCAGTGTTAATTCAGATAGCCCTAGAGATAAATATTAAAATACTTATTCCACCTCAGTTTTACTGAAGTTCACATTCATCCTGTTTGATAGAAAACTGCAGAACCTCATTTTCCAACTCTCCTCTCTCTACATTCTTCAGTTAGAGAAAGGAATCATATGAAAATGTTACATTTTATTTCCCAGTGTGTTATTACACCTACCTTGCTAAGCTGGCCCATGACTTCCCACAGCAAGCTGTGGAGCATGGACAATTCTCTACCGAGGTCAATGTAGCCCTCAAACCCTCCAGCGTTTCCTCCGGCATCCATGTTGGAAATCTCATAGAGAAACTGCTGCATGGAGCCCCACTCCATCTCCAGGAACTCGTTCATGAAATACATGTATTCCTCCTTGGGTCCAAATCTGCAGAGACAATAATGACAGGATACATGAAGATGGAAACATTCTGTGCAGTGCACCGTGGAAGTGGAAGGATCTTATATTTACAGTTCAGGAGTCTGTAGGAGTTGAGTTAAATGTAATCTTATATTTTGTCAATTAAAAAGGTATGTGGACAGTGATTGTTCTGTACCTTTGATGTCCTGCACATATTCATGTTCATATATACTGTATAGACATTTTCATAAACATAAAAAACAAACATTCTAAATGGACCCAAGTTGATTTCCTGTTGCAGTGTTTGTAGTATGTGAATGGCATCATCTGACAGTAAGTTAACAAGGGGCCAGGCTGTTGCCTAGCAATGGAATTCCATTGAAAAGGTCTATATGCCTTCACCATCCTGGGAAAAAAATATTCGCCATTGGGAGCCGCCCACTCTGAGCTTCATTTTGGCTCTTCAGAAACCTATGGGTGACGTCACGGAGACTACGTCCATATTTTATACAGTCTATGGCTCAAACTCATAACCAGGAAACTCCAAGAACCAGATCATAACTGAGGTACTAATGTGCATTTATACATAACTTTGTTTGATTGTTATAATTGATAAATACAATTGTTGACTCATTTTCTGTCGACCAACTGTTTTAACACTATAAGGGACCTTGAGTAAATATTATTTAATCAATATACAACATACGCCTAACATGTTTCAGGATGTGAAAAGTAAATATGTCAGATCGTTTGTATCCAATGTCACTGAAATGTACAGTCCATTAAATTACCACCAAACGTTCTGTCTCAATTATACAGAAGGTGCATATTTAAGCTAATAGAATTGGTGTAATATTCAAGAAAATGTCAGTAAAGGGTACAAAGTGAAGGTCTTGGAAATAACCATGTGTGAGTAACAGTTTATACCCTCACAGTCAAAACTGCAAGCCTCTATTGATGTCATGTTACTCTGCGACATGCATCCCACCTTACACAAGCGTCGTCTAACAAATCTAAAAATGAACTGAATGAAATCAACATTGGTGTAAAAGGACAGGTGCTGACAGGGACTCACTTGCTGAAGCTGGCCAGGTTCTGCATCACCTTGGCTATGAGAGTGAGCGTGCGGGACGTGCGCTCAGCGGGGTACTCCTGCATTAGGTTGAACAGGGAGGGGGACATGATGGCTGGGCACATGAAGCGAAGAAATAGGGAGGAGCTGATGAGGCTGTCGGCGAGATCCTCTCTTCCACGCTCAGCACATCTGGCTCTCCACGAGGCAAAAACTTCCTTCAGCTCCCGGGGAAATATGCTGAAACAAGAAAATTGTCATTGTCAAGGAGAATGGCAAGATCAAATCCAGCAGCTTATCCACAGCCCTCCGGAACTCAGCAAGGTCAGGGGACTAAAATATACGGAACACTAAAGGACTAGGTCAGGATGGAGAATGTGTTTATGATTACATAATGTTGATGATTTTACTGATTACATGACTGGATGGAAAACCATCTAATTATTAAATAATAAAAATGTTCAAATTCAGTTATTTCTGTTTCAATGTCAAAGTTTGCATAAATAAAGTTTTCATATTGTTGTTACCAAGAAGACGAATGGGTGCCAAATGTTTTGTAAATTGAAAAGACAAACATTGTAAATGTAAAGCTGAAATTTGAAACTGAAAGATCATAATCCTTGGGAAAAAAATTCTATGTAACCAAAAAAAAAATTTGTCCCTGGAATTATGGGATAATCATTTAAAATCATTTAAAAAAATATTTCTTTCATTTTCTACACCCCATATTAAAAGTATACATGCTGCCTCCTGTTTACCCCGGCATGCGCATGCCCAGTATACGAGAATGTTCATGAGATATGCGTGTTAGTTTAAACAGAGATTAGTTCTTCTACTGGAGCTAAAAACACCTGTGTGCACAGAGTTCGATTTCGGCACAAAACTCCATTTAAAAAACAAAACGTAGCAATGTAAATGTAGCCAGAGAAACAGTTGGCTCAATACAGATACCAAAACAGATCAGTGTATGCAGTTTTCTGAGAGGTATACATGGGGAAAAACTAACCAGAGAGAGTTGATGATCTTGCAGAGTAACAGCTCACAACACATTCGTAGGTTGGCTTGATGGTCAGCGAGGACTGAAGGCGGGACACGCATGGGATCCACCTCACAGTTCTCCTCAGATTCATATAAGGCTCGAATGAAGTCACCTGTAAATTGTAGATCACACTGTCATTATGTTTCCCAAAATGCATCATTATCCAAATGTTTAGCCCAAAACTGCTTCGACAGATGGATCAGGAGTACATGATAGTCCACGATAGTGCATATGCTGTACCTCTAAAAGCTGTACCTCTCACAATGCATAAAATAAGTAAATCACACAATCTAACATGATTATGAAAATGTTAAAATGACCTAAAATGTACGTATATTACCAACCTAAACAATGGCCATTTGGAGGAAGTCAATACAGGATTTGTAATAAATAACAAAAATGTGAAAAATGACTTGTATGCCTTTTGTTTTTAGTTTTTTTTGTGGAGGATACATTAGCATTTTATGAGGTGACAGAAATGTTACCAAAGCACAACTCCTATTTGTTGATTTAGAAAAGGTCTTCGTAAAATAATGACGCTACCACACTAAATGAGTTATTTGGAAAAATGTCACAAAAGAATATCAAACAAGCTCAACAATGTTACAGTAATTTACTGCTAAATGACATGTTTATGCTGAAATTTAGTCTGACACAGCTTCAACTACTCCTTTCATCTGATTACATACACAGTGATGTGCAGTTGGGTTTATCTACAGCAGCCTCACCTATAGCATCCTTGAGGTATCTGTGACCTATCAGTTTGAGGTACTCTTCCACAGCCTTTGTAGCTAGCGTGTTCTCACGAAAGATCAAGTGCTCACGGTCCATGAACCGATCCACCTCACACATCGCCATGTCAGACAGGAACTCCTAAACAGGGATTAAAAAGGGTACATCTTACTTTGATTTTAATTATTTCTTATTGCAATGAAACAAGTCTACAATTCATACAGATAGAAATAATGATTTACGGGAAAACAACATGCAGGTTACATTTCAATCCTTGTTTACCTTTGTCTTTCCTGTGCTTTGCAGAATGTGCACCAGAGCGAATGCCACCTCCTCTTTGCTTTTCACACTCAACAGCGGCTCCAGAACTGCACACAGTGTTCGGTAGTTGTTGGTAATGTACTCCGCGAACTCCTTGTACAGCTCCATCGGAAGGATGTTCATTGTCTGGTAGCGAGACTTGACACGTAGAGAGGCGTTGATCACTTTGGTACTTCCAACACCACCGCTTTTGGCCAAGACACTGGACTGTACCACCGGGTACCACTGCTCGACAAACTGCCGCCCAGTGATGCTGGAGATGGGGATGCTGACAAGGCCAAGATATGTGCTTTTCTCCTAGATTACCAAGCAAAACACTGATTTAAAATATTTGCACAATAAAAAAAAATTCGACAAAAGATTTTTATTTCAATAAAGAAGACATTACCTTGCGTCTTTTTTTGTCAGTTTCCTTGTAGAGGTGCAAACGAAGGCTACGAATGGTAGGCAAATTGTTAAATTCAAAATGCTCGCCCCAGAAGACGGTGTCGGTCCGGGGTTTGCTTGTGGTGCGCGCGTACAGCATGTCATCCAGACACAGCTCGCAATAGTAGCGTTTCTTAGCCGGAAGGTCTCGAGCTTCAATGATCCACAACTTGAGCACATTGTCCACTCGTCTGCTGTTGTCCTGGAAGTAAAACGAGGAGTTCTGTTACTGCATTATAACAGTCCTTATTTACATCAGTCCTTAATATTACTACCTAGATCTTGTGATGAAGTAATCTATTGTATCTACCTTATTAGGTTTGACAGCGCGTTGCAGATTTTCAATCCACTTGTCTCTCTCAGAAGCTGAACGGCAGGCAAAACATTTTGTCCCTGAATTGGTGGTCACCTGCAGACAAAAAGTTTTGGTATATTTTATTATTGTAAAATATTCCTGTAACTAACCGTTATTTTCACTATCAATTAACCTGTTGATTGTTTTTAGCCAATTAATCTGTAAAAATGTGCTATAGATTAGGTAGCGTCTTCAAATTGCTTGTTTTGTTTATAACTCAAAAATAATAAATTTGCAGTTATATAAAAAGCGTGAAGCAGCAAATTCTGAGGATTTGATATTTGTACATACTAAGAACATTTTAAGAATTTAAGAAAAATACAATTAGTATTAAAAAATATGTCCATTAGAAGGCAGGTAAAGCCAGGGAGAATTATACAACACACCTCAAAGCAGTACTCTTGTCCTAAAATGCTAGAGTGGACAGGTTTGATTATGGCATCTTCATCCAAAACTAGGTCCAAAGCCTCTGCAGCGCTGCTAGGAGAAAGTAGGGATTCATGGGAGTGGGATTCTTTGAAGCTCTGCATCAAGCGTGTCCTGGTGAGAGAGGAATTCAGAATTCAGATATATTATAAATCATATTTTATTATATATATATATATATATATATATATATATATATATATATATATATATATATATAGGGCTGTCAAATGATTACAATTTTTAATCAAATTAATCAGAATTTTCAGTGGATTAATCATGATTAATCACTATTTGCAATTACGCCTGAATCCTAACCATTTTTTTTCTGAAATGCATACCAAAAGATACTAGTGCTGTCAAGCAATTAAAATATTTAATCGCATTAATGTCATAGTTAACTCGCTATTAATCGCAATTAATTGCACATTTTATCTATTCTAAATGTCCCTTGATTTCTTTTTGTCCCATTATATTTTCTCATTTTAATTATCTTATCAGCATGGAAAAGTCGATTGGCTGCTTTGTGACAATGTTTTTTATTGAAAACAACATTGTCATATACGTTATGTTCAATTTCACACTAACATTCACACTTGGATCTAATAATCTGTCACATAATGTAACGCTGTTACCTCGATGTTCCATTGCAGGTAGTACTGCAGATAGTCCTGCAGATAGTACTACAGGTAGTACTGCCTCATGCCTGAGGCGAGCGTGGCTCTTCCTACTGTCTATGGGCCTTCTCTTAATACATCCATGCTATGGGCTCATAGCAACTGGTTTCCCGTGACTCATTTCCTGGTTCTCGTTCTCGTTCATAACCAACGTAAAATCAAGGAGAGGGTTTTCCTGCTCCAGGTTTCCCACCGTGGTCAGAAAGAACAGAGGAGACACTTTGTTTCTCTCACTGACTGTAGAGTCACTACTCGCTCGCTCTGAAGATAATCGCCGTCACGAGCCTACTAGCTACGCGGCTAGCAAGCTAAAACCGGCCGAGGCTTGTGTCTGTTTTGTTTGCGGTCTGCGAAATTACAAGACCCGCCCTTCAATCACTACTATTGGCCAGGCGTCGAAGGTAACGTAACTCCATTAGTTCAGGTCCTAACCCCTGACCAATCCACTATCCTCATCACTCAAGGTGAAATGCCTAAACCAAACCAATCAGCTGCTTCGTAGGGCGGGACATGGCGTGGCCATAGACAGTTAAAGAAGTGGACTAACAGATCCCGTTGCTCTCTCTATGCGTTACTCGTGCGTTAAAAAAATTATCGGCATTAAAATGGGTTTGCGTTAACGCCGTTAATAACGCGTTAAACTGACAGCCCTAATATATATATATACATACATACATACATACATACACATATATACATACACACAATCCAGAAATATTTTTATATACCAAAACATGAGTCACTGCAGCTCAGAAATCCTCACTTCTGCAAATGATTTTTGAGATCTGATCCTTTTATAATGAGTTTACCGAAAAGCTAAGAATACCAGATTTTCAGTTCTGGTGTTTGCAGTTTGGTCTGTTGACTCGACTCATGTGAGTCACACTGCATGTTAGAGAAATTGGCCAGCAGTGTCTGAGTTTGTCTGAAAAATGTAATTCTTTTATTTCCTACAACTGAAGGAATTAGAATTTTAAAAGAATAAAAAAAAAATGCAAATGTAATGTTGGTATTGCCTACTTTACACAGTGGATTAGACCTGATCATTGGGTTACAGGATAAAAAGAAATGTAGTGAGAAAAACACTTTGCTTTTAGAGTTAGATGATAAGATTGATACCCTCTCTTGTGTTAGATGTGAAGCTAGAGTCAGCAGGTGATTAGCTTAGCTTAGCATAAAGGCTTGAAGCAGAGGGAGCTAGCCTGGTTCTGTCCAAAAGGTACAAAAATATGATTTTCCAAAATGCTGAATTATTCCTTTAACATTTTTCTGAAACTATCTTTGAAGAAGAATAAGCTATACATGTTGCCTTCATCTGCACTGAGAAACTGGAGCTAGCATGCTGCATTATTAACATTGGCTTTGAACACAAGACAAAAATATATAGTAAAGAAAAAGCAATGGCTTTGAAGAAACACCTGATAATTACGCAGCAAATGAGGAGCATTAATTTAAGGCCAAATTTAATGTTGGTCAGAGCTGCAGTGAATCGTCTAGTTTGAGAAACAGTGCCATCGCAGAATGCAGAACATGAGAAAGGCTTTGGTAAACCGACTTGGCAGCAGAGGTAGAGCAGCTGCGTTGGAAAGCTAGAGTGTGAAGTTGGACGCAGAGGATTTATAGCAAAGTCAACTTAACACTACTGAATGAATTAAGCGTGTGTGGGCAGAACTCAAAGCAGGCTGTGAAGGCAGCTGTCTGAGGCAGCGGTGGGACCTGGTGAAGGCTGTGGTTAGAGGGGAATGCACGCAGAGACAGTAAGTTCCTTTCACCCAAACACCATTAAGCTACCTCCACCACCTCCTGTAGTGCTGCATCCACACAATACATATCTAATATAATTTGTTTTAACATTTAACCAATGCTTTTACATGTATGCTCACCCTGCATTTTACTAGAAAGGGTTTTTACATCCTGTGCTTAATGAAACATTCCACATCTCTGAGCATCGGACATCCACAACTGCCCTGAAAATGTGTATTATGCATCTCCTGTGGCGGGAGGATAGTGTACTGTCAGCGTTACGTTTTTCCTTTCAGCATCTTTACATCTCCCATATGTGCGTCGTGACTGGATTGTGTGAGAACTGCATAAAATGTTGGTCACAATGCAAGTCTGAAACCCCCAGGGGTTTGACCTTCAGTCAGTATACAAAACAAGAAAAACTGTCTTTCTTTCAACTGTCTTGGAGCTGCAAGTTTTTGCATCCCAATGATCGGAAAACAAAAACACAGATGTGATAAATGTAGGCATACATTTTACTTGAATGTCCAACAGACAGACCGTTGCAATTAAGACATTTTACCAAGATGACAGTCATGACAGTTTTATGTAGTTTTCCCTTTTGGTCACTGATGAAAAGTGTACCACCTGCACAAACCACAAATGATTTTAAGCAGACGAGGTTTCAACCCCAGTCGGACTTTTGTCAGGTCAAAATGTTTAAAACAGGGTCACCATATACGTATACACCAATAGGCTGATAGGCTTCATGACGACAGATGTAATTAACCATCCAACCCCCCCAGGGTGCCTGAAAGCTTTGGAAAAGCTCCAACCATCTGTCAATGTGTCACTAAATGCAATGTCTTTCATTCTGCAGCTTCGCTTTTGTCAGAGTGGTTGATGAAAAGCCACAGTTCAGGTGAAGAGTGTGAGATCTATTCGCATTATGCTTACATGTTAAATTTGTATCAAAAATCATCATCAAAAAATCCCTCTAGTTTCTTTTCCTGTAAAAACAAAAAAATATATATTTTTGATGACTACAATGATGGTTACATAAATGTATTCAATCAAATGTGATTTGGGGTGCTAGCTAACCCCACCAATCATATCAATCCCAAGTGCACTCAGCCTTGCAGACATTTTTTTCCAGTGGCCACTCGTATTATTGCAACAAAAAAAAATCCCCCTGCGCCAAAAAAGGATTTTCCCCATAAGCCACCATTGTAAAAAAGATGTCTGTAAAACTGTTGACACGACAGCTTGAACTGCAAACAAGGTGGATTATGAGGTTAAATCCATGGACCTTTTATATTTGGAAAAATTCCCTTGAGCCAAGAATAGTGATTTAAAAACCTTTAACCTCACCACAATGTAAAGTATATGGGCCGAGCAGGAACTTGCAGGCGAGGCCATAGGGAGAAACACTTCTGCGCATATTAATTCACAGAAGTAAATACGGAGGATTAAAAACCTTTTGGGTGTATGCGCCAGGCAACAACTCTACTGAACTGAGTGGGCGACATTTTGGAATCCAGTATTTTTATTATATATATCCATGATCAATCCGTACTTGATTATTAGCTAGTGGGTAGCTAGCAAAGTGATATAATAACATAGGTGAATGTTTGGATTTCAGCTGGAAAAATATTTGACTGGCAGAGCGAATTGAATCAGATCATAAGTACAAAATAAACTCAGTGATGTCAGTTACACCGCAATGTCTAACTAACTAACTGTTTGTTAGCATTTACTAAAATGTCATACCCCTCTCTTTTTCCCCACATTTCTTGTAAGGCTCTGCAGTGTCAGCTATCAAATGAAGGCAAAAATGCCCAAATGGTCTCTGGTTCTTTCTGCGTGCAGTTAATGTATTCTCCCTGGCTTTGTGTGGGTTTCCGCTGGGTGATCCAGCTTCCTCCCACAATCCAAGAACATGATCCCGAGGAACACAGAATCATTCTGCAATTATTTTTAGGTTTTATGTTTTCTTAATTCACATACGTATTGCATGATCTTGACACCACACAAACTTTAACATACATTAAACAGTCGTGCCTTATGCCTACTGGTTATAGATTATTACCACATTAGAAATCTATACATTTTAACCTATTGCTCATGACAAGACAGTTTGGGTAGAATAAACTGGCAACCTGTCCACTGTGTTTTCCTGGCTTTTGCCTGAAAACATGCTGACACAAACGACAACCCCCACGTCACAATAAGACACCAGTTTTAGTATTAACTTAAATAATATGAACGCTTTATACAGTAAAGGTTACTTACCGCTCTTGGTCAGCACTTCGAAACCGGGGCAAAATCATTTGTCTGAAGCTGCTGGTCCGGTCAAGTTTGGGCTGACTTTTGGCCCTCTTGATGGAGCCCTTCAGCCTTCGATTGAGAAAACTCTTAAGTTTCAGCAAAGGGAAAACAGAAAATAATAAGTAAATAGTAAAAACACTATATACATAAGTAAAAAAGTCAGTATTGACTTTGACTTTACAATTTTAATGTGACTTAACTTTAACAGTGCAAGACAGACAAAAAGAATGCAAGTGTTGATCTACTCATAATAACAAAGAGATGTTAGGGACGTTACAAGATATCTAATATTCTCTAGATAACAAAAGACAATCTTTCAATAATAAAACTCACCGGCTGTCTAAAGGGCTGTGGGGTGGCATTGGGAGGGGTCTCCATGCTTGACTGTCTTACAGAGGCAAAACTTGCCCTGCGAGATTGGTCTATGAGAAGAGAAAGAAAAAATAGAACATACACATTAGAGACATGAAATCATTGTCAACACATGCATGTGTTCAACATTAACAAATGCAGGTGTTCAACCTCAAAGCACAAGTTCAAGTAAATATATTATTCTAATGATTTTCTTAAGGTTTATTATTTTTAGAGTATACCAAAATGCTGGGAATATTAGGATTTTCATGATGAACTGAGAAAACTGTCTGTGAGTCAGACTAATGGCTGCTGAGTTCTGGCCATTTAAATTTAGCATGTTGCTGTAGGGCTGTTGCTGAGTAAATTTCCATCAAGTTTTGCAAGATTGCTAAGACAGAGTGTATCTGTGTTTGCGTCACCTAAATTAGGAAGCAATTACAGAATGTGTAACAATTTACAATTTGACAATTTAATGTCAAATGGGTCACACACACTTTGAAAGACAATAGTAGGAAAATGGTATGGAATCAGAAAAAAAAAATACTTTTTGAGCTCATCCAAAAAGACTTTGTACCAGATTTGGTGAAGAATAGATAAAATATGTAAGAGAAGTGTTTTTCCTCCACTTTGAATGACAATTACCAGTGTGTTGGCTTATAAATTGCTCTTGTGAGATTTTTAAAACATGAGCCCATGAACAATTTTACAGAAATGTTATGATGTAATAACAAAATGACACAAAATGTCCCTTGAAATGGGTCACAATAGGAATGAAACACATTAGTACAATATTGCAGCTTAACTAACGTCGTTAGAATGCTGAGTCATAGTAACCTGAATTGTTGTATTATTTTTCTTGTAAATTATCCAGGTAATATTTATTGATGTTATTGTCACATTATCACAAAAAAAGTACAATATGTCAATCAGTTAAGAGGGACATTTTATTACATTTTGGCAAGTTGTTACATTATCTTATTCATAGCTTGTGTCATTACCTTGCAGCTGCTTAGGTCACATACAGAAAAGGAATTAGCAATAAAAGAAACACGACAAACACATAATAATCACAAATAAGATAACAGCAACAATGCAGAATAGGAGGTGTAAGGGAAGCTCACCAACAAGGACAGACAGCCACAAAGAACAACATTGTGATAGTCTTAGATGCTATTTACCACCCCTCCTTTGGACAGCTTCCTGTATCCAAGGCCAGTGGAAAAGGATTAAAAAAAACCTGATGTGAGAACTGAATTGGATATACTTCTTTATATAGTGGGAAGAAGTCACGATGAGTCATCTTGAACTTCATGGTCTTTGACTTTAGGCTTGTGCAAACCGGAATATGATGATGGATCTATAAAAAGGTATAGACTGCTGTCTGTAGGGAATCAGATCTGATGCTTTCTCTACATGACTGTGTGTTGGCTATGGAAGATAAAGCCAATGCACAGGAGCAGCCTTCAGATTCCAAAATCCTTGTCTCTCCATATGAACAACAACATAAAATATAATATATATAAAATATAAACAGAAACTGAAATTTATAAACAGAACTTTCTAATTTATTTTTATGGGACGCAAATCTTCCCTCCTGAAAAATTGTCTTTTTTTTTCTCAGCCTGGTTCCAGACATGGATTAGACATTGTCAGTTAGCTACCTAGATACATTTAGTAAATAAATAGTGACAGAAAAAATGGCGACGAGCGCGGATGAGATTGACGCCATCCTGCACGTCGCGGTAAATGGAGTTACAGAAATGACAACTCTCATTTCATATTTCATTTGTGTCAAATGAAATATGACAGTATGTCACTCACTACAGATACATTAGGGCAAAACATAACACAATAACCCCCCACTTAAGAAATCAGATAACATGAACACACAATGTCAGGCTGAATGAAAAAAAGCTCAACAAAATGGTGTGATTATCAGAGACTGTCCTACCCCAAACAATGCCCACAAGTCATTTGTTCAAGTAGCAAACGTCTAAAGGCCATAGTAATTATGACGGAAGCAAAGCAGGAAGTACGGTGACCTAGTATAGGAGCACCAAATTCAGCGTAAGGAGGTAGGTTGGGGTCGTGGATGGTTGAATCAAACATAGGAATTTCACCCAAAAGACCGGGGTTCGTGTACCGCATCGTTCTGCATCACATGTGTAACCGGAACATGACGTAACGTCGGATTTTAACCCAAATCAAAACCTTTTTCCTAAACTTAACTAAGTCATTTTGTTGCCTAAACCTAACCAAACTCCAACCGTTTAAAATCCAATCCAATTTCCAAATTAATTTATAGAGCACATTTAAAAACACATTTAAACGACCGCCACGTTAAATGGTTTAGATATGAGGAAGAAAAAATGCTCCCGAGGGTCCAATTAGAGAGTAGAAATAAACAACCTATATAAGCGTATGGTTTGGAGGACTTGTTGGATTATCAGACTACCAATTTCCAGCTAAACACATGGTTTGTAAAGACAGCGATACAAGAGGGAAGGAAGCATGTCTAAAAGGTAAAACGTTGCCCTTACTTGATGCCAATTTCCTTTTCGCCCTGGTCGTACAATAAAGCCACATCCTATTATATATTCATTTATTGTTAGGATTTTATTCATTTTCTAAGCTGGTTGTGATCCTTTGAAAGTGTGCCATAAAATGTCAGATTAATCCATAGGTTGGTCTCTTAAAGCTGAAATCCTGATTACGTTTCATGTTGATATTTATTCTGCTCTTCTATTTTTGTCTGTGATTGATCCAATGGAGCATTATTTTTTTTTTTTTTAGAAATTCCCCAATTACCCAAAGTAGCTGTTTTTTTTCCCTTTGCAACATGGAAACAAGACACCCTGTCATCCTATGATTTCCTCGCTCCCAAAGCCTCTGAGTAGGCGACTCTCAAGGTTCTATTCTGATTCTAAGCTAATTGTTTGGTATCCATGGAAACAACTCCAACGGCTCCTACTTGAACTGTAGATGGTATTGGCACAAAACTGCACAATACAGATGATAAAAGACACAAAGTAACATGCTGCACAAAACTGTGTTTCTGGTAACAGTGAAGTGGGTGAACTGATCAGACCCATCTTCCTCAACTGAAGAAAATATTTCAAATTATTTTGTGTCTCATGTGGGGCTGAACCTGCAGGATTATTTGGCATTTTTAAAAATGTTAACATCAGTGCTATTAAAACTGCCACCTGCTTCATGTGGTGCTCTAAGTAAACGTGACATAACACATGGATCGGTGGCGATCACATTGCCTATTCTGAATGTAAATTGCTGTCAGGACTGAGTGTGTGGGTGGCAACAGCCTCTAGCTAACTGTGATACAGAGGAAGAGAAAGACAGAAAGAGGAAGACTGTGAGTGGGTGTTGGAGAAACATACTCAACCTTTAGTATATATCTCTCTATTAATACACATTTGGAAACTTTACTTTTTTTTAAATAAATTGACTAAAATCATAACGTTTTTTCCATAGGATTGATTTTTTTTGTTAGAGACATAAAAATAGAAGCAGTATTAGATACTATAATGTGCCAACCCTCGAAGTAATCATGGCATAAGTAGCCCTGCTAAATACCAACTGTGAAATAGTTTTTTTTAATAACAATGAAATCTCAAAGAAGCTATTTATTTATCAAAAGATGTACTTAATGAAAACTGACCCTAACTTTCCATTTAACCCACGGGAAACAAACATTACCGAAACAACAATTACTACAATTGGAGATGCACCGATTCAATCCGCCGGATCGATATCAGCACCAATACTGACATTATTAGCCGGACTGGGTATCGGATACGACACCAATCTACATTACAAACATTTACTTCATCAATTTCATTAAACATCATTCCACCGAGATGCACCACTCCAGACTGGCCCTTGGACTTATTTCACCTGAAGCAGCTTTAACTTTTAACTTCTTTAATCTATTTATAATTTCTGTACAATAATAATTAATGTGCAAATCTCTGGTATTGATACTGCATTTATACTGTACATTTATTTATACTATTCTTGCATTTTAAGACAATCATAGATCCATTTTTCAGAATTATTATTAACAATATTGTTTTATTTATATATATATATATATATATATATATATATATATATATATATATATATATATACATTATACAATTTTCTTCCTGGCTTTCAGTGAGTTTCCTTACATTTAAAGATAATGTTAAAGCAATAGCATTAAAAAGATAAAAGGTTAACACACCTCGTCATGAGCAAGACACAATTAGCGACAATAGGATATTTCTCCCCATCAGTAATATTTAGAAATGTACCTGGTTACCATTACCCACAATATTATGTAAGCACTTACCCCAGAATCAGGGCTGTGTGTGTCCTTGATGTGAGCTACGTTTGTTGATAATATATATATACTTATTTCTTATTTCTATGTGTCTTATAATCTCTCTGTTTATCTGTATTTTTATTCTAGAATGGGAGCAACTGCAATGTCATCCAATTTCCCCGGGGATCAATAAAGTATTTCTGATTTCTAATCCGATTCTGATTCATTCAGTCCAAGCAGGCTGGCACCATAACTATTCCTGGCCTCACATTGCATTACATAACAAGACAACACTTCAAAAACACTGCTCTATAGCGCTATTAGTGTTCAACAAGAGTCCACAATCCTGTTAGAAGCTCTGTTAGCACAGTCATTTGTGCTAAATGCTAACCCCAGCATGTTAACAACCAATACCATGTCCCAAATCCATACTGCTTCTAAGCAGGTTATGGTAAAGAGCGTGTTCACTAGAAAGTGACTAAATGAAGTACAAGACTAAATACGGTTGATTTTTGAATGTGTTGTTAATGGAATCTATTCTTCCATAATGCAATGCACAAAGGAAATGGAGGCACTACTAGCAGCTGGGGAAAAAATAATTAAAGTGTGTGTGGAGGTGAAACAGCTCCAGAAAGATTTCGGAAAACAAAACAAAAAACATATTAAATCTTATAGTTTGTTGGTAAAGATAAATTAGCATTGACAAAGTCACAGTTTTATGGCGACACTTCAGGTGAGCACAAAAGTCATTGAGAATTATTGTTAAAAAGAAAGGCTTTTCATTTTTTTAAGCCTCAACAGTTTCCTTTGTCCCTGCCAGGACAGTATATACTGTAGATGTCAGGGTGGTAAGTTGTTGTTGTATAGTACAGTGACTTTTCTAACTGCAATCACTCACTTTTTGGATTGGACATAAAAGTATGACTGTAATAAACAGCAACGTTTAAATGAAAGATTATGCCAATACAGATACTTTTACTGATGCCACTTTGCATCCCAAAGAAAAAACGCAATTATACTGAGAAATAAAAACATCTCTTGTCATCATTTGCATTTTCACACGTGATGAGAATCTGCATTGCTACTAAATAAGGCGGTGTCCTTTCTGACAGGTGTTATGTTTGTTGAATGTTACATGTGTGAGGCCTTTTCGGGATTTACGTCTCGCAATTTTCTACATTGAGGGTGGGAGCTGAGGAGAAAATTGAGTGAGCTTATTTTTATTGAGACTGTCCACAATGTTGATCAGGCGCGCGGGAACCTATTTTTGACCAGGGTGGCTGAATAACAAAATAGTGGATGCCTGATCATTTCTCCCCAAGGTAGATTTCAACCCGTTTTGCTATTTGCCTCATTATTTGATATACAAAAATATAAATAATGTCAGACAGCGAATTAGTAATCATTTAAAAATAAAATCTAGCTCCTGCCAGCAGGGGGGGCTGCAGCACCCTCAGCACCCCCCTTCCCGCGCCCTTGATGTTGATGGTGCAGCAGTCCACATTGTTTTGGGGTGACTGTGTTTCCAGTTACAGATCACACACACACAATCTCATTATGTCTGTCTGGAGCATCTGACAACGAGGAGCCTCTGGTGACTCACAGACAGGCCTGCTGAGACACATGTCGCATTCATGTCATATGGAAGCCTCCTTAATTGCCATATTCCAACTAGTAAATTCTGTTCATGTCAACAACAAAATGGTAATTGTGGCTCGGAAGTTGTTGTTTTTCCGACAGCTCCAATATGTCCATAAGTCAATATGTCAAGGTATCCTGATGAAATCTTAATTTAATGCTGTTATCAACCACACTTTTTACCCATACTGCATAATCTGCCAATCATAAAACTGTTGTTGAACATTGGGGAATATGTTATCAATTGAATGCAAGGTTAGCTAAAGGCTGAATACAGTTCAGTTCACAGTTTTTTCTGTAGATCTATTCAAAGGAGTCAAATTTAATGCTGTTTGTATTAAACTGTTTTATTTCAAGCCTCCGTCAACACAATGGAGGTGAAAGGAATTTTGTTTTAAGGGCTTAAAGAGTAACTTAAAGAGAAATGCACTTTTCTTGAATTAGTAAATAATGACTTTATTATACTACCAATTGATATCAGTCTTTAGTGTATCTTGCACTAGCAGTTCTTCCAGGAAACAATCTTGAAATTCTGATCCTCTAGACTAAACAAATTAGAAAAATCAGTGATGCTGTCTTGTACTCCATGCCCCAGGGCATAGATTACAGGGCAAATACTTTTTTTCCAATTCAGATTTATTTTGAATTAAATAGATTTGACTCAATATCTTTTGTATTAAAAACTGCTTAAACAGGGTGTTAATTCGCACTTTAAATCATCAAAAACTTGGATATGTAGCAAAAGAGGCCAGTGAGAAAATATATTTGTTTTTAAATTTGGGTGAATTGACTCTTTTAGTCAATGCTTAACTCTATAAGTGCTTGTTTAAGAAAATAAATACCAATTGCCAAAGTACACTGGGCCAAAGCAGGTAATTTATCTGCCATCCTAAATTCATCACAGCTGTTGAAAAGCCACGTGTGCAGAAAGTTAAGGTCATTCATCAACAGCGAGCTGTCCAAACAATCAGCCTGCATGACAGACGCAAAACCTCGCTGTATTAACCTTGTGGCTCTTTGACAAGCTGGCAGCGTCGCCCCAGGAGGTTTGACATGGTTTAAGTGCGAGTAGGGATTTACAAAAACGCAAAATGACAACGGAGATGCCGAGCACACAGAGACGTACACTGCTGAGAATCTGCTGCTTGATGAAATAAACTCTTGTCTCTTGCAATGCCGGGTGCTTTTAAATGCAAGGTGAATAAACATCAGGGCTATTGTTTATTACAGTTAAGCTCGAGCTAAACTTGAGCCCAACATACAGTATATATTCAAAAGACAAGGGCACTAAAAAGTTAATAGTGTTAGTTAATAGTGTTTTCATTACAAGATGTTTAAATAGGGCTGGTGGGTTTATGTAAAGAAAAGTTGAGCAAAAAAAAAAAGGGACAAGTGACACTCCTGACTCTGCTCAGAGCCACTCGGTGCTATGTTTAGAAACAACACGGTAATCAAGTAAATGTAAAATGCACAGAAGAGGTAGAGCTGCAGCATTTGAAAGGGGAGGTGGGTGGAGGGGTTGAGGAAGCAGGGGCAGCGTGGGCGTGAGGGGAGCCGTGGGAAAGAACCTGAGATCGGCTTGATATTTTTTGGAGGAACAGAAAGAAAGTGCAATGTAACCTCGATTTCTCAAGGCCTAGAGACAGCCATTTTAAAATGCAAATACCTTTCGAGTGCAGGAAGGCCTAAGAACAGTTCTGAAGATGCTCTTGCTCTTGCTCTCTCTCTCTCTCTCTCTCTCTCTCTCTCTCTCTCTCATATGTGTGTTTTCCAGCATTCCCATCTCTCTCCTGCCTGTCCCTCTGCCTGTGTGTGAGCGAGCCAAGGGGAGTGTGGCCTAGTTACCATAGGAACATGTTCGCAGCTTGTGCACAGCTCTCCATCAAACTCCCTTTTTTACTACTGTATTTAGAAGCATTACTGCTGTGCTGGTGAATGAGCAACAAGAACATGAAATTAAAGATCAATCAGAAGCTCTTAACACCGACTGTACAGAGATACTTCTGTATTACTGTATCTCATCACAATTTAAAATGAGGTGATTCTCAACTAAGAGCCCCCTACAATATGAACTGCCTCTTGTTTGTTTCTTCCCAACACTTCAAGACATTACTGCGTAGGTCTTAATGTTTGAAATGAAACAACAGCTTTACACGCTGCGCTAACTTACAAAAAATGAATTCCCTTCCTGTCCCTGGAGGGAACAGAAATGGCTGCTTTCATCCAAGGAAATAAAAAAATAAAAAGCATAGAGAGGAGAAAGACTCGGGAGTGTATCAAAGCCGGAGTAAAAGGCAAATACCGTAATCAAACCTAGAGGATATCAAAATAAAACTCTGGGAGTGTGACAAAGCAGGGCTCAGAGGGTGAGTGATGCTCTGGTGGAGGATTGAGCAGTAAAGAATCCTCAATATATGGAGGTACTTTTGTAAAGATTTATATGGCTGAAAAGGACTGGAAAGCCATGGCAGAGGGGAAAAAAAAAGAGCAGAATGTCACAGCAGAGCCCTCCATTCACACAGTATGTTAAACCTTTCATTGGCAACAGTGGTGTAGATGGATGTCAGAGAAAACAGCGGGTTTAGGGGGAACATATAAAAACATATAACAGAGAAAAATCTCATTGGACCATGACAGACTGGAGAAGAGGCTGTAAAAGTTAGGTACAGTTGACAGTATGTGAAAAGTAGACCTCTAAACTGACTCACTTGGGGTTAAAACTCCAGGTCCGCCACAGCAAACCTCCGCTTGACCAACCAACCCAAACTGACTCTGATGCGGCAGCCACGTCTTTGAAGATGTGTCCATGCAGCTATATTGTACAGACACAAGTTTGTTTTTAGTTTTTTAAGATTTATAGACCGATAGTCACTTACAACAACAATGACATGGAAAATAAACGTTATTGTGCACGTAAAATAACATTAATATAGAAAAAAATATGACCAAAGATGAAAACAAGACTTGATCATTTTGGTTCAAATTAAACAAGGAGAAATGCAACTACAATTTGGGTTTAGAATAGGGAATAAAGTGGCAACTTGGGAACAGAGTTTAAAATATTTTTATATCATGCAGCAGGTGGAATATTTGAGTATTTGGGGATTCTGGAAAACCTCAAAAACAGCAGTAGGTGTTGTTAAATGACCCTATGGGTTTTCTCAAAGATCAACAGGGATTTATCTTGCAGAAAAACTCATTTTTAGCTGTGTGAATCGAAAGCAATACATGTACGAGAGAGGCCCGATCTGGGACTACTGCAGAGAATATGAACACACTCACAAACTTGAAACATCAGATTTTTACCCCCCAAAAAGTTGTGCAGGTTAATTGTCATAATAACTTCACTCACCATAGAAAAACTGAAGGCCACAGTAAATGATATAGCAAGATTCAACTTATCATAGCTGCCCTTTACAGCCTTGTAGATTAAATGTCATGATGCTGCTTAACCACAAGCTGCTACTATGATTAATTAATAAGCATTCCTACCGACACATCAGCGTTTCATTCCTTGTTCTCTGATTGGAATTTCAGTCATAAAACAGCCCCCCATCCAAACAGGGACATTTGGACAATCTGAGGTGGCTAACGCTAGTGGCCATGTAGGAACACATTAATTGGGGTGGCACATCGATTGTTTTTTGCAGCTACTGCCATGCCCTTCTATGCCCTGCACTGCTACTACTATTATCTCTAGTCATAGTTCTATTATCTTTATTGGTACTATAATTGCTACTGTCCATGATACCAATTGCTATAATTATTATGAATCATGTTTCTCAATATCTGTATATCTGTGTCCCAACCGGCAGAGGCAGATGGCCGCCCACTAGGGGCAGGGTCTGTCCGAGGTTTCTGCCTGTAAAAAGGAGGTTTTTCCTCACCACTGCTAAGTGAAACCAGAGGTTTAGGATATGGAGAATAATTACCAGAAGGGTAAAAATATATTGTTTCTTCTGTTGGGTTGCTAAAAGAAATGAGGATGGCAAAAGAAATGAATGGCCTGAGGCAAAAGAAAACAATTTGAGAAGATTGCAGGACAAGAGCTCGCTGACAGTAGTACCTACTTTTTTTTAGAGAACATTCTGACAAACAGCCTGACAAAGCCTTTCTGTCCTTGGCAGCGAGAGAAAGCCCCCTCCATGCGTTGCATTAAAGATGGCGGAAGAGGAGCAGAATTATGATGGAAACTTGGGTGTTGGAGTAGATTCAGCTCATTGCCGGCTGTCAGGCGCCCGACTGACAACTGTGGCAGAGAGGCAAGGAGTCCAGATTCTCAACAGTTCACGAGGAACAGAGGAAGATTAATAAGACATCCACGACTCTCGCCTCTCTATTTCAGCTAAACGAAGAAAATTATTTCATGAAGAGATGTACGAGATTCATATCTTATAGGCATTTCATGTGGAGGAGGACGAGGAAATCCTGCGAGGTCCAATGAGTCAGAGTGAGCTGGACTTATCTCGTTTTATCAAGTGTGCAGCCTCAGACATTTCATTAACTGAAGCTATTCTCTCTCCCACTCCCTCCCCTTTTTTTTTTTTTTTTTTTTTAGCTGTATGCAAGAGCCCGCAGTGCAATATAATGGACTGTAAAGATAGTGGCCTCCAATCATACCGTTGCTACATTACAGTGTCCAAACATCGAGTACATCTGTTTTTGCCAGCTGAGGAAAAATTCACACGAGGGCATCTTATTTTTTTCATCCAAAATACACAGACCCAGTGCAATGTCCAGTGAAAGCGGGACACTTTTTGCCAAATGTTGGAGTCAAGAGTAAACTAATTCGAAAAAAGCTAAAATAACCCTGCAAACTCTCATTTGGTTATTTAAGTCAAATTCAAGAATGACCAGTAATATCTCATTTGCAGAACCTCGCTGTAGACTGTGCAGTTGTTCAATGTGCAACACTAATAACACTAGCTAATTAGCAAACAGGTACCAGTGCCAAATGGCAAGAAAGTCTGGTTGACTTCACAGAAGCTAATTGACAATCAAGCAGGTCCTTACACTGACTTCACCACTGGAGGGAAGAGTGCAGGGACCTCATTTAAAAATCTCTTGAAATAAGGTATATGAATAAATAATATTCTAGGTCCAATACACTAGGTGTCACATGCTGCGTTTTGTGATATGATATCATAGGTAATGTGATATCCATATTTATGTGTACAGAAAGCATCTTGGGCTAGTGGCACTTTATGAAAGCAGCTTTGTGCCAATTAGCAGACATTTCATGCAAGAAAATGCAGCTGTTCAAATTCATGACATTTGTGTGGCTTCAAATGCCAAAAAAACTGCACTCATAAAGATTAATTGACTAAAACATAGTGGTACAACATCAATTGAGGGCATGAAATTAACACCTGACCACACACACACACACACAAATGCTGGTAAATCTTACCTTTGGCAGGTGAAACTGTCAAGTCTACCTGCCACATTGGCGGGTAGCCAATGAGAATTGAGTAATTGATTAGTTGTTTTTTCCATTGTTCTTTCACATTCAAGTCCACCATTTCCTCTTTTGTGAACTCAGAGGAGTCAGTATATTATAACTGTCTGTGACAGGGGAAATTAATAAATAAAAAGATTACAAAATATATATTCTGGTGGCCGGGTTGGTTCAGTGGTAGAGCAGGCGCACAATTTCCTGCATGTCTTCCCCCTCTCTCTCCCCTTTATCACCTAGCTGTCCTATCAATTAAAAGGTGGGAAAAGCCCAAAAAATAATCTTAAAAAAAAAAAAATAATAATAAATAAATAAATATATATATATATATATATATATATATATATATATATATATATATATATATATATATATATATTCTAAGAGTTGTTACTTAAATTAATTTTGGTTAACTTGACATCACTTAAATGTGTATTCTTAACAAGTTTAATAGCGATGCTCCTGCATTTCCTGTATTTCACCTATATGAGGCAAAAAGAAATGGGATGGTAAAAATGTGTGGCTAGTGGATTTTAAAATCCAACTGCCACATTGTGGCTGGTGCCCTGCATGCATTGTATGTAGTATGCTAATGTAGCATAATACATACTATATATTATGTATAATACTTAATGGCCTCATATCCTGCAAAGAACATGGTGCACAATCAGAACTTTATACGTGGAAACCCTCCATAAATTGTCTTATCAAACATTCATCAGCCCAACGCTCGACGAGGCTCCCATTCTGCAATGCATCACCTTAAAACAGGCTCAGTGAGACCATGGACCTGAGCAAAGCTGGTGAGTATTAATAGCAGGTAGAGAGAGACCGTGTTGCTGTTGCGGAATACAGTAATATTCAGACTGTAAGGTGGACTTCAACGTCTCAATTAGTGAGCTTCTCCAGGCCAACTGTCACTAACATTTGGTGAACACTTTACTGTAAGACGGGGTATATATCTGGCAGTATGTCACTGTACTTTCTGCCTGAACATGTGTATACAAAACTTACCCAAAATCACAGGACTTCCTAGTGAAGAAATCTTGACAGCTTAGTTACATCTGTGGTTGCAGACAGAATCCAGTGGGTTTCCAGGGCACTTGGGAAGGGGCTGAGGTTCCAGGTTTACTTGCTTTTTGGGACAAAGGTAGAATCAGTGTGTGCAGACCTGAGAGACTGTTTCCAAATAAATGGCCAGGTGTTGTCCTCTTTGAAAGATAGTTGTATTTCAATCATTAGGCCAATGTGTTCAATGTGGGCAGCTCCTCTTGTTCTCACCTATGCTGCAGTGAACCCATCCATGCTGTTGTCAAGTGTGAAGGCTCTTGAGGAAAACGTGAAGCTGGCTGTCACAGGGTGTCACGTCACCTTCAGCTCAGTCCATCACTGAAGCCAAAGGGTGCCTATCAGCAGTGGCTCTGTTGTGCAGCTCAGCAGCTCTCCTCTGCTTCTTCTCCTCCCTCTCTTCTTCCTCTGCTCCCTGTCCTCCAACTCTATTGCAATACAGGAACTGAGATGTGATACCAATGCAGCTTCCTCGGTAATAAAGAGAATCTCTTCTGCGGACGGTTTTTGTCATCTTAATTGTTTGTTCTGGGCACATGTGACTTCAAACAGCCCCTGCGTCGCCTTATTATGTGGGAATGATAAGTCCTATTAGCGCGTTTGGTCTAACGATCCACAGAGCCAATTAGTTAACCATTTATCACTTATATTTACATTTAAAACACTACATAGATTTAACACAACACAGATACTGCATGGTTACAACTACTGCACGCTGCACACGAATCACGCTGATTGCCGATTTTGAAATGAGGGAAATTATCAAGGTGAAGCCTGTGGGCTATGCCAACGTACTGCACATTGTGCGCACTAAACCCACAAAAGCATAAAAAATCAACATTCCAAAGGTGTTTACTGGTGAAATCCCAAAGACGTGCAGCAGCATCTGAACATCTGATTCATGCACATTTTTTTGATGTGCTCCTTGCTTCTAGCTCTGGTGATTTAATCTTGGAAAGCAGCTGTAGTTCACCCCGCTTGGCATAACGACGTCCCCACAATCCAGAGATTCATACCGATTAAGGGGAATCCGGTGCTATATTAACGCCGTGTCCTTTGCGCTCCTGCAGTCCGTCACACCTAATTTTGATGTGCGTGGAAAAAAAAGGTGCACGGTAAACGAATAAGTCTCTCTCTTGAGGGCGGAGATAGTGCGTAAGATAGAAAGAAACAGAAACCAACGCCTCCGAAGCCAGCTCGAGTCCGCCCTGCGCTGCGCTGTAGCATCTCTGGAGTTTGTAACACCCGAAAATAAAACCAAACGATGACGGCCGGACGCCCAATGCGCCGAATAATTACGACTGGAAAGAGGTTAGGGAGTTTAACAAAGTTCAATAAGTCACTTCTTAAATATGTAGAGTGGGCTTAATGTCTCACACAGTCTTAAAGTAGCCTAGGGGTGCTGCGCTTTTAATAAGGCTTAAGTGCACACCTAAAACATTTCCATAAACTTATTTTAGGATACTTTTATAGCTTTAGGAAGTGACATTTCATGTAAACAACGTTTTAATAAGATCTGCTCTCAGCAGCTGCAAGGTATGAATGGAAACCAACGGGAAAATGGTCGGACAATAACAGCTTATTATGTGTCAGCTGGTCATTGGCACTACAGATTTCTGGTAACAAGATCCCCAGGGGCCCTCAAAAGCCCCAGGTTCACTGTGTAGAAATTGCTTTGAGGAAGCATAATTGTAATTTTATTTTTGGAATATAATATGCACTATAAAGCACAACCAGCATGTTAAGGGACCCTGCTTTCGTGCCCAATCTTGAGGCCTTAAGTGTATCAAAATCTAGTTTTAGGATCTTTATGTCAGCAGATACAATGCTTACATTATGCATATTCCTAAATTAAGAGTTACTGATCATTGTAATCGTTTCCTCTGTTCATACTGGCCATAAAGAATGCCCAAAATGGAAGCAGCAGAGGCAGAGATATCCAGACTTTTAGTGGGCGTTCAGACTGATATCAGCCCAGCCTTAAAACAGCACAAGGGGTTGCGTTGGTGGGGGCATGTTGCTTCAGGTACCAGTGAGAATGATGTACGATCAAGTCCAGTTTGAGTTAAAGATCCGTGTATTAGAAGCCTTCTCAGATACCAAAACACTAATTCCCAATTTCTGGTAGGTTATCACAGCAGCAACGATTGTATGTTTTGCCCAAGGAAACTTCGACATGGGACTGCAGGGATCGAACCACCAACCTTTCGATTGATAGATGACCACTCTACCACCTGAGCCCTGGCATCGTCGCTGTGTCCTGAACTTAGCGTGATTGTGATTGGTTTAAAGAAATGCAAACAACCCAGAGCGTTGTTTTTTTCTCCTATCCCAGAATGTATCTGTGGTGTTGCCAGACCTATCTCCACAGTGCTGTGGACATAGGTCTGGCAATGCGGGAATACTATGACATGGGGTTATGTAGTTTCTTAAACTTTGGAAAGCTCGCACTAAAGCCACAGAAGAAATTATGACAACTGCAGTACTCCCCTTGACAAGTGAACCTTTCATAAAAGCAGCGGGGTGTCCCTTTAAGTGAAGCTAACAAGGGTTCAGCAGTCTAAGTTCAAGCAAGTAGGGTGGATAAATAGTAACAAAAAACATCTCTTTCAATGTACATGGGCATGTGACTTACTTGAGAAAATGTGAATCTATTCATTAGGGTGCTCAGTGATGTTTTTTTAGCCGATACACAGGATAAGGCAAAGTCTGTGGGTGACTCATTTGTATTTTAACAGTCCGTAATCACTTTTATTGTGGTTACTGAAAAAATGCCAGACAGTCCAACAAACACTGTCCATACAGACGCAGAAGTGTGGAGGCACCAGCAATTGTTTTGCATTTTGCATTTTTATTTTGATATCTGCTATGTAAACATGTTACATAAATGTGTGTTGCTAATTGTTAAATCCTGAATGTGTCATAGATCATTACGTTGGCATATATAAAAATGGTGTTACATAACTCCCTGTTAAATAGGGTGCAACCCAGTTATTTCTTTTTTCCTCCTGTCTCTATATCACAAACATGAGGCTGCTGGATATAAAAAGGTTAGAGAACTGAGATGTGAGTAATGATGACCTTTTTCCTAAATGGTAATAATCCTCTAAATAAATCACTAAAGGTTGGATCTGTTACAAATACACAGAAAAACCATGCTTTAGAACTAATGCATTAAAACAGAAAACTAACATTTTTACTTGTTTTGTTTTTATCTTGCATTTTCTTTTATCTTTCTAGTATAAATTGGAGGTTTTTACTATGATTATTTTATTGGGATTTAAAGTGTGATCCAGCTGCATTGAACAAGAGCCAAGACAAATGTATAGGCTGCAAGAAACGATTTGAAGGGGAGAAGCAAACCGTGATGTTACTGAATGTCAAAGACTAACTTGGGACACTGGACAGCACATGCTGCCATCAAAAATAAACCAAAAACATAAACTGGAAATGAAACATCCTCACTTTTTCACTCACCCTCAACCCTTACTCACACACAGAAACACATACATCTCCATGGCAACTGATAAAAGAATAGCTGGTCTGCAAAAAGAAGCGATTGACAAGCATATACAAAAACTGGATGGTCAGCAAGAGAGAAATTTATGGAATGAAGAATAATCCAGGAATGAATTTAAGGGATCTAAGCAGAACAAAGGCCGTCAGTCATAGGATATGAAGAAGATGCTAAATTAGCTATGTCAAAAAACTTGAATAATATTATACTCATGTAAACCTTTTGAATCCACAAAGAGTAGAGCCTAACACTCTCTTAAACCAATTGAACTTTCTGTCAGTTTGCTGTTGTTAGGGGCTTATTTACAGGCTATACATTTAAAGTGAGTGTGACTCACACTGAAAATTACCTCGACGTAAATCCTGCGGAAGGATTTGGGTCAATAAGAAGGAATGAAAGTTACGCGGATGTTGCAGATAGCAGAACAGAGAGGGTGGGCAACGAAAGAGGGGAGAGGACAAGGGAAGGAGTACAGCAGAGTACAGCACAGTACACCACCTACACTCGTCTCCATGGCAACTACCACACTAGAATGAGAGATAATGCAGTTTCCTCTCATCCAATTCTGAAAACTGTTCAATTGGTACCATATGCACTGTGCGGTATGTGAGACACAAAGCTTTCAGTATTCTGTTGCTGCATATGATATGAGAGATGCTTTCGATGTAATGCTTCTAAAACACTACTGGCTAAATATTTGGACTGCATATGTTACATCCATCTATCCACCAGAGACGTTGGTTTTAGCCTGACACTGAATTCATCACCATCGCTTTAAGGTATAACTTGTTATTTTTGAATTAATGTGTTTTTTCCCTGTCTTCGCCAAAGCAAGTGGCACAGTGTGTGGGCAGCAGTTGCTTTCAAAAAACAAGTATTGAGGTTGATAGAACTGAAAAGACATAATAAAATAAATGTCTTTTCTCAAATCTAGCTGCCGCTCCTGACGCCGCTGGTGTAAAGTGACATTGTAACAATTCAAAACCTTTAGACATGGTTTTGGTCTTTGAAATCTGTATCCTCAAAAAGTAAAGATGCCACTGTGTGCTGAATACAGTTCGACTTGAGGCGGAAGAGTGTGACAACATTGTGTGCTAAATAATATATATTAACCATAAAAAGGCTGGTGAAATTCTTTGAGACAGTGCGTCTTTGCTACACCCACCACTTCTTTTTTAGCCATCCTTCCACAGGCCTTTCATCCTATTTTGGTTTAATTGTGTTGTCTCAACAACTGCTTAACTGCCAACGCAGCACTGTATGCTGCGTTAAGCAGAACTCATACTTGTTCATTCTATTACCAGAATAATTTTGTGTCTGGTCACGTCGGTCGGATTTTCTTTTTCTGTAATTCAATATCATGACTAATATGAAGTCTGTCACTATTAAGTCAGTCAGCATATGACAAATACAGAGCAAGTAAGATCGGCTGTCGGACGGCCCACTAGGAACACATGACAGAGACCATCTTACTGCCTGAAGAGTGAAGAAGATATGATTTCTTTATTTTATTATTCCTGGTGTCATTTGAGCAGCCTGGTTTGTTACAGGAACGATGACCTCACCCCTGCAGGTACAGCCCTTAATGTGACATTTATGATGGCATAAAATCAACGTTCATATCTGTGTGAATGCTCGCTGTATAATGGATTATTAACTTATTCCTTTTAGATCAGTGTCATAATTAATAGCACTTATTGTTCACCTACACTTGTGCAAAGTGACTATTTTAAAAGGTCCTCATTGACATTGTGTTGGCTATCCATTAACACATCCAAAGCTTAAGCAATTTAAAAGAGGGTTTTTATCATGAAAGAGATACATCTTACTACGACTGCAACTAATGATTATTTTCATTATGGAATAATCTGTCAACTATTTTCACGATTAATCAATTGGTCTACAAAATGTCAGAAAATAATGAAAAGCGCCACTGATGTCACAATTTCCTAAAGCCCAAAAATGACATCTTCAAATATTTTGTTTTGTACGATCAACAGTCCAAAAGCCGAAGACATTCAGTTTACAATGAAACAAAATACAGAAAAGCAACAAATCTCACAATTGACAAGGTGAATGTTTGACGTTTTGGCATTAAAATTAATCATACAACTAATTAATTATATATTTTCAATTATCAAAAAAATTTGAAAATGATGAACAGCGAGAGTTTGGTTTATAAAAACAGAAAATGGTCAAAATATGTGAATTACAATTCGCTAGTACGCAATTTAACATGTTCAAATTGCTTGTTGCCACCAGTGAAAAACCAGACATTTAGTTTTCTGAAAAATCTTCATATTTAAGAAGCTGAAAGCAGTCTGTTTTTTAGTTTCTTTTTTTGCTTGAAGAATTATCAAAATTGTTGCCCGATACATTTCAATCAACTAATCATTTCGCTTTAAAATCTAACTGTCTTGGTAAGTTCATTCTGGATGTTACATTGCTACTTTAAGTTCCTTTTCCTATCACATTATTTTTTTCATCAACCAACAAAACAACCTGAGTATACAGGATATTTGAAGCGAGTAGCAGAGGTCAGGGGGCCAGGTGCCTTTTCTTGTATTCCAGCTGACAGATAGAACATCAAATGAAGCTTTTTTTTGCATCACCAGCCTGGTTACTTATGACAGAGAGCAAAGACATGGTTATGCTTAGCGAGATGCTCTTCCCAACATAATCAGGACACTACAGGAACAGCGGGAGAAAATCCGCTTGAGTGCAACATGATCCTTTTGGCAGCCATGTCAAATCTGAATTTTAGGAGCTTTTCTTTTTAAAAGTTAAATTTCTGCCTGAACCATTTGCTGAGGGCTAACTGATATGAAGGCAGACTCAGCAGGATTTGTACCCGAAACTTCGAAGGAATTCAAGGTCGGCTTCATCAGCCAGCAATGACGCCTTCACCCCTCAGTGATCGTGTTCCCGGCGAAAGTAAGAACAGCCATACTGCAGCTGAAAAACAAACTAATAATAGAAATATTGTGGAAGCTTACTCATTGTATTTCAGGAGGATGTTTTTTACCCTTGAAACCTGGGTGACTAAATGTTTATTTTTGTTCCCCAGTGGGCTTTCACGCAACACAGACTGGTCGAGACGACCAACAGCTGAACATGGAATCACTCCCCTGCACAGCCAGTGATTCCTGTTCAATGTTTGAGGGGTCAAAGGTGCCACGCTAGTCAAGCACTCAAGAGGTGTTCAGGGTGACTCTGTTGCTCTGTGATTGTACCCTGAGAGAACAAATATAGAACACATAATTCAAGGTCCTAGAGGGATCAACGTAGCAGTATTGTTCGCTGCGATACTCGAAACTGGAGCTCAAACTATTTTAAAATAACACCTTTTATAATAGCTTCACAGCCGACTCAATTATATTTCAAATAAATCGACTGTTCGGCTTATACTGTAATGTGATTTATGTGGCTGGCATTCATCAAATGTCTGCACAGTGAGTGAACATTTTAATTAAAGTCTAACGTATCAGACTAAAAGATGGAATAAGAACATTAAAGAAGAAGGAAGGGGAAGAAAAAGAGGGTTTTCTGGCAATAACAAAACCATACAGGCGTTCATATTTTAATGCTTATTGTTATATTAAAACTTAGCGATACCAAATAGCAGGGAGGAACTACAGCTATGAATACTTTGATCAATTAAAACTGTCACAATGACTTGCCCAATACAGGCAGTAAATTACACTCCTGAGGACAATTTTCCTAAAACTATCTCATGTGATTTCAGTAATGGCGTTCGACTGAATGTGAAATTAAAGTGCCTATATGTAACTTTTAAATGTTTCTGAAACTGTGTAATGTTCCATCTGATGATCATAAATAATCTGTAACAGCAAATGAGCCTAACAGTGAAAAGAACACTATTTTTATATTGTTTTGCCAGGTTCTGATTTTTCCAGCAAAGTCACTAGGGTAAATGATTTATGGCAGGTAGACATTCTGATCAGCCTCTGTTATTGTATCCAGCCAGGTAAAGGGAAGCAGGAGATTTCTTTATATAGGCCTAATTGTATTTTAATTGTATTTTAGTTGTAATCATCATGTGCTTATGGCTGATATTGAGGCAGGGCCATCACAGGAAAAAATTAAATTAAATGAAGAACAACTAAAAACTAAAAGGGAAAGTGAAAGACAAGAGTCACACTCGTTTGGGCTTTCAACAGATGGAGACAATTACGGCATTGTAAATGATTCAAAACCAACCCGAATTGGCCCTCAGGTATTTAATGTCTATTTCATTCATAAAATAACTTCAGACTGCGCGACCTGGCTGTACGTCAGTAGCCAACATTAAATGACATCCCCCTTCCATTAAGCGCTGACGTTTTATTCCTTTTAGTCCGTGTTTGTCTTTTCCCTTGTCCCCCTGTACTTGTGTAAAGCGTCCTTGGGTTTAATGAAATGCACTGTATTAATAATGTTGGTTGCTACAACAAACTCTTATTGCTTTGGCTCATGACACAGTGGCAGTGATACCCGGTTTAGCTCACAAGACATCCAAAGTAGGCTAAGTTACCGTATGCAACATTTGAAATACAACGATGCATCTGTAACATACTCTCTTATTGTAAATGAATGATTTTGTGTCTGAGCAAAACATTCATTGCAACTATAACCTTCCCGTAACGCTAACTCCTAGACCTTTACGACAGCAAGTGTGGTAAAAACACTACCGCTTATGTCCAAATGGGCCGCTGAAATCAACCCAAACTGATTTTGTCTTCTTGGTAATCCAAGATTAAACTAGTTTCAATGACTAGTTGTACTAGTACTGTACGGGTAGATTCAGGATGGATATGAGGTTGTGAAAAGAATTACAGATGGAATTTATTTTAATATGATGGGGATGGGGTCATACAAGCTGTAAATTATGACTATAGTACAGTATAAAAACAATTAATGAACAAAACCCTCAACAGACAGACTAATGCTTGTGTTTGAGTGTGCTGTTCCACAGTAGTCTTTTCAGTGTATGTTTGTGAAATGTGTTATAAACCAGTTAGACATAGTAAATAATGTTTTTTTTCAAAAGTTTCTAATATTTATTTTTGTTGAGAAATATGTAGAAACAATATATATTGACAGTAAAAAAAAAAAATGCATTTCGTCTAAAAAAAAAGAAAAAAATGCAGACGGAGACTTACTTTGCTTCCAAAGCCAATCAGTAGTTTTCCATCCACTCAAACCTGGTTTTTGATCAATCAGGGTGTTAACGTTCAAAATGTATTTCTGTACACAGAGACATCACAAGATAGACTTTGTTTTTGTAGTTTAAGGTAATGCGCCAACTGATTTGGTTATGGTAATGTTTGTTTTTTACTTACTAAATTCTTTTGCTTCTTGTAATTTCATGCTGTGTCCAGTCAACAGTAGCACTGAAATGATGTGCGTTTGCCTGCTTCAACTGCTTCCACAACTGTGGCGTATAAATCACAGAGATGCTGAATCCCAAATTGTCTGCAACGAACAATAAATCTCTGGTGCCAAGGATACTTTGTATGGATGGAGATAAACTAGATTTAGACAGACCCATGGTGGAGGGCAGAGACTGCCGGTGGTTTGTCCTCATGTCACTCAAATCAAGTCACTCTGCCCAAACTAATCCGTTGAAAAAAGTTAGAAACTTATTTTCTAAATTCTTTTTGAAACTAATCTATGTTGCCATGGCACTCTGCTTGACGACCATTTTCTGGCGGGAACCCTTCGTTGCTGAGGAGTCAAGTCCCGTCACCCCTCCTGAAGTGTTTGGAAATCCGTGAGCAGCCACGTATTTACGGTACGCCTCTCGGATGATGCGGAAGGCTCGTGTGTTAGCGTAAGGTATATCAGTGACTGGGTCTCGGTACAGTGCGGCCTTGTGGGTGACAGGACAAACCTCCTGGACGGGCAGCTGAGGACTCGACTGGGCGCTGTGTGGAAAGGCCACCTCGAACGCTTCGTCCTCACTGAATGTTATGTAAGTACGGGAGCACAGGCCTCCGGCAGGCTGCTGGGACGGCGTCGTGGGATTTTGTGATGCAGTTTGAGGGACGTCCTGATCCAACCTTTGGAAAATGGGAAAATTACTATTTTTTACAGAGTACACACTACCATGCTTTTGGTCTATGTAAGATGTGCCTACTTAAATACATACTAAAGTGCATTGCAGTTGAAGTAGATTACTTCAAGCAAGCTAAAAATGGAAACAATGGTCTAGCAGTGTATCATACGTAACGTACCCTTCAACGTCCACGTTTTCTTCTTTCAGGACTGAGTGAGAGACTAGTGGCATCAGGACTGAATGGTAACGGATGGTTGGTCCTTCAAAACGCCGCTTCTTGTGGACCTGTTTCTTTTTGTCTGCCTCCAGACGTTCATAGTTCTCTACACACAGAAAGTAAAATAAATAAGGTTATCTTTATTTCCAGTGGCATTAGGTGAAACAACTTAAGACATCTTGAGACAATATATTGGTAAATGCGGAGTCAGTAGTGATTTAGTAAAAACAATCACTAGTCAATATAATCAATCATTATACAATATTTACTATGATTCTGTGTATCTCTTCGCCAAACAGATGGGCTACATTTATTCACATACATTCTGAATACAGCTAGTGGCGTCCGTTCCAACACAAAACCAACTATTTCTATTTATACAGTAACCATCAACAGATGCACCATTTGTGTCTCATATAGCATAATATGATATCGCATAACATATGTTAGAGAGGTTATGGACATGACAAAGCAACTAACTACATCAGACTTAATGTCTGTTAAGAGGAAAAATTACTCATCTTACTGTACTTTTTAGGATCCTTAAGCTTAATACAATTGTACAGTATACTTAATATTTCTATTGTCATTTATCTTCTGTCAATGCAATATTATTTGTGTGACTTATAAAAAAAACTATGAATATATATATATATATATATATATATATATATATATATATATATATATATATATATATATATATATATATATATATATTTATTTATTTATTTCCACTGATGAAGTCAGACATATGTTCATGTTAGTCATCACTGTAACATTCAAGATGTGACGGCTTTTGTGTGCAACTATGATTTCTTTTTGTTTTATTTGCTGGGGTGCCAGCCAGGAAATATCCTGGCAAGTTTGTAGTCAACACACTCAAATGTCAGCCAACGCAAAGGATGTACACCTTAAATGTAAAAACAATTTGCTCGTACAACCTTAAATGAAAAAGTTACGTTTGAATTAAAGAAGAAAAGTAGCACAAAGACCATAAACACACAACTTCGGCTTTCTTATGGTTAGGCAGTGTATTAAGATAATAATGCTGATATCCTTAAAACAATAACAAGACTTAATAACATCCAGAAAAACACACTGTCAAAATATAATCCCCAAACAAAAAATATAATTTCCAAACACGGTCAATTGTTCATTTTCGGCCGAATCAGGCAACAGTTCAAAAGTGTCAATAAAGTTCTGTTCATTCAGAGAGAGAAAAAACAACGAGCAGACGGCAGCCAGATTCAGTTCAACGGGCGAGCCATGCAGGAAATACACAAACACAGTTAAAACAGTCAGTCACGTCAGTCTGCTGATCGGTACATTACTAGTTTTCCCGTCACGGACCGCGTTTCACGTTCCTTGATCTCTGTGTGTCTGTTTTTGACTGAGGGACTAAACTACCTCGACATTAATTCTAGCTGCAGTTGTGGAGCCATCTCACCGGACCGACTGTCACTCCACTAGGCTCTGGAAGGCGACTCTCCCGTGACGTCCGTTAAAAGCGACCCGGTGATCGGCAGCAGTGGTAGACTATCTGTGATCGTTACAGAGTGAATATCCTAAAGCTTAAGCAAAAGCTTTCAACTGCAGACAGAACATTTTGGAACCAAAACTCTCTTTACATTTGAGTAACTTGACCACCATGTTCTTACCTAAAGATCGAATGTTGATCTCTGCTGTTATTTTGGCCTCAGCCAGCAGTTCTTCCTGGGTGAGGGGCCGGTCTCGATGAGCACCTCTCCTTCTCCGAGGGGCATCTTGACGCTCTTGCAAGCGTAGATTGGTCTTTCGGGTATGTTCACTGGTAGACTGTCGCACAGACTTCCGAGCTAAAGAATGATTAAGCATACATCATACAGCTAAAAAAAAACCAAAAGGTGGACAAATCCTGTTAAAAACAATACTCATATGTTCAAAAACTGACCCTCTAATGCAGCTGTGATGTAAACATCATGTGCTTATGAAGTGATGGTTTATGTGTTAAACTGTTTAAGTTAAGTGTTTTTGGATCATTTGCGGGGGGGGGGGGGGGGGGGGGAGGGTATCTGAAAACAGTGTGTAGCCATTAGTGGGAGGTTTGTACCAATCTTACTTTCTGCAAAATCTTGGAATTCTTGTGGAATCCTCCTTTTGAGCTCCACTTTAACTTTCTCAGTCTTCTTCTGTTCCTCGGACGGCTTTTTGGGTTTGGGTTTTGCCACCTTTATTGGTTCCTTGGATTAAACAAAGATAAAAAGCCTATTAACTGCAAATGTATTTAATTCTGAATCAAATCACCCAAAATACTTGAACGTCACAAAACTAAGTTATGTTATGCTGCATTTTAATTTAAAAGGGTCTCTCAGATATGAATGTAGACATCATTTAATTCACTTATTAATGCAGAAACTTCATTCAAAGTCTGATCACTCTTGAAATTATTGTCGCTACCTTATACGCTTTAGTGACAACCCGACTTTTCCTCCGAGGAGCATCCTCCTCCTGGTCGCTGTCTGGCTCATCGCCCTCATCGATGTCAAAGTCGCTGTCCACCTCATCCTCTGTGTCTGAATGTTCTCCATGATACTCGTCATCTCCTGATTCCTGGAAAGAAGCAAAAGGGCATGATTTAGCCAAACATCTATGAACACAAAACCGATTGCCTGTTAATGCAACAAGCTTCAGAATACACCAGAGAGTCCGATTGGTAAACCAAAATTCCTCTGAGGTTTTCTATACGTTGTATTAAGGCTCTTTGATCAAGTTAATACAGGTGACGTGTCACCATTTTAAAGCGAAATAGGCCAAGGGTAGCATAGTGTATCTGAGTTAAATGCTGTGATGTGCATGTGTGCTAATCAAGGTGTCATTAAGCTATGACATTTAGTAAGAATGTGTCCCGTAGAATGAGCAGGTTTATTTTTAATGCTCAGGCTACTGACACACTCTCAGATCCACAACACAATCATACAGAGAGGCAGCTCTCTCTATGTGTTTGTGTTGACAACAAGCAAATCTCAAGGTGATACAGCAATCAGGCTCGGAGAATACTTAATATGGGTAGACAAAATAGCCTAATACCAACACCTTATGTACAAAACATGATTCTGATTGAACTTCATCATATTCACAAACACAAAAGTGGGTCATTTCAAGCTCAATTTTAATCAGCAATGGGTATTAAAAGAGTCCTGGAAATCTGCAATTTTCAAAAGCATGTGACAACTAACAAACATCTAAAGAAGAAAAATTATCCGTTTTTAAATACTAGCCTAAGTGCACAGATAAGACAAAACCTGCAAAGTTATTTAATACCATGAAATTCATGACAACACGTAAACACAAACAAACTGCAATGACAAAGACCAACATCAGTCACCAGTTGAAAATACTCAACAGACATTTGAAGTCACTAGCCCTCAAATTTAAGATTTGTTTATCTACTACTCTTGTCAACCTCAGCTGAGACTAACGTCAGAACTGCCAGAGCAGCCGCTGCCAATCCCCATACACATGTTGACCCTTGAACCAGCAGCTGCTTGAGGAAAATTACTTAGACTGTAAATTGAGGATAAAACTCAGCATCTTAAAATGTAAGCCTTAAATTGCTACAATATCGAATAATAGCTCGTAATGTTCTGACACACAATATAGCCTTAAGCCTCTATAGCTTTTCTCTCTCTTTGAATGTGACGGAGAAGAGGCTGACACTCTTATCCAGCCTTCACAAATTTGAAAGCTGTCAAGATAAATTGAGCCAGGAAATTTCAGAGTTGTGGTCACAGTTTCGAATGAGTCACATTGGCATTGTGGTTTTTAAGGCCAGAGCTGCTGCAGGCCTTAACTGCAGGAACATTTATAAAACTCCTCCTTTAGTGTGTCCTTTCCATGTTGGTGGTTAATATCTATTGCATCTTTGAGCTTGTATGTATTTTTCTCCTCTTACTATGCCTTCAAGCACATTCGACACGTCCTACTAACAGGACCATGAAGCACAGGCTAATGGGTATTTGTCCCACTCTGCAAAACCTGCATACTAAAGAAGCCATATTTGAAACGTCTGTGCTATGTATAGTCCATGATCTTCTTAAATATGGGCTGTGGCATTCATTGCAGAGATTATGCATGAGCACAGACAAACTGACATCACTTCTAACACTGCAGAGACTGAGATGTAGTGCTGGGTGGTATGCCGGCTTAAATTTCCCACGTTGAATGAATTCATTTTTCATATAGGCTACCACTGTACCGATGCATAGCTGAAACAATTGATGTAACTTTTCAATAGGCAGCAAAATATATATTATTGTTCACCGCAAAGAGCGCTACAGTCTGGGGAATGCTGTGATTGTACTGAAAGGGGATCCCTATTGGATTGGCATACAACAAGTTGTGACACTAATTACATTTACAAAATTACATTACACCCCGCTGAACGGCATGTTGTCAATCTACTCCTGACAGTAGAATAAGCCACTATAACCTATAATATGACACAGTAATACAAAAAAAATGCCATGATACACAGTGAAAAAAATGTTTTTAATTTAAATAATTTCACTGCCTGTCAGGATTGGTCTGCTACTTTTAAGTAAACAATCAGTTAATCAAGAAATGTTCATGAAAGTGTGTAGGTAAGTTATTGTGCAAGACAATGAATTGTCCTGCATGACCTTTTTGTGGCCACTGATAATTTATGATGTTTTTTTTATGGTCAGCGTAAGTCAGTGCCATGTAAACTAACCCGTTTTATTAATTAAAAGGAGTATTCAGTCTGAGAAACATCATTTTTTCATAAGACTGAATAAATGAATCTTCAACCAATAGACCAACTCAAGCTAGCTGGGAGCCAATGCTAACGTATTAGCTAGCTAGGTCACTTTGGTTACTCACATCGTTGAAGCCTCCATACGTGGTCTTGTAGAATTCATCCTCTTCTTCAGCATCCAGTAGCTTTGACAAGCGGTTACCCGCAGTCTTTCTGGGTTCCCGGTCAACTGCCAGAGTCATGGCTGTAATCTCCAAACAATGCTAACAAACGTAACGTCTAGCTAGCTAGCTATACCGTTAGCTAGCGCTGTGCTATTGTTGTGCTAACTTGAGCCGGTGTAACGTTAGGGTGTTTTGGGGCACCTTTTTTACCTCTCACTGTGTGTACTAAATTATCTGTTCGTACCCATATTTATTTAAGTTATGAATACGCTTTAAATTCACGTTAATATGCAAAAGAATGTTCCTTATTAGCGACCTGTAGTAACACAAGCTAAGTACTCAGCTAGCCGCTGCCTACTTGTCGTTAACCAATACATCCGGAGCGGTAGATGTACTTCCGGGGTACGGTGTTGTGTTCAAAATCAAACCTGATGCAATGGCTGTCCGAAATCAATAATAATAATAATAATACATTTTATTTATAACGCACTTCACATTTAAAAAAAATCTAAAACTTCTACAGGGTAAAAGCAATAAAAGATCGATAGACACATAAAAACGGGAGACTAAAAGCAGCAACCAGCGAGGTTAATTTAAAGTCATAGGTCTTGCTAAAAATAAATGTTTTAAGTTGTTTTTCCATGGAAGTGACTCACCCTGACCACTATACGCTATAAAGTGGATTTTGGATACAGCCAATGTGACTGGATAAAGCCAGAGATTGTTTGTTTATTTGTTTAGAACTGAGCGACCCTAACTGTCACATGGGGTTCTCTACCACTTTAGGGGCAAATCCGGGCAAATTATCCTAAATCGGATATACTAGAATGGTAGTTAGGTTTAGGCATGAGGAGTAGGGGTTGGTTAAGGTTAGGGTAAGAATATCAGGGTAAGCCAATCAGAGGCTGAAAAAGGCGGGCCACGAGGCACGTACGTCTTTGTTGTCGCTGTGTAAATGCCTAATGTTAGCAAAAGAAAATATAAATAGCCTACATTATGAAATTATCTTAACTTCCAAATCATTTGGCTGGTACATTTACAATGGCGGCCACACGATGTTTTATAGCCTACTGTAGGGTGACCAAACGTCCTCTTTTGCCATGTCCACTTTGCACGTACTGTCCGGGGCGTCCAGGGGGGTTTTATAAATTCATGAAAATGTCCGTTTTTTACTGTTTTTCATAGGACCAAAAGCGTGTACTTAAATTGACTGGGGCGTTGCACACAATACTACGGTACCTTGTTGCGTGGCGAGAGGCTGCCTTGTGGGCGGCTCTGCGACGCGCACATACACTGGGAGCAGAGCAGACAGCGAGCAGCATTGCACACAAAATGCCGAAGCGTAAGTGCAGCTTCACAGTTGAACTGCAAAAAAAGTTTCCCACGTACCGTCCAGGTCGGGACAATTGGGAGGCGGAGTGCACCGTGTGCAAAGCTGGCACATACAGCAAAATATGGATGGGCAGACAAGGAGGATGAAGAAGAAAAGCAGGATGAAGAAGACAACTAAAGATTAAAAGTATTATAGAGTATTATAGTACTATATATCCTTTTTGTTTGTTAAGTTAGTATCTTTGTGAGACTGTTTTATTATTTATCTTATTACATTGAAAAGGCATAAGAGATATATAGCTATTTGAAGCTGGATTTTCTGACACAGAAGAGGTCATATTTAGAACATTATTTCATATGATTTATTTATTTGAAAAGAGAGCTATTATTTTGTTACAGTTTATAACAGATTGTATTTTATTTTATTACAGAAGTTATTTTTGTACCATTGAGGCATAATAAAGTATGTTCATTAACCTCTGATAAGCCTGTCTGAATTTGTGTCTCGAGGCCAGGCGGGTGTCCTCTTTTTTGGAAATCAAAATATGGTCACCCTAGCCTACTGTTTTTTATACATAGAAACCAGTGGAGCTAATGTATTGCCATGGCAATAACATATTTTGGATGAACTTCCTTGTGGCAGAACAAGATGAACACAATTTTCTAAGTGTTGGTTATCGGCAACAAATAATGTTACAAAGATACAAAGTGCTCTTTGTGTGCTCACTGCATATAACTATACTTTAACTTAAAGACCTTTGTCTGTGCTTGTGGTTAACAGTTATTGATTTAGTGTTAAATCATTTAGCCTATTTAACCTGTTTATCAAGCATTCACAAAGCAAACACAATGCTTACCGTTACTGCTTCAGATGTTCTGATGTAGGCCTACATTTTTCGACCAAGAACCACCAAATAAGCACACCAAAAATACATTTTTAAAAGCACAATAATTGTGTTGTGCTACTTTTAGAAAGAAAACTTATGAAATGCTTTATTGGGAAAGAAAACATACAAGCCACACATCCATTAAATAATGATTGCAGTATAGTAGAAATGACATGCAACATGAATGCAAGTAATGTGTACATTAACATAGATATAAGGTTAGCATTGCTATACTGCATTTTATCTCACAGCTACCATCTGAGGTCCATCTAACTTATTTCATTTAAAAAGTCTATTACATCATCTGTTCTTTAGAAATCAAATAGACAAAACAAACAAGTTCTTAAATTGTTTATATATTAACATCAACAAAGGCAGTATAAGCAACACACAATTCATTTACATCTCTACATAGTAGGCCTACATGCATTATGCTCATTAAATATTGCTTACTTTGGTTGTTTTACTTTCAGGCTTTGTTATAGTGAAGCTTCTGTCTCATAAAAGAGACAATATACAGTATAAGTAAATAAAGCTATAATGATGTCAACTCTAGGTTACACTGTATGTAACTTAAAATCATATTAATGTCCAGAAGGGCTTATAGGCTTCTTACAATTTCCAGTATGTCTTGTCTTTTTTGACTATTGCACAACATAGGCTAAATGCTTTAGTTTATATAAATTAACCACTATTAAATTAGCCTCTGTCGGAAACAACTTTACATGCTCTAAAATTAAATTTATTATCTCTAGTAATGGAAATTAAAATACAAGTTTTACATTTGAATGTACTAGGTCAAACCAAGTGAAAACATGATTTTTACTTATAGACTCATATTAGTTTCATGGTGAACCTGCTTGTTTCCATAGAGTTGCCTTTCCTTCCGTTACTACTTGACACAGCGCTTCGTGGCACGTATGCTATTGTGGCTGTGTGCTTTATTTGCCCTTTACTCTTACTCCAGAAAAACATGAAGATGAAACAAACGCTCACAGAGCTGAAAAATGAAATCAATCCAATGGTTGCAGCTACCAGTAACGTCTTGACATCTAATGGGATATTCTGATTTCCATTCACACCTGGAGAGGCAGATGGAAAGGCAAACCAACCTTTATGATGAAAGGGGTTTTTAGAAGATGATGGAAAGGCTCGGACATGAATGCTGACGAGCAGGCTGTCATTTCCTGCCGCATTAGATGCCACACAGAGATAAGCACCACTGTCTTGAGGTTGAGCATAGCGAACCTCCAGAGAGCCATTAGAGAGAGCCCGTATTCTACCAATAGGTGACAGAGGTTTTAGCTGCGGGCTTATCCAGGTGACAGATGGCAGAGGGTCACCTTCTGCATTGCAATAAAACACAACCGTGTGTCCTTGATCTACTCTCACTTCTTGAGGTTTAGGGTTTAGAATACTAGGCTGCCGACATGTGAGCAGGCCTGGGAGCTCAGATTCAGTAAAGTCTACAAAATACCATCCCTGCAACTGGACGGAGGTAGCGCAAGTCGGTGGATTTCCACCAAAGTCCAGATATAGTCGCCTTTGCACCACCCACAGCAGACGGCAGTCACATGCTAGTGGGTTGTTATCAAGTCCCAGAGTTCTTAGGGCGTCCATCGACTGGAAAGCTCCTACCTCGAGTGTGGTGAGAAAGTTTCTAGATACATTCAGCAATTTCAAATGTGCCAAACCCTTGAATGCTCCGATTTCGATACGTAGCAATGATCCCCCCACCAGATGGAGCTCTTGGAGCCGGAGCAAGTCTCCAAACAGGTTTTCATGAATGTAGGTGATTGGGTTAAAAGAAAGGTCAAGGTATACAAGATATACAAGATGATGCAAAGAGATGTAGGGGACAACGCTGAGGTTACAGTGTCTAATGGTTAGGGATGTAAGATTTAGGCCAAAGAGACTGTTTCCTGACAGGTTCTCCAGCCAGCGGCAATGACTAATGAGAAGTTCCTTCAGACGCTCCAGGTGACGAAAAGAGTAGTTTGGCAGCGTGGTGATTCCCATTCGGTAAAAATGAAGACTTTTCAGGCTCCCGAGCTGTGCGAGGGCCTCTGTTGGCACAGCAGTGAGGTTGCAGCCATCAAGGCGCAGCTCTTGCAGACTGGTTAAGCCAGTAAAAGCTTGATGAGAAATAAAAACTAAGTCATTATCTGTTGCTTTAATAAACTGCAGGGCAGTTAAGTCACGGAAGGTAAAATCTAGAAAAACAAGGATCTCATTGCTGCTTATGTCCAGTAACTTAAGTTTTGGCAAACCAGCAAACACTCCGACAGGAATAATCTTCAGGCGGTTGCGGGCAAGACGCAGAGTTATCAGACTTTGCAAGCCGAGAAAGGCTTCCACTTCAATTATTACCATAATATTGTCACTCAAATCCAAATCAAAAAGTTCTGTCAAAGTCCGGAACTGCTGGTGCACCAGAGTCTTGATCTTATTATGTGTTAGGTTTAGTAGTTTAGGGTTTTGTGGGAGACCGTTGGGCACTGTGGTAAGTTGGCCATCAGAGCAGTTCACCTCCAGCAGCACGGTGTTGCAGCGGCAGGACTTTGGACACAGCCAGCGTGTTTCAGATGATAATGCCACCCCCGCTGCCAACAGGTAGAGAGTTCCCAAGCACAGCCATTGGTGGACGGCAATCCCCTCAAACATCTGTTGGCCTGTCTGCATGTGTGAGAGAGAGAGAGAGAGACAGCTGAGAAAAGAGTGAGAAATTGATATTTACTGACGTCACAATAGTAAAAATGGGGGAAACGTGACATTCTGACTTTCAACACATAAATACAAGAAGGCCGATAGGGTTAAGGTGCAGCCTAGTGCATTCATCTGTTCTACATTTCTCATCTCTTGGATAACAGGAAGTAGATTTTCATAATCTACTGCTGATGGAGGGTACTGTCTTCATATACTTACAAATGACCTACTGAAGAAAAAAGACAGAAAGCAAAGGAGATAAGGTGAAATGCTGCCAGATGGTGCTGAATCGTCTTTGTCAAACTATGAGTGCCAATATTTTCAGTTTATATTTATGTTGTTTACAGTGCTGCAATAATCCAAGATGATAAGATACAGAGGTAACAGCTGTGTCATCCATCCTGGAACAGCCTCCTGCAAGGTCTCAGACAAACCAAATCAGTACACATCTTTAAAAAGCAACTAAAAGCTCATTTGTTTTCTCTGACAATCTTTTGATTGTAAGCCTTATACTATGTGTTGGTGCTGCACTTAATGTTGCCACTACAGATCATCAAAAGCTCTCTTTATATGAACCATTGCTAAAATCACATCTAGGGGGCGACAAAAGCAAAAATATATTTCTGTACATTATACAGTATGTCCACTGGTTTTGAAGATTAACTGTAACTGGGGAAAAAAAATGAATTGCTATCAGTAATCACACAATAACTCTAAAACTAAAATGATCCATGCAACAATATATATTGGCATGTCATATGAATATGTATATATGTAATCATTGCTTTTAACATGGAAACAAGAATATTAGGTAGTAAACCTGTAAGCCTGTGAAACTGACTAAGGGATCAGCTCATCAAAAAATGTGTGTGTTTAAATGGCCAAGGGAGTGTTAGTAGTGTTAGGAGGGTGATGCCACCCTCAGATCTCCTCACGTTGTTCTGCTGAACGCTGCAACACTATAACATGTGAGAAGAGGGACGGAGAGAGAGAGAGAGAGAGACTACAGTAGGACCGATCACTCTCATTTCTGAGACACTTTTTGAAAAAAGGGCTGTTTCTACATGTAAAATGCAAGCATGCGCAGTGATTTTTTTATCAAGTTTGACATGCGTTGGACGTATTTAATGCTTCTATATCGAGGAGCTCCTAAATCATTTGTTGTGGTCATTTTGAAAACTCCACCTACAAAGTCTAATTTTGAATAGAGTGAATCAGGGAGAAAATAAAAATCTTTTCTGTTTTTAAAAATCATATTTTTAAGGTGGTAATTGCATATCTCGGTATGTAGCTGGGGATTACTGTATAGCCTGACTGCTGGTGATGACAGCAGCTCTCCAGAGCAGTGAGTGATGGAGGCTGACTCCTCTTAAACTCCTCTGGGAGCGTACATGATAGAGAGTGAAAATAGTGTACAAAGGTGAAATCACAGTTATTTACTGGGGCCTGACAGCTTCAAGAGCTGAAATACAAAGCATAGTGTTATCAAAGGCTCAGAATTATAGTGATCTTATGGGGGGGAGCAGAGGAAAATCTAGTATTGCAACTCACCGTCTCGTCAGTCTGGAGGGCTCGTCATTGTGATAGCTCCATTTTCACAATGTTGTGGTTTAAAAAAAAACACGAGAATATTTGCAAGTGGGTGTGTTGTTTCTGAATAAATTGCTGACACAATGAAAGAGAATTCAAAGAGCAGAGTAAATCTTTTTTGGTCTGTCAGGTCCACCTCTGTTGCTCAGAAATACATCCAAATGAAACCTGCAATGTGAGAGAAACAGACAGACATATCATAACAAGAAAGCTTCATCCTCCCATTCTTAAATATGTATTCAAGCCCGGAGGAAGCGTGTTGCTGCAGCTCGGTTTCCCTGTTGCTTCGCTGTCCTCATGGCAGCAACAACCTGGCTCTGGACGGGTGGGAGCTCGGTGCATGCTGGGGGATTATATACACTAGCTTGTGGACTCCATCCAACACACTGCACTGGATGACAGGAGGCAGGCACACAGGTCAGCCAAATGCAGAGATTTAGGCGCAAACACCAGATGGGAATGAATTTAAGCACTGACACTTAGAAATAAAAGCATATCTTTTCGGCTCTCTGGTCTTTCAGATTTGAAAGTTTGACAAAGACACATCAACTGTTTGATTTGTAAAGGAGGATAGTGTTAGGTTGAAATCATTCGTCCAACCTGTAAGATATTTGCACCTTGTTAGTATTTAGATCTTTAAAATGTAGTATTACGATGCAAAAACTCCATCATAACTACACCCTTTAGTACACCCTTCACATAATTCTGTCACGTCTTAGTTACTGAGACTAATTTATGAAAAAGTCCTGAATCAAAGGCCGCATTGGGAACAGGTGGAATTATTGTATATCTTACCTCATTGGCAACGTTTAAGAAAAAAGAAAAACTCAAAGGCAACCATGACACAAAATGACTAGATGGTTTTTGTAGCATGCAATAGTAAATGGTGTATAACGCTGAGTTCTTGATGGTGTATGTTCTCCAGTCAGTCTAGGCTGTGAGTGATAAACAGGCCATAGTTTCTCTTTATAGATGTTTATTTCATGAGAATAAAAGTTACACATCATAAATGAGTGAGGTGAACTTAAATAATTAAGGATCTAATGTGTACAGTATAAGGTCACAGTAGTATTAGTATGATTTGTAAAAAAAAATACTTTTTGCACTGCAAGTACACAGGCAATCAATGGATTAAACGATGAGATGGCATGTCATGCTCGGAGGAGTCTTTTGTTGACCAATGTATGGTACACTCAAGATTAAAGATACAAGTAGTGCAGATTACACAAATTTGTATGACTCATATGACTTTATAAAATACAGAGGTATTTTACAGTGGGAGAAGTACATACACCTGACATATCTAAACTCCTTGGCCCGTATCCCTAAAGATTCTGAGAATCCTCTCAGAGAGCTCCTAACTTAACTAAAACTTAAAAATTCCTTGCCAGGAGTTTTAGCTTAGAAGTGATTCCAGAACATTTTCAGTGAACTCTGAGCAAGGAATGGATGGAAAATCCTATCTTAGTGAGGAGGTGTGGTTGACCCCGTTGCTAGGTATGAGTCATCATTTCAAAAGCCGTGATTGGTTGATCCTACAAGTTTGATGAAAATGAACTTTTGGTGATAATGAGCAAAGGATGTACCCTCAAATCAATAAACATAATTATACACTCTAATCTTATGCAGACTGTAATTGTAAATAATATTTCACATTCAAGAAAATATCTGGAAAATGAATAGTAAACTGTAGGGGTTATAGCCTAACATTAAAATCTAAAATATGTGAAAACTTAAGCTCATTACACCCTGTTCAAATAATGATTCGTGTCTTATTTGCTCATATTAATATCCTAGCTGGCATATTTTGTACTTTCACTCCCATATGGACCCCATTGAAAACAAGATGGCCTATCTCAAGGGGCTGTACTTAATGAAGTTGAAATTGCAACGTTACAACTCAGTGTGGTCTTAACGAGGGTAACACGGCTCAGCTTTTATCAATGTCTGTGATTGCTGGCTGGTCTATTTATGAAGGCTTGTTAACAAATATCCTACAAACACAGAAAATGGAGAAAAAAAGGAATCGCAAGCCGAACTGGACTGAGGAGCAAGGTTTGTTGCTGGCCCAGTTGGTGAAGTAATTGCATCTCTAAGGAGATCCACCACAAACATGATTCCTGCACGATCCAATCTGTAGCGTCTCAATAATTCCCTGTCATCCAGTGTTTGCAGGACATCTCTCCTGCCTCCTCTGTTGGCCATTTTGTGCAGCTGCTTAGGGGAACTCCTAAGCCACTAAAAGTCCTCTTCCGTGCTCTTAGCAGATCTCGCCTTAGGAGCCCTTTTAAGCGCTAGGACTCTTGAGGAATAGCTTTTATATTAACTGGGATTTTTGTGTCACCTTTAGGGGAAATTCTAAGAAAACGTCATGCCTCTGAGAATTTTCTTAGAATTTGGCCGCTAGGAGCCACTTTTTGCCCAAAAATTCTTTAGGGATACGGGCCCTGACTGGCAGCTATTGAAATGATTTACTTTACTCTTCTTTTTTTATTATTCAAATCGCCTGCCTTTTTCTTTAATCATAAGTCTTGTTATTGTGTTCCTTTTATCATCATCATTTTATTTTTACCAAATTGAGTTTAAGCCTGTAAATATTTCTGTAATTATTTTTTCTTATTCTAATTTCGCTATATTGAGTTTATTTCATGTCCTTAATTGTTTTTCTTTTTATTTATATCCTGTAAATTAGGTTCTAGTAGGTTTCGCTATAAGCCCCCCAGGTGTCTGACCTCTCCAGCACACACTTTTTCTCTTTCTATGTGAACGAGATATGTTGCGATTTATGTTGTAATGTTATATTTTTTTATGAATGTGTGCAAACCAATAAACAAACAAACAAACAAAGCTGCAATGCCGGTTTTCATTTATCAGATATGCAATTTCTTTAAATAGTCTTGTAAATAGACTTAATTATGTGTTGTGGTGTCGAACTTGTCCCGGTTTTATTTTACTTTACCTAATTTATAATGCGACAGATTGCAGCCTACACACCTCTGACAATAGGGCTTGGGCACCGCGTTGCATTCTGGGACGTGGCGGCCATATTGATAGCATTGCGAATGTAAACATACACCAAGTCGAAAGAGGAGAAGAAAGCAGAGTTGGGAGAAAAAAGGAAAACAAAGATGTTAAAAACCAGAAAAGGATGTGGACTTTACCGGGATACTTTAAATAGGGAAGCCAGGGACCGGTATGTGGACAAAACCGGCACTATTAAAGGTTTGGATCCCTACGAACTCCCCAACAAAGATTGGAGCAGCGACAACCATTCACACATGTAGGCTTAACTATGTGCTTCAAAAGTGTAGTTAGTAGCTGTCAACCCTCCCGTTTTTTCCGGGTTTCTCACGTATTTGAGCTGTTTTCCCGCAGTCTTCCTGTTTTAGTATTTTCCTTTAAAATATTCCGTATTTGAATAATACTCTCATAACATTAACATTAGCCCTTCCATCGGACCGGTGTTACGGTTTAACTGTTTTTTGAATTAACTGGTGATAGAGGCAGATGTGGTGTAGGCGTGGCCTTTCAGGACCCATTCTGTCCGTTGCCAACTAACCAGGAAATAAACATACGGATCGCTTCGTCTCTATTTTACCGATATTTCACATTCATTTGTCGGTGTGAAAATTGAAGACAAACGAGTTGCTGAACATCTTCGTCCTGACAGACATGCATGCAAGCAAGCATTAGCCGTTGTCATTACGAAATATCTTCCGCTGTCTGCGAGTGTGTCACTCACTGCAAGCCACGGAGACACCCAGATCGACTTGTGACATTGACAAAAACACTTCACCGTTAAAACAACACTGTATCTAAAATGTAAGCAAACTGGAGTATTATATATTGTAGCAGAAATATATGTATTAATGTAAGTAATTAGCTGGGGAAGTTTCATGTTGATATCTGTTGTTTATTTTTACCCTATCACCTGTAATGTAGTGTGAGATATAGTAATCTATTTAAAGGCCGTTTTCTCGAAATGGGTTTTTTCTGATACTCTGAGTCAGAAAACTCAACTTCAGCAGCACTTGGATACACCAAACTGTCAGGTTTTCTACGTCTGAAGGCATTTACAGAGGGGTTTGTTCAGATGTCATTCATAGCCTAATTTATGTAACATTTTATACCTAAACGTGGCGAAAATGGATTTGTATATGGCTGTTGACACCATATTCTGATTTATGCAGTGATAAAAGGATATCTAAAAGTATCTCTGTAAAACAACCTTTGACTCTAATATGTCAACAAAATAAAAAGAAGAAGAACTTGGCTTCCACTTTGTTTATCTTTTTTCTATAGGCATAGTGAAGTTTTGAATATTTAAAATTACACTATATCAGGAATGTTTTTTTTCATGTCATTTTCAACTATTGGATTATATTGGAGATAATAATAATTATATTGCAGATATTCAAACATTCAATGACATAAGATTGACTTTATTGAACCCACACTGGATCGAACTCCTGCCACTTCAAGTCAACTTTATTTTTCAATTCTGCAATATAGACATACAGAGCAATTTAAAAATACGTTTTCCACGGTGATATGCATGAACTTGTTGCAATATGAGAGAGATGCTGTCTTATCTGGATGAAAGTAGGCATCATGAATATTAAAGAATGTGGTTGTGATGAGCCTGTAGCTTTTAACGTAACACATCTACGTAGCCTACAGAAATATAATTACATTTCTATTTTAAATGCCTACAGATGTACAAGTTAATCTGAGCGGATCACATTTAGTCTCCACGCTGCGTTCAGCTGGGTGTAAAAACCTCACATAGCTTATGTTTTACATACAGGCTGTATTAAATAAATATAAACAGCTCTCAATACACATAATCCATGTCGTACCGTTATTGAATTAATTTGTGATGCCGTTACAAGAACGAAGACAACGTAGGTGGCTGTCTCGATGCCTGTTCACAATTGGCTACTGCAAACGTCAGTGTGTTTTCCAAAACTTTCCCGTTATCAGTGTTATATTTGTAGCTTATCATCCCGTCATTCATCTGACTTCAAGTCGATTTGAGATGCTTCCATACAGAGATAAGTGAAACATAGGCTACTTTCTGAGGTGTTCCCACGTAGATGATGTTTGTGGAGATCAGTGGAAACGACTGACGCGAGATTAACTTGTGACACAACTTCTATCTACCGTTGATTGTGTTTTATATTGAATTCTACGGACGTGCATTGTTCTTATCACTACGATAGTCTACACTACACATTACTACTCATTTTACAAATTTGGACAAGACTGTCAAACTCCCATTTTATAGCGATTTGGATATTATCTATAGGCGCAGGTGTTGAAAAGTGACATCAGGTTTGTGCTCGTGTATTTATTGTTGTTAGCTAGTTTGTTATCTATAATAGGCCTACCAGCGTTTTATAACTCACTAAAGCGTTTACTGTGAATGTTACTAGATAATCTTAAGAAATCGGTGTCTCCGTGCCGTGGTTTACAGTCAGAGACCGTGGTAGCGACACAACGTTACTCGCCAGACAACGAGTGACATCTTCCTAACGAAAACGGCTCATTTGTTCATGTTTGTCTGTCGGGTCCTGAACTACTGTCCCAGCAACCCGTTCCTACAGTAATGTTTCACAAGACCCCGACAAATGAATGACTGTGAAAAAACTGGCGAATTGATCAGAATTGTTTACTGCAACCTCGCCTGCTGCAATACATGCAACCGGTTAATTTAAAACCAGTTAAAACGTAACCCGACGGTAGTAGTACCTGCTGTGACACAAATTAATCTGGGCGCACTGCGCTCTGTTTTGCTCATTTTAGCGATCTAAACTCTGTGTTCGAGCTGCGGCGTCAACAAACACCTCAGACTGTTTAATGTGTTTTGTAATTAGGTTTATTGAAACAGGATTATGACACAAATAAGAATGACAACATGAACATTTGAACGATTTATTTACGTTTGCAATATTTCAAACAGGCATCGATCTAGCCACCTACATGATCGTTCCTGCAGAGTTTCTCATGGCAAGCCTACGTCGCATCTGGAGTGTCACCAGTTAATTCAAAAACCAGTTAAACCGTAACACCTGTTAGTCTCTGTACTGTTGTCCTGTTGCTACCCCTTGACCTTCCAGCGAAACAGATGTTTTCTAAGCATTGTTTTGCTGACTTGAAAGCAACCTTAGCGTGATGTTGGCCTTTTTAAGATAACAGCGTGGTTGTTGTGAGAGCACGATTTCACGCCAATCTGTAAGCAAAGTCACGTTAGATCTAGCTTCACATAGCTTGCTTAGTTAATGCAGCAGTTTTGTAGTACGGATTTTATCTGTCAGCAGAGGGATAGCAACAGAAAGATGAATGTTACATGAATGTTGAATGTTGCTGTTACACCCAACAATACAGCAACGGTTTACCATGGTTGAAATAGTAAATAAGACACACGACTAAGAGGGATGTTACGTCTATAAACAGTGCGCAGTAGTCTGAGTAGCGGTAAAGGAAGCTGCCAACATGTCGCCACGCCAGGTAATGACGTCACGACGCCCAAGACACTCCCATAGGAGTCCCACACCTGTGCAGACGGAATGGGCGGAGCTACAGAGGGACCGAACCGCTGGTATGATCAGTAGATTGTGACAAGCAAGCGGGATCTTCTTTTCTCTAGACTCAGTTAATACTTTCCAACACACCTGCATCTGAGATAGTTGGATGTGCGACACTATTTTCACTCTCTATCATGTACTGGCTCCTTTGAAAAAAAGAAATAAGTAGGCCTACAGGAGCTGAAATTGGGGACCACGGAAGAGAATTGGATACAAGGAGCTGGTATGTGAGGAAGAACATGAAGTCAGTGAATGGGTTTTCTGCAGGTCTGACGTGAAAACTGAAAGGGTTGAACTGGTTTGGACTCACAGAAAATGGTGGTTATACCAGACAAAGTAGACCGAGGTCATTTTAAAACTTCACCGCGCTTTAAACCGCGCCTGCAGGGTGGGATTTCACTACAACTGGCGTTCCAACAATCGTTATTATTTCCACATATTCAGCATCAATGAACGATCAGAGTAACGCATTAGCATTACAATATTTCAAGGTTCAATCCTAAGAGGTGGCCAGTAACAGGCATTTCAAATTTGCCGACTGTGGTTTGACTTTGTTTTCATTCCTCCTTGTGACTGAAGATTTCTCATCTCATCTCAGGTCTCTAAAAGACTTGGAATTATTTACAGTACATTTATTAGTGTTATTATTATTATTTTTTTTACATTTTGTGATTTAGCTGCTCTGTACACTGCTCCCTTTTGTTAATTAGTTTCATTAGCAAACACTCACTCCAGATTTAATGAAAGTTATATAAAAACTATTACAATTTCCTGCCTCTCTGCTCAGCTGCAGGATTATAAAGTGTGTGTGTGCCACACCACAGAAGAAAAGCTGCTGCCGAGTCAGGAACTTACCATCTGGTACCTCAGGAATCCTACGATCATCAGCGAATCTCTGTCCAACCCCCCAAATAGAAAATCAGTTATGAACGCCAATTACAGCCTCAGCCAAATCAAAGATCCTAATTGCATAATATCCTCTTGTATTTTTACCATCATGTTGTTTCGTCATTGCTGCTCCCTGTAGTGTTGACTGCTGTGATGCCTCTGGGTAATTATCCTGCTGGACATCTTATGCCTTTAATTAGAGTAAAGTAGAAAGCTGACAGAAAAAGGGGAGGGAGAGATGGGGGATGATTTGCAACAAGGGTCAACAGCCACATTTTACCCAGGGACACTGCAAATTGCATAATCAGCAACAGTTTCTATGGGAAATAAGCTTATTTGCTTTCCTGCCGAGAGTTGCATTAGAAGATTGGTACCATACCATGAAGCTGCAGTAGCCTACAGCCAGCAACCAGTTAGCATAGCTTTGCATAAAGATAAGAAACCGGGAGAAATGGTTAGCCTGGCTCTGTCAGGTAACAAAAATCTGCCTACCAGCACCTTTTTAAAGCTCACTAATTAACACACTGTATCTCATTTGTTTACTCTTTACAAAAAACGAGGAGGGGGGTTTGAGTGCCAGAATATTTCTTGGCTGGCAGCAATAACTTCCTGGTGTCTCCAAGTGATGACAAGATAATGATCTGGGACAAGATAATGATGTGGGCCAAGAAAAAGTCCAACACATGGTTATAGTAGGCAGATTTTGTTACAATTTGGACAAAGCCAGGCTAACTGTTTCCCCGTTTTCAGTGTTTATGTTTAACTAAGCTAACTAGCTGCTGGCTGTATATTCATCGTACAGACATGAGTGGTACCAAGCTTTTCCTCTTAACTCTCATCAATAATCAATCAATCCCAAAATGTTAAAATATTCCCTTAGTGCTTATGAGAGTCATGTAATTATTCACATCTTGTAAATATGTGGTTAACATACAGTGCTAGTGAATACTAATGCTAAAGTTGACTAAAAAGGAATAAAAAAAAAATCATCTTTTGGAAATTGATCTTAATGCCTTAATTTAAAAAAATGAGGAAAAATCCAACCTTTAAGGACACCAATTTTCTTTGTGAATGAATAATGTATCGTAAATAAATAATTGTTCTTCCCTAAAATACAGGGGGCATAAGTAAGTAGGCTACACCCCTATGTTAAATTCCCATAGAGGCAGGCAGATTTTTATTTTTAAAGGCCAGTTATTTCATGGATCCAGGATACTATGCATCCTGATAAAGTTCCCTTGGCCTTTGGAATTAAAATAGCCCCACGTCATCACATACCCTTCACCATACCGAGAGATTGGCATGGTTTTATGTCAGTTAGCCTAATGGCTGGTTTGATTTGCATTGAGAGATGATCTTATGGAAAGTACCCCATGCCAATCTCTAGGTATGGTGAGCAGGCCTAGTATACCCCCAAATCCTTCTTGTCGGTTATTGGCTGGAACGCTGGAAGACTGTTTATGTTTTGTGGTGCAGGTTGGCACAGTTTATTTTTGTTGCCATTTGTGGAGCCTGGGCAGTCTACAGAGACCGTGTTTTTTTTTTTTTAGTGTGTTCAGGGGACAGGCTTTAGACTTCTGCAATGCTAGAAAAACAGCCTGCTGCATTTCCTGCTTTCAAATCAAAGTTTAACAGGCCTCAATTTGCTCAGTGTTAATCTTAAATGCAGTATAATAATATCTTTGCTGCAAAAGGTTATTAGTAAGAAGCCAGTTAGCAGGGACTGATGCTATTGGGCATTTTTTGTAAGAATTGGGCTAAATTAGGGCTGCAACTCACCATTGGTTTCTTAATGAATCAATAAATCATGTATAGGCCTCAGCTACCACTGAGGACACTGAGGTTTTGTCCTCAGTGTTTTTTGTCAGAATTTAGGGGTTTATCAACATTTTACAATTGAAAAGAAACATTTGGTGGATATGTTCTAGGCTAACACCAGTATTGCTTCTAGTGTGTATCTATCTATCTATCTATCTATCTATCTATCTATCTATCTATCTATCTATCTATCTATCTATCTATCTATCTATCTATCTATCTATCTCTCTGACTAATTAAGGTCCAACTAAAATACAAAACATTGAATTGCTTGTTTTGTCCAACCAACAGAAAACTAAAAACCTGAAGATATTCAGTTTCCTATTTTTGTTGTTTATTAGTCGACTAATCGTTTCAGTTCTAGTAAGAATTACATAAGGGTCATATACAGTAATGTGACAAGTTTTGTTTTCTCCTCTGCAGGATGCACATTTTGTGTGGTGTGTTGCTTTTGGCCTCTCTGTGCCACTCTTTGCCTGCCTTAAATAAAGAGTGGGAAGAGTGGAAAATCAAATATGGCAAAGTTTATGATAATCAAGTATGGAAACCATTTCTCTCTCTTTGTCATCATACACACACACACACACACACACACACATCTGTACCCTCAGATCATTCAGTCAGTGTTTTTATTTCAGGCTGAGCTCGTTTTCAGGAGAGTAGTGTGGGAGAAGAACACGCAGTTGGTGCTGAGACACAACCAGGAGGCTTCAGCAGGAAATCATAGCTTCACAATGGGACTCAATCATCTGGCTGACATGGTAGGAATCTGCTCCAAAGCAACAACAGTTTGTGTTTTCAGTCTCCTGCTCAGAAAACCTCAATCCTAAACAGGACAGACTTAAATGCCTTAAATCTTAGTCTGGAGTAATTCATCAGTAACATTTTAATGGATTTAATGCAAATATAGTCAAAACTGCACAGGGTTGTATCAAAGCATGAATGTAGGTTTAGCCATGCAGATCATTAGGTTTTTTTTGTCACAGTATCGTGACTGAGATAAATCCAGAGATGACTACCAAAAATATGTTGATGCTCATTCAAATACTTATTTGCTTGCATCATATTACAAATGACTAATGATAACCCAGGGAGGTTTTTCGGCTGTTGCTTGGCTGGGAGTTGCAGTGGGTTTGAACTAGTTAAATCCAGTGGCGCTCAGTCAGAAAGAAAACAAGAATTACATATTTACCTGGTTAGCAGTTTTTCTGGTCAATAAAGACAACCACCTTGGCTGCCACCAAGCTAATCTTCACATTACTTGCATCAACATGTTATTTGTAACTTTACTGTGTTATTTATTAGGTTTTGAGCTGCACATTTAGCCTTCCCGCACATTTTTGTTTTCTGTTTTTCATTTGTTCATTTGTTTTTCATTTGTTCTATGACCGGCATCATCCCTGAGCAACAAAGTGGATAATTGTCTTCTGATAATTACATGACTATAGTACACAATTTGGATTATTGTTTGTTAGTTAAATCAGAGACCTGTATTGCATACATCCCATGACTTATAACTCACTAAAGTAGCCTTATGGCGACAATAAAAGACCCCTCTCTAGCAGAACAGAAGAAAAAGAATCATTAAAGATTGAAAATGTTCAAGATCAAGATATTTGCTGTCAAACTGAGACTGTCCTACAAATTACAGGACCAGAAATGTATTAGTGTGAGCTCTAGTGGATACAAACTGCATGACAAACACACCAGTCATTGTTATGTCCCTGAACTGTCTCCTCTCCCTTCCAGGACCTGTGCAGACGTATGCTTGACACAATAACCTAAAGTGGATTGACACTCATTGACCTCTGCTGGCGCAAGACGGATGTCACTGTCCAATCTGCATTTAAACCTTCACCCTCTGTGGCTTAAATTAAACCTTTACCTATAGAGCAGCACTAATCTATACAATCTGATTAATTAAATCCAGTATAGCTGGGCCAATCTGGACTAGAGGAGGCCTACATCTAGGAAGGCTATTACATTTATATAAACAAATATGTACACACAAATTAGTATATATTATGTCTGGAATACATAGAATAACAGTTGGCTACTACTGTGGTGCAAAGGTTGTCTTATTTTCAATTCAGTTCTTTTTAATTTGACTAAAACCAGTACCAGTGTGGCTGTCGCGGCTGGTAATAATTTCGCAAAATATTGTGCACAGAATGCAAGTACAGCAAAATGAAAGAAAATGCAGTGCAAAATCATGGCATATAAATAAGAGGCGCATTTGTTATTACAGACAGAATTTTCTAAAACATGTTTCAGTGTTAATAAAGGTTTGAGAGTTAAAAGCTTGAGAAGAAGGGGATTCATGAGGCTGCACTGGAACATAGTAAGGAGGAGGGTTTTATTTTGACGATGAAGACGAGAGGAAGCCTGAGCAGTGACGGCGGATGGGTGTGGCGTGTCGACTCTCTGCAGGATCCTGGCAGAAATGTTTAGGACACATTTTAGCTTTTGGACTTATGTCAACCAAAGGATATTGTGTTGTAGGCTAGTTGCTTTGGAAATAAACGTGAGGACAGCTACATTGTTTTTAATTGTTTGAAAAAGAGTTTTACAGAGTTATCATTTATAAAAATGATGGCAAGAGTCAAATATGACACCATGCAACGCAGCAGGACTGTACAGCAACAGAAAAAAAGGGGAAGAAGTGAGACGATGGACATGGTGTAGCGTTATAATGAAAATTATAAAATTCTGTTTTGTTGTCTTTCTCCTAAAGGCAGAAGTTTAAACTTGATGAGAAACAGAAGAACTTGTGGTTCATTTTATGATTGCTTGTTTGTGTCACCGAGGTTTAGAAACACTATGTGCAATATAAAAACTGTCCAAAGATGTGAGACTACAACTATTTCTATATAGAATAGAATCTGTTAAACGTCAGCAAGAGCACTGCTGAAGACACCATCACTAATCTTTGACATTTAAAAAAAATTCCTTTATGTCCATTTCATATATTTACCAGCCCTCCTTTTCTATTAAGACCTCTAAGGAAATCAATGAGAAGCTGAACGGCCTGAAGAAGAAGGAGCCTATTCATTTCAGAAATGGCACTTTGGGCGTGTGTGGCTAGTCGACGCCTCAGAGTGTGGACTGGAGGAAGAACGGCCTGGTCAGTCCAGTTCAAAACCAGGTAAGCAATGAGTTGAGAGAGCTATTTTAAAATGCGGAAATGACGACAACCTGATAAATTAAGTGGCAATAAACATGTCTCTTTTTCAAGGGGTTATGTGGGTCGTGCTGGGCCTTCAGCTCTTTGGGAGCTCTGGAGGGCCAGCTGAAGAAGAGAACAGGTGTCCTTGTTCCCCTGAGCCCACAGAACCTGATGGACTGCAGCACCAATGATGGAAACCACGGCTGCAGAGGAGGATACATCTCTAAAGCCTTCAACTACATCATCCGCAACAAAGGCGTAGACTCGGAGAGCTTTTACCCCTACAAACACCAGGTCATCCTCAGCACAAGTCAAGCAGCTTTCTTGTTAAATTAACTGGCTGGATGATGATTATTGTTTTGCTGGCATTTTGTTTTTCTTTGTTTCTCGTCTGTTTCTTTCTCTCTTGTTTATTCGTTTGTTTCATGCTTGCTTCTTTGTTTCTTTCTTTCCTTTCTCTGTCTTTCTTTCAATGACATTATTACAGTTTGTATGTGTTCAGTATTTTTTTTAGAATATCTGCTTTAACAGTTTTAAGACAAAGCATGTGTAATTGTCTTATATTTCTAGAAAGGGAAATGACGTTATTCTGTCAAGGGAAAGGCCGGCAACTGCTCTAATTATCACGTCCTCCCAAGGGGAGATGAGAAGACTCTGCAGGCTACAGTGGCATCGGTGGGGCCGGTTGCTGTGCACGTCAACTCCATGCTGAAATCTTTTCATCTCTACAGACGAGGTGAGGCTGGGGGCTTCTGTGTATTTAATGGTTAACGTGACATTTGGTTGCCATCTATCTCATAGAGAACCTTGAAAAAAATTCAGTTTCGCAAAAAGTACGAAACGCAATGCTTAAAGTAGTACGACTTCCTTTTGCTTCATTATTTCTCTTTTATAGCCTACAGCCTGTGATCTTTTTCTGAGAACTTGCATCAAAAGGCCCTACTCTGCATGGTCTACAAAAGCTTGCACATCTAGAAGAGATAGATAGATAGATAGATAGATAGATAGATAGATAGATAGATAGATAGATAGATAGATAGGCAGGCAGGCCTATAGGTGCTGGACAGAAGAACGTGGATTTAATTACCACCAAATGACATTATCTTTCAGGTGTATACAGCGTACCCAACTGCAACCCAAAGCTCACAAATCACGGTGTCCTGGTTGTGGGCTACGGCACACACAGAGGACAAGACTTCTGGCTCGTGAAAAACAGGTGAAGTTGTCTCTTTTGGCTACAAAGTTGTAAAATATGTTTACCCCACATGTCAAAAGAAATGTATGACCAATATTAAATATTAAATGTGAGTGTTTTTTGTGATTCCAGTTGGGGAACCGATTGGGGAGAAGGAGGTTTCATTCGAATTGCCAGAAACAAGATTAATCTCTGCGGCATTGCCAACTATGCAGTTTACCCCACACAATGAAAATGTGTCATGTCACCTGAATCATCTTGGTCAAATTTAGGTTATTTATTCAATATCAGTTGGTGTTTTTACCTGTAACACTAAAACTGTAGATGCTGTCCTGACTGAAAGTCAAAAATACTGTGAATAAATGTTGGAAATGTTAAATTTGAAAAATGACTGTAGGCTGCTTTGGTAGCCTCTCTGAATGATGTTTTCATTATATGTTTTGGGTATAAGGGTGATATGGGAATGAAATATTATTGACAGTAGGAGTCATTGTTGTTTAGGTATTTTATTAATAGCCTAAATAAAGGTATTTAATATAATCACAGGTGGTGAAAACAATAAACTTCTTCTGAAATGGATTACTTTTGGTCGTGGTGGTCAATACAGTTTGTTCAGTCTAATCTTTATTTGTTATCTTGCAAAGAGGTGTACAAAGCATAGACTAATATTTTGTCTATGATACTACTGGTGATTGACGGTTGGTAGCACACAGGCACACTTAGCAATTAAGCTAACCTAAGGTTAGCTGCATAGACTGTAATGGTTAGCTGGTGGAGCATTTAGCGGCTAGAGACAGATATTTCCCATATATATTTCCCCAGGAGTTGATAAGAGACCGAAACAGAGCTAAAAGATATACACGCAAAATTAAAATGTTGCTGAATGTGTAATAAGCAACGTTTTGCAAACGCCAAACACCATGTCAAGTTAAAGGGTAATGATATAAAAGTGCTGTGTTTACAGCGTGTGTCTGCTTCCCCCTAGTGGCTAAAACATTTAGGTTGGTTTGCAGGTGTGCAGTTTGCATGGTGCATCTCCTCAGGTTGGTCATATTTTAGCATCAAATGATGATGACTAACATTACTTTTAGGTTTTCAGTTTGGTTTTCTCTCGTAATGGCATAATATATAGCCAGATATAAAAAGTGGGACACCTGGAAGAGTATAGCATCATCTACCAGTACATGTTTGTAATTATATGAACTGTGAACATCTGAAATTCATTGGAAATAACCTATAATTTTAAAAAATGCATCTTCTTCCATGAACTCTTTCCTACACACAACATGCCTTCACTGATTTTGTACATTTTACTAATGTATGGGTTTAGTCACGTATTATTTTCACTGCTTCTAAATGTTAATTGATATCAGCTGGTGGTGTTTCAATAGGAACTGCTGCAGATGTCCAATCAATGCTGAGCAAGGCCTTAAGTCAGATGTAGGACACTTTATCAAAACATTTGTTTTCTTTGTTTCAATGACAAGTTCTTCTTTCCCTAGATCCAAAAATGTTTCGGAGCCTGCTTCTCACCATCGTGTGTGGATTTGCAGCGGCCGTCATCAATTCAGAACTGGATCAACACTGGGAACTATGGAAGAAGATGCATAATAAAGTCTATTCTCACCAGGTAAAACAAAAGTCTTAAAACAACAACAAGTGGCTTAACATTGTGAATGTGTGATGCATTTGTGCAGTTAGTTGTGAATTAAATGAATAGCCAGTCAACCCAAACTGAATTTGGTTTAGGCATTTTAATTTAAGTGGTCTCTTCCTTATTACCTGAATTCTGTATAAATGCAAGACCTTTTTTTATTTTGTTTTGTTTTGAAGAAAACTCCTTTACATGCAGTACACTTATAAATCATTCACCTCTTGGTATCAGAGTGTGATGATAAATGAACTGTCATGTATGTGGTTAATGGCAATGCTGTGTTTCCAGATTGAGGAGTCAGGTCGCAGGCAGATATGGGAAGACAACTTGGAAATGATTAATGTCCATAACCTGGAAAACTCCCTGGGCTTACACACCTATGAGCTGGCAATGAACCACCTGGGAGACCTGGTGGGTAGACTACAGGCACCCCCATTTTTGTCCCATTAAACCACTGTGTGTAGCCTCAAAGCTATATAAAAAAACAAGATCACAGACTGGTGATGTTTTGCTTTCTTCATTTGTAGACCACTGAGGAGCTCACTGGCACGTTGGCGGGCACCATTGTACCCTCTGACCTGGAGAGGGGTCCTTCCAACTTTGTCAGGGTCAACAGCTCTCTACCACCATCACTGGACTGGAGGGATGAAGGCCTGGTAACTGAGGTCAAAATGCAGGTGAGGAATACCCTGAAGTATCAGTATACAATAGCATAAAACAATAGGACTTTGGTTGTCTTTTTGAAGAAGAGGTAGTCTACATTTACATATACAACTTGTCCATCTTCTAGGGTTCTTGTGACTCTTGTTGGGCCTTCAGTGCAGTTGGAGCTCTGGAAGGGCAACTCAAGAAGACTTCAGGCATCCTGATGTCCCTCAGTCCTCAAAACCTGTTGGATTGCTCCATACAATTCGGCAAATGCGGGTGCCGAGGTGGCTTCATGACAAAAGCCTTCAGATACGTCATTAAAAACCAAGGCATAGATTCTGATGCAGCCTACCCCTACGTCGGCAAGGTGAGTTTCCGAGATAATGCATATGTTCAACTTTGCGGTCTACTGTGGGTAAACCCTGACTATTAACTTATCTGTGCTTCACTTTCTTTTCAGTGTGGTCCATGCAAGTATAATCCACAGTATCGGGCTGCTAACTGCTCGGGCTACACCTTCTTACCAAAAGGGGATGAGTTTGCATTGAGGGAAGCTCTAGCTACCATCGGCCCCATCTCTGTAGCAATCGATGCCACCAGGCCCAAGTTTGCCTTCTACCGTCATGGTGAGTAATTTTAATCTTATCTAATCTTGGATGTGAGGAAGTGAGTTCCTAACCTCTTTTTTGGATATGAGCTCAGTTTACTCTCCACCTTGTTTTGTGTGGCCCCACAGGTGTGTACAGGGACAACACATGCACCCACAATGTGAACCATGGAGTGCTGGCTGTGGGGTATGGCACTGAGAGTGGACAGGACTACTGGCTGGTCAAAAACAGGTGAATTTGAAGTTGTTGTTTTTTTTTCTAATGTTACAATGGGAATTTTTGACTATAGGAATGATTGTATATCCATGTTTCTTGATTACTTTATTCATTGGAGGGTTTGATTTTAAATATTCTTCAATTGTAGTTGGGGTGTACACTACGGAGAGGGAGGCTACGTCAAGATGGCTCGGAACAGACACAACCAGTGTGGCATCGCTCTCTATGCTTGTTTCCCCTTCATGTGATTTTAGGATGTATATGTTTCTCAACAGTGGTTGTTACATTTTAAATAAACGTCTTGATCCTTAACTTGATTTTCTTTTTATAACTTACAGCTGCTAAATTAATGGTTCTCAACCTTTTTTGAGTACTGGAACCTATGATGAGCGACATGCCTCCCTAAGAGGAAACTACTAGCATGCACATTTGTAACTTCACTTGTAAATGAAGCCAAATGCTTAGTCATTTAGCCTGCTGACAACATCTGGAATATAAGTAAAGCAGGCCAGCCAGTTGTTGGTTCTTCACCAAGAATGAAGATGTGCTCAAAAGAAGTTATTTTTCTCAACTTGTTCATTAGCTTTTATTTTATAAACACATTTGAAGCCCATACAAAATAAACTAAATGCCACAAGTTGGCTGCAAATAGCATTCACAGACCCCCAGCATAGACCACTCTGAACTGTTGAGAAACTGCACTAGATCAATGGTTCCCATATGGTTCCGTTTGTGAACCCTCAATTCAAAGTAAAGTCGACTTGCCAGCCTTTGTTACAGCTTCCAATTAAAGTGATAAGGGACAAAATCCAGAAGAGTGTGTGTGTGTGTGTGTGTGTGTGTGTGTGTGTGTGTGTGTGTGTGTGTGTGTGTGTGTGTGTGTGTGTGTGAGAATAAGCTCATATCCCCCAAAGTTACAGTTCTCTTAGCACTAAATGGTGTGCTTTGTTTCCTGGACAGTGTTTACTTGCTGCAGTGAAGTGAAGGCAACACAAAGAGAAAATGTCCTAACTAATGACTTTAGTAGATAAGCCCTTAACTGTCTAGTTCAGATGTCTGAAGCCTCATTGGCATGTGATACACTTTTGAATGTATTTCTGCACAGAAATCAGCAGGTTAGGAAGGATCTTTTAATGGCCAGCATGAACCGGAGGAATGATTACAGCAAGCAAAACCTTTTTAAGTGTACATAAGGGTATGAGTATTGTTTTAAGACAGACTTTGAGAAGTTGATCCTATCCTTTTTAAAGTGAGGGGAAAAGTAAAAGAAAAAAACAATTGTGTGGCATTTAGTTTTTTTTAGTATCTTTTTCCCTATAATCCTTTAAGTTAATCATGTTAACTTGAAGTGTATCCACGTGGATAATGTTGCAAAGCATAACCTCCTGACATTTAAAGTTTGAAGAAAAACTCTGAAATTAAGTTGATTTAATGCTGTGCAATGCAAACCATGACATTGGTTTTCTTTCTTCAAGTTTTATTTCCATTATGATTTATCATGTTCTTCATTGAAGTGGATAAATGGCACAAAAGTGCAAATCCCAGCATAATGAACAACTCTCACATAAAATAAATACAGCACCTTTTCAGCATCACTAAAATATTCTCAATATCCAGAAGTAATAAATACTGAATTTACCAAGATATTCAGCCTTCATTTACAAAACACAAAGACAACACACAATAGATTTTTGTGTCATATTGAACTTTTTTTGGAATTGTTTTTTTCCTTGATCTTTTGTTCCACAAAGTCCAAACTTGCACATACGTACATCTACAGTTTCTACACACAGTACATTGAATTTTTTTAATTGAACTCACATTTAGAGTAGAACTTTTATCATTTAATAAACAGGTCAGAGTCAAACTAAAGATAACGCAAACATAAATTCCTTCAGTCCAAACTACAGTGAAGGATTCTTTGCAGATGGAGTTGTTTTCTGGCATGGGTCGGCCCTTTTTTTAGGATTTAGTCAGAACGGATCCGTGTGCTCTTAAGAGTTGAGACAGAAACCATGCCATAAAATGTCCTCCATCCTTTTATCAGACTGCCATCTTTAAGGGAAGTCTTCAGGCTGGTGTTCGCTAACACATCCCATAATACTGCCGTCATATATTTATATATATATGTATACATGTATATATGTATACATGTGTGTATATATATATATATAATGCAAATTCTACACATAGTGACATTAAATAGTAACCTTTTACATTTGGACAGGAGCTTCAATTTGACAGAGGGGGCTCTTTTGATGAGTTGATAAACCATGGTCCTTTTGGATTTGACACAGACTTCCCATTTCTTCAGAATTGGGGAAAACCTCCACTTTATTGCTCACACTTATCCCTCTTAAAACGGACTCACATGAACAAACGAGTATTTGTCAATTTGACTTCATTTATGCACATTTTCGGCTCAATTCGCCTTAAGCGTATTGCCCTTTTTCTGCCGTATCTTGTACCTCTGTGACAAGATGAATTGCACGATTACAAGAATCCTCATAAATTCAGGCAAATAGATATATATAGATATAAAAGAGTTACCTGGGTCCAAGGTAAACAAGGAGCACAGTCACCACTAACTTACTTTCAGAACACATACTCAAGTTTCACCAATTTTAACCCCACTTTGATTAAGAACAATCACTGCAAGCAACAAATCTATGTCATCATACAACAATGAAAACACTAGTTCTTGCTTAAGACAAAAACAGCTGGCAAACAGGACGTCCAAGAAGTCAGACAATACGATACAAACATGCGTCACGATTGGTTGAATACATAAGGATTAGAGGGTGAAGTTGTCTTTTTGAATTTCAGCTGTGAACCTTTTCTGTATGTTTTATATACTGCACGTTATCTCTGAGCCTGGCTATCTTTGATGGGATTTTGTCTTAAAGACTTAAAGGAACACGCCGACTTATTGGGACATTAGCTTATTCACCGTAACCCCGACAGTTAGACAAGTCGATACATACCCTTCTCATCTCCGTGCGTGTTGTAACTCTGTCTGACGGCTCCACCATTAGCTTAGCCTAGCACAGGTCCTGGAGGTAACCGGCACCAATTAGCCTACTGCTCCGAGTAAGTGACAAAATAATGGCAACATGTTCCTATTTACACGTTGTGATTTGTATAGCCACAGCGTGTACGAATAACAACGTCACATGAGACACAGCCATCTTCTAACTGTATACAAACTGGGAACTATATTCTCAGAAAGGGAAGCAGTGCTACTTGGGCGGAGTGATACGCTGCAGATCTAGTTGGAGCCGGTTACCTCCAGGATCTGTGCTAGGCTAAGCTAACGGTGGAGCCGTCAGACAGAGTTACGACACGCACGGAGATGAGAAGGGTATGTATCGACTTGTCTAACCGTCGGGGTTACGGTGAATAAGCTAATGTCCCAATAAGTCGGCGTGTTCCTTTAACTGTATCAGCAAAAGAGCACCCGAGTCTATTATGAATGAACAGCAGATTAAATTCTACACTGCATATATTTGTTGTTTTTTCTTCTCTTAGTGTAAATATATTTCTGTGGTCCCCAGCGGAGCTGTAGATTCATCGCAGGGATGGAAACACAGCAACAGAAAAAAGTAGAAAAATATGTGAAAGACGATTTAGACTCAGCTTACACACACACACACACACACACACACACACACACACACACACACACACACACACACATTAAGGACACATCCAAACAGTCTCTCCAACATGAAAAAGACGTTCATGTTTAATACGCACAAGACAGTGAAGGGGAGATTTGATCCCTTAGAATGCAAGCCAGATTGGACAGCATTAAAGGAATAGTTTCACATTTTGGTAAATGCTCTTTTTCTTTGTAAGAGTTAAATTGATACTGCTTTAATGACTGTACACTAAATAGAAATCTTAGCTTAGCATAAATACTGGAAACCGAAGGAAACAGCTAGCATGGCTGAATCCAAAGGTAACAAAATCCACTTACTTACACTTCTAAAGCTCACTAATTAACATAATATATCCCTTTTATTTAATCCATACAAAAACTAAAATGTAAAAAACAAGTTGTGGCTTTATGGGGGGTTATGTGCCAGACTATTTCTTCAGATTTTGTTGCATTTGAACGGAGCCAGGCTAGCTTTTCCCTCATTTACAGTATTTATGCTTAGTTAGGCTAATATATTCACCTCCTGGCTTCAACTCCATACTTAACACACAGATATGGTGGTATCAATCTTGTCATCTGACTCTCTGCAATAAAATGAATAAGCGCACTTGTCAAAATGTTGAATTATTCTTTTAAAGTCGCACGCACACACACAATCCAGAAGATGTCTTTAGGTCTAACAACATACTCTACTGGGCAACAGCAGCACCCACATACTTACCCATTGATTGTCAGCACACATATTGATGTATACCTTTGGAGAAATTATACCGAAGTAATGATATGTATAAATAATGGTACTCAGTTAGCTTTCCTTTAGAGCGATTGTGTCCAATTTGGATAAAAGTCACAATATTATGAAGGCATTTTTCTTGTGTACTTATCTCATACAAGAACACAGTGAGGGATAACTTCACTTTTTCTGGCATGAAAGAATGCAGTAAAAGAATAACAGGAACACGAGCCCTTAAAATGAAAAAAAGAGAATAGATTTGTAATCTCCGTTTTCCCTTTGTGCTACACTACCTGATCAATAGAACTCTTTTTTTCACTGATTCTTCTTCTGTTGGTCCCATTTGATTTGTGCTTATGAGAATAATGAAGTCACGTCATGACTTTTAAGGGGCATTAACACAATTTTAAGAAAGAATACTGCATTTTTTGTTTGAGGCCAAACAGGAAAATACAAAACAACCAAATGACAATGATAAAAAAAAATAATGTTGAGGTCAATTTAGTAGCTTTTTTTCTCAGAACTTTCATTCTCTATAAACACAAAGCAATCTGCTAAGAAACAGACGCTGTTGAAAGCTCTGCAGAAAGCTTTTTGTCAAACTTCACACTCAATCAAATGACTTGTGTTCACATTAAGGCTAATTAACACATCTATGCATATCAGATGGAGCTGGAAATTATTTATTTTTAGATCAGAAATATCAGAAAACTATCCTGCATGTAGAATAATTCATTGGAGTGGCGCTTAAAGATAATACCAGCTGTATACGTGGCCTAAACATTTCACCTGAGCTACTTCATGAGTTCTATTTGATATAAATTAATTGGGGACCGATGTTCCGTACATTCTGCTGTTGGATCAGTAAGTTATGGTCTACATGGCTGCACTGAATTGCATTAAATGGACGCTTTCTCTTGTCTCACGTAACAAAGACACACACACACATGCACACGACTAATTTAGGCAAATATTACACTATAGTATCTGCTCTGTATTTAGCACTTGACCAAAATCCGTCCCTCAGACGTCCCTGTGTTGCAAACATGACACCGCCACAGCTGTATGGTTCAACAACAGGGAGGGAAAAACATTAGTTTAACACTAAATACTGAGGAGCTGGATCCAAGTTACCCCATTGACAGCAGAGAATCCTGTGAAATGCATCTTCACCTGTCTGTTTTGAGGCTGTCAACAGAGGAGTAGACTGAATTTATGAAGGGACAAGGGAAATGACTTTCTTTGTTTCTGAATAAATCAAGCGTCACTGGAATGTTTTCATATTATTTGGTAGAAACCGGTCTGGTTCGGCAGTGGTCGAAGGTCATGGACATTTTTTTTTTTTTTAGAGAAAATATATTTACCATGAAATTGTGAAATCTTTTCAAAGAACATCATCAAAGCACAAGCATCAGCCTGGATGGAAATGTGAAGTGAACTGTACAAGCAGCAAATGAAAAAGCAGCACTGAAAGCCAGTCACTGAGGCCACGGACAGACGAGAAAGAAAACCACTGCAGTCATATTCAGAAACTGACGACATATATGTACTAAATCTTTTCATGTTCCCCCATAAATGGCTTTTTTTTTCTGTCTCGTCTCTTCATTTGACACGTCTGCCTTCTCATATGTGTTTGATATTATCTGTGGGCCGGTGAGAGAAAACTCCCAGGAATGATCATGATATCCTTACTGCACGCCACAATTTGTACTGCATCACCCTGTGGATGTTACACTTTTGAGATGTTTTTGGTACCTCGCGGTGCAGCTGAAAGTGTTATCATTCAGATGTAGTTGTGTTATCATGACACATGTATTTATTTCTACATCTGTGTGCTCTTCTCTTAATCGCTGTGGCTCTGTATAAACTTTGAATGATGCAATCCATATTTCAAAGGATTCTGGGCTTACAATGGGGATGGCAGTCAGCTCTGTTGGTGTGTGTGACGGGCAGCGCTGAAGCTTTCAGGGATGTTCGGGCTCATTAGTTGTCGAACACACACGCTGGCTGTGCTCTTCTGCCCACTGCTGGTCATTTTGTTTTACTGCAACACTAGGCCTCGTGTTTCAGGCAACTTGGTTGCAAGGAAACTACCTGCAGCGAGTGCGCCAGCGGCAAATAAGATGGGTACAGCCTTGGTGATGCCGACGAATGACTGGAAGATGCTGATGCCCAGGACGGCCGCCAGCTTACAAAGGGCATTGAGGAAGCCAAACGCTGTGGTCCTGAGGACAGGAAAAGAGGGAGAAACACAATCACAGTGAAGATGTTTCAGCAACTGATACAAGATGAGGGTTTTTTTTACTGATCTTTAATCATATTTCAGTGTGCCAGATTACCTTATACATACATGCTTAGTTTTCTTCTACTACATCTTCTCTGAAGTAATTTGTAGTACAGATGAGTAAAAATATGAGGTCAATGTAAAAAACAACAGCGTATGAGCACAAAATTCTAAATTCATAATAGTTTTTTTGTACTTCTGATGATACTGCTAGTAGGCTAGTAGTAGTAGGAGTGGAGTAGTAGTAGAAGTAGTAGTTGTTGTTGTTGTTGTTGGTGTTGTTGTTTATTGTGTCATGTATACTAAGTGCCCAGCCCACATAGACTTATGAAACACCAAAAGATAATGTTGCAGTAGTGAAACAACATTTGTCCGACAAGAAATTAACTTCACTGCATTACAATCAAAGGGCTTTTTTCCCCTCTAATCTTCCAAACATAAGGTTCCCTTATTAAAACACAATTATTAGTTATTTATTTTTAAAGGACATTTAACTTAAAAGTAGAGTCCTTAAATAATCAATAAAATATGAAATGGACTTCACCTTCGGTCTTAAAGTGATCATATTATGTTCATTTTCAGGTTCATAATTGTATTTAGAGGTTGTACCAGAATAGGTGTGTGTTGAGCTCTCTGTTTTAGCTACAGAGTGAGGCATCTCACTTCTGTTCCATCTTTGTTGGGAGTCGCACATGCGCAGTAACTAGGTAAGCACTGCTAGCTCATCAGAAGTATGAGGGTGTGCCACGCTAGCAGCTAGGCGAGCATTATAACATGAGTTACAAGGTGACGCACGTTCGTCACGGATGTAAAGGCTGAACTACAACAGAGCTGTTTGGAGCAGTTTGTGAACAGTGTTTTCTGTTGGAGATGGTAAGTCCCTTTGGGGTGGACTTTGGGCTTTTTCACTTTGTACACCTATAACATGCACAAAAAAGATATATAACACTAAAAAGGAAAATGCAAAACAGCATAATATGAGCACTTTAAGTAAATCAGTAGTATAATAAGAGATCTTTGACTCATTTTTTTCTTCACATAGTATAGTTACTTTTTATAAGGCAAAATACTCGGACATAAGGTTTATACCAGACATTTAAAGACCATCATGTAAGTATCATGATTATTAGACCAAAATAAAGTTTACAAGCCCAACTTAAAAAGGACTTTTAAGGAATAGTTCAACATTTTGACCTTCTGTAGAAACATGGCAATGCAACATGGCGGACTCAGTGGAAGCGGACCCACTCCCTATGTAGATATGAAGGGCTCATTCTACGCTAAAGAAAACACTACGGTTCTTCTTTTCAGGTGATTTTACACTAATGAAAACATAGTTATGAATATTTTATTCCATTTGTGCCAATATATCCCTCTAAATCCTACACACTGCTCCTTTAACACTTAAAGTGAAATAACTTTTTACAGCTAATCCATATCAAGCAGAAATATATGACTCTGCTTGGGAAAATTACTGTCACAGTCAACAACCTACAGCATCTAACTGACAGCGTTGTCTTCATCTAAAAGTAATTTCATTCATCATGTTATCACCAATCAACCAAAATAAGTCCACCTGTACACCTGCAGGAAGATCCTCCCCTCCCCACAAACAAACAAAAAAAAAGAAGAAATTACATATAATCTAATAGAATTACTGAAAAACTAATACATAGAAATAAAAAATAAAAAAAATAGTCTAAATAACTAATAGAGCCCTATGTTGCATTTCCACCTCTGACTGAAAATCAACAATTTAAAAAGAAAAAGCCATGAGTTAGTGCATGTCACGTTACCTTTTATCGGAGGGGTAGAGCTCCACTGTTATCACATCCAAGGCGTTCCACGAGGCAATGCTGATGCCACCAAACAGGCACAAGAGGGCGATCATCCCCGACTCACTGTTGCCGAACATCAGGAAGAAACAGCTGACACAAGATATGACACTGGATCCCGCTGACCAGAAAGAAAGAGGAATCAGAATAACATTAAAGTCATATAGCCTCAATGTCCATTAGTGAATGATCTGCATTCATTAGATTAACCTACCCAGCATCCTTAAACGGCCAATTTTGTCCATTAATAGAGCTGACACGATGTTGCCAGGCAACACCGCCAACGTGCCGAGGAAGTTGACAAAGTATATCATGTAGGCATTGTTGAAGTCATCGCTGAAGTCGAGCATGCAGCCCTCCTTGTTGTGGAGGAACGTGCTGTTGATTAGTTTACAGTTGACCATCCGGTATTTGAACAAATCTGATGAAAGAGAAAAAGGGAGGGAGGGAGGGAGAGGGAGGGAGAGGGAGAGAGAGAGAGAGAGAGAGAGAGAGAGAGATAGGTGTTATTGGTCTGAGATTTATGAATACCTAAAGAATTAATTGACAAATTAAACCGTGCAATTACCACAAGGAATGGGTTTTTGAAATCATATCTTTGTCCCCCTAACTTTTAGTTTCATTTTCAAATGGAGGTTGTTCGGGCTGTATGCAGCCTGAGCGGAGGACTGGAGACACTCCTCAATGATGGAAAAACTCAGTTTCACATCCTCTGCATGATTTCTGTGTTAAATTATATAATGTAATCTATGTTTACATTTACAGTTTATCTTCTCCTAAAAGACGCTAGAAAGTAAATATCAACCAAGGATTAGGACAGTGCTCTTTATAGCAAATATTTTAGTACAGATATAACATAGTTTCTCTATCACTGAAACTTAACATGACTTTAGGTACATTTGCATAGAATTTAGACTTTCAATTTTATTTTTATACTATCATTATTATGGGAGGCATGAAAAGCATTTTATTTTTTGGGAGAACATCTGACTTCTTTATTTCTCCCCGAAACCAAAGCACACACTTGCATAAGTTATCAGTTTCCCAAAAAACATGGAAAGAGAGGACTGAATGATCTCTCAGCAGAAGAAACCAGAACATTTGCAGAGCTACCACACAACCGATCCTCTGTCAGCGGCTGTTTTTAAATCAAGATTCCTTTCAGGCAGAGATCAAACATAAAAACAGCATCCATCACTATGAGCTTTTCAAACTAAATAACGGGGGGAAAAAATAGAAAAGGTCAGAAGAGGTTACAAGGCCTGTTACTTTATTCTCTGTTCATACTTTGTTGCCTGCAGCTGCACAAAAACTACATGGTTAGAGTTTCTGATGACACTGCTTAAACTGCTTCCATACCAATAACCAATACCAGTTTTATTAAAGGGAGTCAGGCATTAAAATGATCATAACATCTTAGATGTCCAAATGACATAAACTTAACGGAATGTATCGTTGGCTTTGGGGATAGAAGATACTGCTGCTATAAAAGCTGCTGCGGCGGTTACTGTGGAAGTGAAGATGTTGGGATTTAAGAAACAGCTTTCTCAGGGAGATTCTGACATGTTGATTGAAAGCACAAGCAGAAATCACACACACACACACACACACACACACACACACACACACACACACACACACACACACACACACACACACACACACACACACACACACACACACACACACACACACACACACACACACACACACACACACTTTAGTTCTGATTATCCACTAAACACATTCTTACATCTGATTTTCCTTAATTATGAAGCCAGTTTGGCAGCTAATCGCATCAATCGCTGTCAATAAGTCTGGCCGGGATTTGTTTATGTCGCTACAGTAACAGTTCTGCTGCAGAGTAACCCAGGGTTACTAGCAACAGAATGTTTCCATGGTTGCAATCCTGCTGAACATCTGTGTTTAATATGTTCTCTATTTTTCTCCTTCAGGCTGCAATTAAACAACCTAAAATTCATATTTAATCTCAAATGATTTGTGCTTTTGCTGGGCAGCATGTGTAATAACAGTGTGGTGATTATTACAAAACTGTTTACTTACAGTTGTAATTAAAACTAGTGCTGAAATGATTAGTCAATGTGTTTTTCTCTGTTTTATATCACTTTAAAGCTGCAACATTTTAACACTAACAATGTATCAAATGACTATACGTAATGGGAAAGGATTCACTGACAAATAATTATCACTGGGCTCTGCTGTTCCCCTCAAGTCTTCACTCAGTTTTAATTTAATTTTAATAAAGCAAGATATTTCCCTCAGGAGGTGGTGGAGACCAAAACAGAGCTAAAAGGTGAGTGAATAATACACTAACAGAAATATGACTCCAAATAAAAGTTAATATTGCTCAGTGTCTAATCCATGTGTAAATAAATTAATGAATGCAAAAAACTTTGCTTTGAACTCTAAATGCTTTTCATTATCATGTTTCACTTTTTTTTTAACATTTTAGACACTAAATGACAAAAAAAATAAAACAACTGACCTTAATGCACATCACTACTGAACACTGATGAATTATCAATCATATTTACCTGTGTTGTAGAACAAACTTGCAACAAAGGTGCAGTTTCTGAATATGGTGTGTGTGGAGGTGATGTCCTCAAAGTAGCACTCCTCAAACACCGAGTCTTCAAACACCATGGACTTCATCTTCAAGTTGAGGAACCTAATAAACAGGTCACAGGTTTCCAGCCAAATGTTCTGTTCTGTGGTTTTATTATTGTGCTTTATTGTTGATTCAGTAGCGTTCAAATGGAAATCTTACTAATGACCAATCCACCTCTGTTTGACTAAAGGCTGCAGCTCACAAAACACTTACTTGTCATTAAAATAGTGTCCTTCAAGATGAACTTGGTTTTCCAGGGTGAAGTTAAAAGTGATATGCTCCACTCGTTCCTTACTGAAGGTCTTTGTGCGTGATTCATATTCCTGCTTCTGGATGTACTTGATCATGTCTGGGAACCACACTGTCAGACCGTAATAGCTGCAAAGTTTTTTAGAGTCAATACAGACGAAATAGGATTCAAAAGTGAATGTGATAAACCACATAGCAAAGGTTTTTATGAGTCTTTAGTTTACCTGAAAGACATGGTAAACCAAACAGCCATGAGCATGAAAGTTGTCCGTTTATATTCTGGGCTGAAGCAGGCAACAATGTTATTCCGAATCTGCAACATGTGAACAAGAAAACACACATTTCTGATAAGATTCTTCTCAGTTAATTTGTCGGAGTCAATTATGTTATTTTGACATACATTGCATTACGGTCTTACTTTAATCTGATGGTGATATTTCTGCGCAGTAACATGCAACTTGAAGAGCTAGAGTTAACTTAATAAATAGGAGGTAAAATGTGAATGCAACATGACAGCAGCCAGCCTGGTTTTCCCCAAAATGTCTTCCTTTCTAAGACCCGCATGCTTGGCATCTACACGACACTACATTGTTACATCTTCAACTTTAAAAGTAGAGACTTTTCTGTAGGCATTAAGAAGGTGGTGCTGCAGTAGCAGATGCAGAAGAAAATGGAGGGTGTAGGCGTGGAGCACAGCGTAGGCTGAATGCAAATTAAAATCAGGCGCAAAGCTGGTCAAGTTTATGCCTGGAGCAGTGTTGCTGCAACATTGTGCAACACAATCAAGAACACAAGAAAGTCAAATACAAATGTGTTAATGATTTAGTCACAGATGCAAACAAAGTATCACCAATTTTTTTTATTTTAGGAGAAAGTCTGCATGTGGATATGGCTGAAAAAAACTTCTAATAATTTGTTGATTATCTGGTTTAATTCACTCATGTAATCAAACGCAGGTCAGGAAGGTAGAGAAGCAAAGAGGCATTTGCATCCTCTTAGCTACTCTCGGCTGCTACCCACGCCTCCATCCACACTGTTCCTCTCCACTGATGTTAGCTCCACTGAGGCCTTTTACTTACAGCCACGAGTTGTAAAATGCCTCAACCTCATACTATGGCACAATTACTGTAAGACTTTGTTTTTAAAGAGCAGACATGATCTCAGGGGGTGTTTTATTTCATGCTTTTAAAACGTGGTTACAGTTTTGGTTCAGAGCTGCCACATCAAATCTCCTTCACTCACCTGTTGGGAGAGGCTCATAATCTTTAGCCTGTAGCGTTTCAGGACTGGAGTGTCGGTGCCAGTGTCCACCAACTCGTCCATCTGTTTCACCGTCTTAATTGTGGTGACCTTGGAGATGAAAGAGACGCAAGTCCTTCAGCCAGATGTCACAAAATGAATTTGGATGGTTAATATTTTTCTAATGACTAAAAGTGGCATTCCTGAAACTCTTCCTCCTGCTGCTTTGAGTTCTCCATAGAGGAATGTCAGGCAGATAACACAGTGAGAGGAAAAGGATTAGGCAAACAGAAAGCGGAACTATGTCAAATAACAATGGTACTTTTTATGAGTTGTTATTGTTGTGTACTTTAATTGTTTTAATGCTGACACTAAAATGTAGACAGCACATGTGGAAGCAGATGTTGTTTGGACCTTATCCATAAGAATTTTAATGATTTCAGAGTAAAAGCAAAACAAGTAATATGCACCCAGCTGTTTTCATTGCAACAAATAGCAGCTAATTTATTGTTAATGTACCTGCTAGAATACACGGAAATTGGAGGAATCATACACCTGTGATCCCAGGGGGAAATTGTTCAAGCTGTGTCGACTGGAGACAAAGTTTTAATAACTGTACAGTTTATACACAAAAACGGACAGTGACCTTTGTTGCATGTCATTCCCAATCTCTCTCTCCCCTCCTCAGCTGTCGGCTATCAAATGAAGGCATAAAGCTAAAGAGGTTCTTACGATAGATACTTACAGAAAACACCTTCTCTGGGTGTCCCTTTGCTCGCATGTTCGTGTCGTGAACTTGCTTCAGAATCATCCAGCCTTCGTCATGTTTGCCATTCTGTTTGAAAGAAAAGTAAACCTCATACTCTGTATAACCTTTCTGTCTTTGTCGCATGCATTTATCTCCATTAATTTAAACATTCAGAAGAAGAAATGATCTTCATTCAAGATACTTCACGTGTGCAATAATTCATACATGAGTAAAATATATATCTTTCAACAAGCACATCTGCTAACCTCTAAGTAGAAGCGTGGGCTCTCTGGCATGGCACTGAGGGAAGCGATGGCTGCCACAGAAGGAAATGCGCACACTAACACAAACACACGCCAGCTATGGAACTGATACGCCGAGCCCATCTGGAAACTCCATCCTAATAAGACAAAAAACAATTTTTATGAAGCTTAGACAGGAATCTACTTAGTTTGATGTGACACTGTATGAACTATGTTCTTTTTTTTTCTTTAATTCAGAGGTCTCTGGGAAGATGCTTTCTAGCAGACAATCTTAAACCTGCATGGTTTTATCACCCGAAACTGAGGCTCAAATTTGTGTTTAACTTTGCTGCATCTAAATGTAAGAGTTAGATGAGCAGGTAGGTTGATACCACTCTCATCTTTTTCTGTTAAATATAAAGCTACAATCAACAGCCGGATATCTTAGCTTAGCATAAAGACTTGAAACAGCTAGCCTGGCTCTGTACAAAGGTAACAGAATCTGGCTACCAGCACCTCTAAAGCTCACTAATTCACATGCTATATCTTGTTTGTTTAATAAGAACAAAAGACAAAGTGTAAAAACAACAATTCACCATTTTACGGGAGGTTATGCACCGGACTATTTCTTGGCTGCAGTGCTTAGAGTCAATGAATAGTCCAAACAAATAAGATGTAATGTGTTATTTAGTTACCTTTATATTTATCTGGTAGGTAGACCTTTTTGTGCTAATCTAAATTAACTGGCTATAGCCTTCTAATGGACAGATATGAGAGTGGTATCGATCTTCTCATGTAACTCTCGGCAAGTAGCAAATAAGTGTATTCCCCAAAATGTTGAACTATTGCTATTAACTTTTGCTGTAAATCAAAGGAGGACGATCCGCTAGCTTGAATAGTAGCAAAGGTAGCTAACCATAATCTCATAAATTCAGGGATATGGTCAGGAATATGGATATGGTGACTGTACTCACCATAATGTGGGATTATAGCCCAGGCCATGGCAGATGCGTATATTCCCCCAATCATCCAGAACATGCAGAGCCAACTGAGGTGCTCACCGCGCTTCTCTTGGGACAGAAATTCAGAATAGTAGGAAAACACGATGGGAATCGAGCCACCAATCCTGCAAAGATCAGAAAACCAACTGAGTAACTGTCCCTGGGTTTAAGAGTCCCAGCACACAGAGTTTAGGTAGACGGATTATTTGCTTGCATGAGTTCATCACATTGGTGCAAAACGACCAAAAGCTCTGTGGAAACGTGACTGATTTGACCGCAAATGGGAATGATTACAGCATCTCCATTTGCCACTTCACTAAACCAGAGAAACTGCTGTTTTTAATGATGTAAAGTCTTTACTGCTGGTGCAATTACTATTTGTAATTGTGTTTAAATTGTTATGTAATTTTGTTAATTTTATTATGTTAAAGCAGATTTATGAGGTAAACTTTTTGTGTTTCATTCAACCCTGCTGGATTGTACTGGATTGTCATTCCCTGTAAACTAAAACATATCCAACCTTACAGTGAGGCAACTGATAAATCAGAAAAGAAAAGAAAAAAAACTATATATATATATATATATATATATATATATATATATATATATATATATATATATATATATATATATATATATAGTTATTATATAGTTTATATATATATATAGTTTATTTCTTAATGTACTGCTGTCTGGGCTCTTGTCCAACCGCTGCATGTGTTAACTCTCCTCCATCATTCACGCAGTATTGCACACGCTCACTTTATTGTCTCTTACGCTCCAATGCATAGTGGCACAATCTTAACTGCACTGCTGTCATATTTCTTTAATATCTGTTTAATGGTTTTTGCACTATTCCATTAGCACAAACTGTATACAGATTCTGTTCTACACTCAGTATTTATATTTGATCCGTATTTTTTGTAGACTCTTTGTTGTATTTTGTATGTTGATATTTTGCGTATTTAATGCGTAACTCTATGTTGTCTCGCACGTTTTGTGCCTTGTTTGGCCAGGTCGTCGTTGCAAATGAGAATTTGTTCTCAATCAGCTTACATGGTTAAATAAAGGTTAAATCAGAAAATAAATAAAAATCCATTTACCCAACACCTGAGAGGAGTCGGCAAAACAGAAAGGTGCTGTAGCCCTGGACGAAGGAGGAGAAGAAGGAGAAGACACTATTGATGGAGAGAGAGATGAGAAGAGACTGCCGACGGCCTATCCGGTCAGCCAGAGCCCCCCAGAGGAAAGCCCCAACCATCATCCCAAAATATACAATCAGACCTGTGGAGAGAGCAAAGAAAATGAAACTATTACAGCAACAAATGTAAGTCTGTCTTGTCTCTTCATTTCTGCTACACTTCTACTGTAAGATTATGTTATGGGCTTTTTAGGTCCGTGCTTAGTCTGCTGACAGCTGACCTCTCAAGACAGGCAGACAACAGTTCCAATATTTTTTTTCAAAAGATCAGCCATTATTCTTTATTTTTCTTATTGTCAACAAATTCCATGAAAACACCAAAACCAATAATGAGTTAGTTCGTCTCTCAGCTCCAAGTCTGTTATCTACTGAAGACCTAAACCTTTAAAAACTGCTCACAAATATATACAGTAGTTTCTTTTTTTATGGCTATGTACATTTCTTAAACAGCTGGGCACTGTAGTTTTTAGCAAACGTTACTCAAACAGGAGTAAATAGTGTATTCGTTGGGGACTATTTTCAGCTGCGGATTATTACACATTTGGCAGCAGGACTGTGTACGTAGGACCGAGTCAAAGAGCTCATGTTCATGATAGTAAAAATGTGGAATCACAGCCAATTCTTGTTAGTAGACTGGCTTTGGAGATTTGTTGACAATAAGAAAAATGTAGACAAATAGACACCCTTATCATTAAAGCAAATTAAAAATGCATTATGCTAGCAAACCAGAACGTGTACAACAGAAGGAGGAGACACTGTAAAAGAGTCTTACCTAGCATGCTTTTGTTAGGTTCAGACAGGCACATATCCTTCTCAGCGCTGGGCAGGACGAACCCGACCACGAAGATCTCCACACCGTCTGCCATGAGAGCCAGCCCCAGCACAAAGTACAGGCTCCACTGGAACTTCCCGTGACCACATTCTTGCAAAATGGTCTCGTACTGTTGAGCCAGCTCTTCCTGGTCTTTCCTCCTCTCGGCCTCGGACGCTCCGATATCTCTGAACTGCTGAGCGCCGGCCGTCACTGAGCCTGGACCTCCAGCCAGGCTGCCCTTGCCTGATTCAGCCCGAGGAATTCCTTGGTACTCACCCTCGTAGATCTCATCGTCCTCATCATGACCCTCTGTGGAGTCACTGTGGCCGCCCTCATCGTCGTTGGCCGCCTGGCTGTCTCCACGGTAATAGCCTCCATCCTGGCTTCCCTGAGTGGGGTAGTCATCATCATCATCCCCTTCAAACCGGTTGTAGGAGCGCTTGCTGTACTGATCACTCACCCGATCCACTGAACGGCCGACCTTCTTAGATGCTTGCCGCTTGACTTCTTTGGCAATGTCTTTGGCGCCTTTTATGAAGGCAGTCCGGTTTTGGTAGCCGTCCTCCATTTTAAAGAGGTTCCGAAGATGCAAAAGTGGTCAAAGATTTAGACGAGAGGCCACCTGAAGCTTCAGTGTGTTCAGGATACACCTCACAGACTTAAAGAGCTGTCAGTCACTTGACTGACAACAGGCTCTTCTTATGTCTGGGGAGAAAATAAAAATATAAATGAACCAATCTTATATATTTTCATTCAGGCATGTAGTGGTATGTTTCATGGCGCTTTGTTCTCAAGAGAGACATTTGATAGGAGCTGCAAAAGCATCAGTGCACATTTCTGGTGACCCATTACAATAAATGGGCCTACTGGCAACAGGGGCCCAAAGGGTCAGGGGGCCCTGCACCCAGTAGCCCTCAGTCTAAAGGGACTGTTGCAATGTAGTGACATTTCTTGCAAAGGTCAATCAAATGACTACAAAGATAAAGTGGCTACAAAGAGATGCTAAATAACTACAATGTGTCTACAAAGAGACTTAAAACATCCAGAGACACAAAATGACTGCAACAAGATGCAGAATGACAACAAAGAGAAAACTGCAGGAGATGTAAAACTACTACAAAATGACTACAAAGAGGTGCAAAGTAACAAGAAACAGATGACTATAATGCGACTTAAACAATTAAAGAGACTCAAATGACTACAAAGGGTCATAAAACAACCACAAAGAGACATAAAAGGACTACAAGGAGATGTAAAACTACTATAAAGAGAATACCAAAAAAATGTCTTGTTTGTAGGCGTATAGTGTCTCTTTTAGTGTAGGAGGGGGGGTTCACGCCTATTGCTGTTGCCGTTTTTTTCTTTGAACTGATCATTCTTTTTTTCCATTCAGCTAACCAAACCACCTAACCAGCCTATAGTGATGTGTTTCCAGACTACACCTGTTGCATTTCCATTATCTGCCCAGAATGTGTTTACTGCTGAGTCACAGGTGGGCCTGAGCAGTATTACAGGGCGAAACATCAAGCCTTGAATGGCAAGAGTAATTTTTAATGGATGTTTCTTGGTGAAGAAGTTCATTGTGAAGAGCTACAGTACGTGACAATAAATGGGACTGATATAATGCTCCAATGGATCCATGAAGGCCTTACAGATCACTGTTTATTGTGACATCCCACGACACATATTAACACCCGAGCTCTCCATTATTTCTTTTTAAAGACAAAGCTCACAAAATGCACTAAAATGTGAGTTTCTGGATGGTTTACCCGATTAAAAAAAAAATGCATTAACAATATTGAAGAAAACCAATAAAGTATACTTCATGGATTAATCAAATGAAGCCATAAAGGTTCATTCATCAAAAACTGAGAGGAGCTGTGTGCCAAAACAAATGAGGCTTGAAATTGAGAAAAATAAGCTGGAAAACTGATGTCCATTTAAACTGTCTGCTGCAGTATCACATCCTCTTTTGAAATAAGAACATTTATAAGGCACTGACTCGTGTAGTTCACTGACGATACCCACATCCATATGCTGTTGCATGTAAGACGCTGTGTGCCACGGGTTGCCTCGCAATAAAACAACATGTCACTTTGATTTTGCGCTGCAGTGAGACAACAGACACAGAATGAGAGAACTCACTGCGACGTACACGTTGACCCATTTCAAAATCAAGGACTGACAGGTAATAATGGTCCGACAACGCTTTAAATGTCTGCCAGGTATACAGCACATACAGGGCCAGAGACGGGGTTGATTAAATACTGAGGTCAGGCCATGAAAAGAAACCTGTGAAATTGTGTATTGTATTACATTTATTTCTCAATTCTTTCATGTCAATTGTCTGTAAATTGTATCTCCCCATGTGATGGTCTAATTGCTACTTCAAAGCCGTCTCCACACTCCCACGGTAAAATTATAAGGGTGAAATAATAAATCCCATCATATATTTATTTTAATATTCGTGGACTGAAAACAGACAAACATACAGTAAATATGATTAAGCTAAAAATGTTAGAATCGTCCATTAAAAACACACTAAGTGCAATTACAGAATGACAAAACTGCTCTTTAGGTTGGTAAAATGAAATAATAAATAAAAGTATATGAAATCCATGTCCTCAGTGACAGCTACAGCCCTGCGTTATGCAAACTAGACGGCCAAAATCTATGCTAGCTGCTGTAAAAGGGGTACATTATAAAATGAGGTTGTTGTATAATGGTTTTATAATAAGCCTATACGCAAAATTAAAATGATGTACGTGTTTATTTGCACAAAAAGCAGGGAAGTGAGAGCCAATCACAAATGGTCACTGAGGATGCATTTGGAGACACATCCTGCAGCCAGAACACACTATTGGCTGTTCTGACCTGGTTTAAACGTCTGTCCTGAGTGATTAGTACTTAGAGCTGTCCACTTGGGATCAGATCACTCAGGATGGATGTTAAAACCAGGTCATAAGAGGCCCATAGTTGTCTAAGATATACAATATACATGTACCAGCATCTGTATCCTGGTCAATGCACAATGCAGTTTGGTTTGTTTTTGTTAAATTGAATTCAAACGTCATCTCCAGTCATACTGCCAGCATGATGAGCAGATTTACTGGCACAGATCAAAGGAACCCCACAGGCCTGGTCAGCCAGGCTAAACTATAGACACTAACCTAATAATGCCTTGAACTCCAGCACTTACAGGCCTGTAATCACTGCTCCTTGCAAAAATCAGCACTTAAATAGAACTAAGTCAGAGGTCTGATAGGCCTTTCTCACGGCAGAAAATTTGACTTGTCATGGTAGGAAAAGCACAGGTGTTACTGTTAATATTAACGATAAATGTATTATGTACACCTGTGTTCTTCCTACCGTTACAAGTCTAATTCTCTGCTGTGAAAAGGCTGAAATCTGACTTCGATGGATATATGGATAGATAGATTTTTTTTTTTTTACAAAACACAACATATTTGCAGCACTTTAATCCTTTAATTCCCATTTTGTATCTCTTTCTCACAAAGATACTAAAGTGTAAAGGCGAGCATGAGACAGACTCAAACAAAGGCTTTAAACGCACTTTTCTCATTTCGTCCCTGTTGTCAAGTTGACAGCATCTCGACAGCGCCATGCAGCCTGCAACACACAGCTCTGTCAGTAGAGCAGGATGAGGATGAGGACGATGGATTTTTTTTTTTTTTTTTGCTCTCTGGTTTGAGCAACCCTTTTTATTGTTTTCTCTATATTTCCTCCCCCATTAAACAAAATCATCAGCATTGGTTTACCACTTCCTTTGCAAGGCCAAGCAAGACAGATAGCCATCACATTACATGCAAGCAAGCTTTTTAAAGTAGCTATACGTTTCTATCAGAATGTGAAGTGTCGTGATGAATATGGACATCTGAAGATAACATCGCATTTTACGACAGACACAGAAATAACACAAATCGTTCTCCTAATATTATGCTCTGACAGGCCTATTTATAAAAAGGTTATAATATGTGCGCTGTCTTACATGGTTATTTTTTAGAAGCAATTGCCTGAAAGGGGAAGCAAGAATGTGAATGCAAGAGTCTGATTTAATAAGGGCAATATAAACCTCCACTACAGTCGTGATTATTGATGTTAAGAAGAAGAAGAAAAAAAGGCCTTGTCGCTAACAGGCCAATTTACACAAATTCCCACAAATAATGCCAGATTAAAATATAAATCTGTCACAAATAGCAGCCTGCATCCTGACATCTGTGTTCATTTTTAGGAATCACACTGCCAGCAGCTTGTCACGACTTGGATTAGATTATAGGCCCGCGCGACTCGATTCACAAAATCGTCCTTAATTGCTGTGTGAAGCAAACGGTTGGAGAACACGCCCATCGTCTTTTCCTCACGATGTCTTAATGCAAAAAACATATATATATACATATAAGACGCTATAAGACGACATCAGCCGCTAACAGTTCATTATTATCGTCGTTACATTCAAACTCACCTTTATTCCTGCGATGTGATCCCTCTTCAGCCCGGAGATGGTGATGAGGATGAGGAGGAGGATGATGATGCCTACGAGTCTTTGCTGTGAAGCGAGTGATGATGCTGTGCGGTTAGGAGAAGAAAAGCCCACGCCATCCACACACACTCAGTGATGTGCAGGGGTCCCCTCCCCCAATGCAAACCCTCACGAGCGCACGAACACATTAACGCCTTCATATCTGGAGGGTCTTGGCGAATATCTGCACACAATCTGCGCACCACTTTCCTCCACAGCTGCCTCTTAAAGCTCGTGCAATTTACGCTTTTTTTCGAATCTATATTTTGTGCAAAACATGCTAGGAAACACTGAATCCATATTAAATACACCTATTGATATATATCCATACATATATAAATATACGCCTACTCTCGCACGCATGCATCTGCGAAATGTATATATCATTTTTACAGATAGTCTTTATAGGCTACATGAATATCACATTGTACAGACATTGCATAGACATCACACACGTGCAAGCACACCTGACTCTTGTTGCCATGCCAACCCCTTGCCATGTTCTTGATCCCTTCTACTGCATCAAGACCTGCTATGAAGAAACGTGAGCTTTCCAGACAGTGTGATGTCCTCACACTGTGTCATTCAAATAAAATATCCCCATTAATAGAATTCTAGTCGATTGTATGTGTTAAGTAGGGGGAGCACGGTGTCAAATATATACTAGACAGCCCTGCATTCATGTTACTAAGTAGGGTCAAGTATAGTTAGAAAAATGTACTTCAAATAAAAAAAAACTCAATATGCAGAATGGCTCACTTCAAAGTGTTAAACATGTTGATTTATTATTATTAGTGTAGTGTAATGTATCAATTTAGGTGGACTACATCACTGCTTTATGTACCATTGGGTACTCAAAATATAAGGACAACTACTACCTATACGGCCATTACATTTGACAGATATTCATCTTCTTCAGAGCATGAATACTACTAGCACTTTACGTGACCCCCATAACCGTTCCCTATAACCACCATCGTACAAAAACTTCCACATTTTGACTTGTAGTAATAATACTGCAGTAAAACCACAGGTGGAACCAAACAACATTACCGATGACTCCATTAAAGTGTCCCAATAAGAAATGCCAGTGAGTCAGCTGCCAGGGAAATTAGGCCTTAATAAAAATAAAAAAGAAACAGCTAATATCAATGTTAATCACACCTTTACTTTTCCTTCTGCGTGTGTCAAAATGTCTGCCGTGAAAAGGGCCTATGAGATTTACAACGCACACGGAAATCGTTACAAGTAGTATTTGTTGGTGAGGAAGAAAAAAAAAAAAAAAACATCCAAAAACTTGTACTAAAAAATTTTATTCGTCGGAGGTCTTCATCTGTACAATCACCGAAAAAGCAGGGTTAAATTATTCTCACTATAACAAACTTGAGTAGATCTTAAGATGTCTAAAATAAAAAAAGCTAAATGAGAGCACGTTTCTGTAGCCGGAGATGGATTACGGTGGCATTGGTGCTCTCATAGGAATGCGGGGCGGGACACCGGGGGGCCTTGGGGGCATTGGAGGTCCTCTCTGGAAGCCAAAAGGAGGACGTGGAGGAAGGCCAGCACCGTAGCCAGGTGGAGGCATGGGAGGAGGCCCTCTCATACCTGGAGGCACAGGGTGACCTGAGAGAGATGGAGCAAGAGTCATAACATGATACAATCTTTACCTATATGCTCTCACCACAGACAAAGGTAACCACAGTAAACTATATTTCAGCATTCTAAACAAGAATCATATGCCGGGGTTCAGAGTTATGGTGAATAGTGGGACAGTATGGAGCCAAAACAAATCCACTTCCGAAATTGAACTCCAATCTAGGAAACCAGACACTACATTTTTCCTTTAATATTTTCTCCTCACGTATTCATGGTTTTGTGCGGTGGCCCGTCCTCCATTCATATCATCATCTGAACTATGATCAAACTGATTTCAACTCACTCAGTAGCTTGCAAAATCCAACATTTTAAAACACATTATATACACATCCATTTTACACCAAGTCATCAACCACTTCTGGATGCAGATTGGATATGACTGACGACCCACCTCCAGATTAAAGTGTAAGGGCGCCTATACTGAACACTGTGCGATAACAACAACCTTACAGGGTCACTGCATGTCACAGTGTATAAACAGTGTAATAAAGTCTTGGTCCCGATCTGTGTCAGACTGTATCATATCAATTTTGAGGCATGTTAAACGGTGCAATGAATGTTCTTGTCCAATCTACGAGCATCTATTTTATTTATTCATTCATTTTTAAAGGAGGGCCAACGATTGTACGAGAAACAGGTGACTCTCACGGCAGTCACCGGTTGCTTCTTTTCAGTATTAGAACTGGACTATAGTGAAGGTGTCCTTTAAAAATTAATTGTGCAACAAAATTTGGTTTACCCATAGCACACCGGCCCATAATAGGTCATTTGTCAAGGTATTCATGGCAATGTGGGTATGCATCAATAGTACAAATCATTAAATCTATTCATCTTTCAATAATTCTATGAGGAATTTTCCCCACAAAATGACCGAGGTAGTATTTTTAGACTGTAGAGACTTATTTGACAACAAAGATTCAGGGGGATGCCACAGCGCTTACCCATGGGAGGTCCATACGGTGCTCTGTGTGGCATGCCCATAGGCGGGGGTGGGGGCATGCCAGGTGGTAGCGGTGCCCGTGACTGATTTGATCCTGGGGGAGCAGGAGGTGGAGGCACCATGCCAGGCGGGCCAGGAGGGGGCATGGGCATCTGAGGCATACCTGTGTAGCAGATACAATTAAGTCTACAGGCATGCTCGAGCAACGAACTACAATGTTACGTTTTTAACAGCACTTATTAACATCTACGACAGAATTTCGGGACACAATGATCTATTGCAAATGTCCAAACTTTGCCAGTGTATTTTTACACAACTTCCCACTTGCAACTACTGTGGGAACATTTGAATCTTTAACAACTGTTACCTGGATGCATGTTGCCAGGAGGGAAGGGTGGTGGTCCGGGTGGGGGCCCACCACCGCCACCCTGTTGGCCTGGTCCCCCTGCATTTGGAGGCATGCCCATCGAAGGGGGCATTGATGGGGGCATAGATCCAGGAGGAGGAACAGGAGGGAAACCGGGAGGTGGCATGCCTGCACAGAAACAAGTTGTAATAAGTTATTGTTTTCATATTCTACTGCTACACAAAGTCCGGCTGCCTGACTGATACATTATTAAATATTAGAGTCATCATTAGGCAGTTACACAAAAAATTATCACTACTATCTCATAAAAGGTCTCATTTGTCAGCTCTTATGTTCACTTTTAGTTACAGATATCGCCCGCGATTGAATCAAATCAATCTCATTATCGCCTACTGATAAAAGACACATCTCTCAGAGAAGCACACTCCCGTTCCCTACAGGGTTCTACTTCCTCTCACTGCCGGTAATGAAACCGGTTATCTGCTCTCATGGCACTAACTGCAATCAACCACTCAATCTATAACCATTCATCAAAGGCAGCTGCTGTATATGCAATATGACAGGGCAGTACTAGAGAAAAACAACACCACTGATAATCAAAAACTGTTATGTAAAGAAAGTGTAGATGTATAACTGACAAATTTGCTGCAGTATTCTTTACTTGTGTATGTATGTATGTATGTATGTATGTATGTATGTATGTATGTATGTATGTATGTATGTATGTATGTATGTATGTATGTATGTATGTATGTGTGTGTGTGTGTGTGTGTATTTGTCACTTTCAGGAAATGAAACAGCTGGCGCAAATTGCCATTTTGCTTGTGTGTCAAACCATACAGATATACATTTGATTATGTTATCTGTGAGCATATGACTTGCAATTACAATCTAAATGTATTATCAATTGGATCTTTCCTGATCTGTTGATGAACAGTGGCTAGAATGTTCTGCGTTACATTGAAAAGAGGGGAGCCACTTATAAGTTTTACCATCTACCCTGTGTAACCACAGTATTTCAGTCATACCTGGCATTGGCATCCCAGCTCCCATTGCCGTTAGAACCGGCGTCGGAGCACTCGGTGGGGGCGGAGCGTCTGCAAACAGCTGATGTGGCCTGTCTGCCTGGGAAAGGGGGTTTTGCGCAGCCAAGAGTCGCTCTGCAGCCGAGCCATGTCGTTCTCCTTTGGAGTCCTTTTTGAAGGCGTAGGACACTGTGATGGGCCTGTTACAGAGGTACTGGCCGTTCATGGCCTCAATGGCTGCATCTGATGCGTCAAAGCTGGCAAAATTGATGAAAGCATAGCCCTTGGAGTTGCCGGTGTCTGGGTCTCGCATGATCTTTGGCGTCTGGAGGATCACGCCAAAGGCACTGAATGTGTCATAGAGCAGTTTCTCATCTATCTCTGGGTCCAGATTACCAATGAAGATGTTAGCACCCACATCCAGGTTTTTGTTGTGCGCAGAGGCCTTATTAACTCTAATGGGTTTGCCATAGAGCTTTATCATATTCATGATTTTGATGGCATAGTCAGCATCTTCTTCACTAAGGAACTCTACAAAGCCATAACCTGAGAAGGAGAGAATAGAAGTTACTCAATGATTGTCATTTATATTCTCACGGATACAAAACGATTTAGGGATGGGTTTGTTTTTTTTGTAGAGAATATTAACTGATAGTCACCTTGATGTTGGCCAGTCACTCTGTCTTTGGGCATGTGCGTGTTGACCACAGGACCGGCCTGCAGGAAAAGCTCCCATAGTAATGGCTCTGACACTTTCTCATCCAAGCCACCAACATACACAGTGGCATCTGAAAAATAAAATAAGAATAAAAAAAAAAAACTTGTTATGGAATTTATCTTAGATGTCCAAATTAGACAAAACTTCACATGGATTTGGTTTTTTGGTTTTCAAATCATTTCAAATGGAATACTTTAAAGTCTGGTAACGTGTGATGAAGATTTGTGTTTTCGTTTTTATATTTTATTAAGTTAATGATGAAGTCATGGCATGCTGTTCATTAACTGTGGTTGTACACTCACACACTGAAAAAAACCCTCAATCATCAATGTTGGTTTTCTTAAGATGCATTATGTTTCTATGTAACCATATAACCATTTCTGAACTGTCCAACAATTTTCTAAAAAATATTAAAAGTTGAATTTCAGTAGCTAAGATTTACACATTTTTACACAAAAGGCTGCACATTTGCTACAAAGTGACTAATTATGTTAATATTATAATTTCCCTGAGGGAACCAATAAAGTAGCTAAAATTAAAGTTACACATAAAAGGCTGCACATTTGCTACAAAGTGACTAATTATGTTAATGTTATGTTATAATTTCCCTGAGGGAACCAATAAAGTATAAAGTATTCTGAATGAAAGTTTGTGGCTTTCAGTTCTTTGGAAAATATAGTAAATGCCCTTTTGGGGTTACAGCTGGAGGACATGACACCAATTGTGTAAACACAGAACAACAATACAGAATTAGTAATTGTAATATTTTGATATGATGTAACTAGCTAGATGATGTGGCTATGCTAAAATATTTTAGTAGAGCCAAATAATAAAGCTATCTTACCTTTTGTTGACAGCTCTAACTGATGTGAACAATAATACTAGCTATACAATACTATCCGTTTAGCTAGCTATTTATACAGACCACATCTCTATCTTATCAAACGCTGTGTGAAAGCACCTAAAGCTGAAATATAAGCACAATGAGAAAATGTGTGATCATTTGTTAAGCTAGTCAACACGATTAGCTAGCTTGCTAGGCTAACTTTAGCTGTTAGCCAACTGGACGTAGCTTTGCTTCAAACATGCTCACAACAGCCGCTAAACATCAATGCTGACGTTACACCTAACGTTAGGTTCTTGTGCGGCAAATAAGTAAAATGTATAACAGTAAATACAACTTCGATGAATGGCTAACATTGTTTAATATAGCTATGTATGGGCTAAATTAGCGGCAAGCCAAGCTAACAACTGAACACTTCCATGTGATCAAACAAAATATTTAAGTTAGCTAGCTAGCTAGCTGACCCGGCGGTCAGCGGCGCTCATAAAAACAAGGGGAGCAGTTGAAAGTGTAGCCTACAAACAGCTTCATGAATGACTTAAACAAAAGGTTGAAACAAGTTTTATAATAATCTAGTTACCTTGGTTTCTTTCTGAAATTGGTCCCGCTGCCATGTTGAATGAACAACGCTGGGCAAGCGTCCTGTACTGAGGCCCCGCCTCTTCCTGACTGTGTGCCGGAGGTGGAAGAAATAATACAAAAATAAAGAAAGTTAAATAAAATATAGATAATATTAAGATACAATAAGATGAAATACTATTAAATTAATAAGATTAAATAAGACGTAATAAAAAAAATAGATGAAATGAAATAAAATAATCCCACCATATTTTTGCAATCGTTTTTAATAATCTTTTACTTTTATGTGTTTAACAGTAAGCTATAGTCTAGGATTTACAATTTAAGATAAAGAATGTGACAACACATTTCAGGAGCTTGGTTGTAATATAATAATTTGGCTATGCCCCCTTTGGTTAAAGGACTTAGTCACTTTTAAATCAAAAGATTCTTTGTTATTTTTAACTGAAAAAAAATGAACATATTGTTCAACTGCAAATCCATAACAAAGGCTATGATCATACACATATAGAGTGTGAAGACAAGATCGCAAGGACTGCAAACTAGCTTCAGCTAGATGCTCCATACTGTATTCATTACATCAGATGCATTACCGGTATGTCATTTTATGTGACAGAGTCTGTATTGTCCCTGTTAAAAATATTGAAAAATAAATGAAAAATGAAAAAAGAAACCAGGAATTTATGAGCAGTCATAGTATTAAAATAATCTGTATTGCCTGGCACGTTTAAAAAAATATCCTATTATTCATTTCAACTCTTGTGAAAAGCTCCTTTTTCATTAGTGTAAATTACACGTATACCATTAAACCATTGCAAATGATTATCTATTAAGACTTACTTGGTCCTAGTTGTGTACTAAGCAGTGAAATAAGAACAATGACCAATGAATACAAATTTGTATGAGCCATTTTATTACAATCATATAAATCTACTAAAAGTATAAACATGGAATACAAAATGTTCATAGAAAATACATACAATAAGGGCCTTCAGAAACACTTACTAAATCAATACTGAATAGAATATAAAACATATAAAAACAAAACTTAACCAACACAACATGCATCAAAGCCAAAAGATGAAAAGCAAAAAAAAACGTTTTTATAAAATCGATACCAAAAACAATATATTGTTTAAAAAAGCATTCATTGATAATGATCACAAAGAAAGGTCAGAGTAAGAGCGCTCTTAGATTAATGGCTTGTGGTAAACACACACACACACACACACACACACACACACACGAAGAAGAAAAATGCAAATTAAAAAAAAACACAATTCAAGATCTCCAGCCTCATTACTGTAACCAGCTCAGTTATTATTTGTTGATTTTTTTCTTTTTTTATAATTACATTTCAGCTTTGCAAATCTCAGCAAATTGGTTAATGGGACGATATGATCACTGATGAATTTAGAAAACGTAATCGGTAGATGAGATTCTGGGAATAGGAGTACACTAAAGTGAAAAGGAAAATGTGAGATTAACGAGGTTGGAGCTGTAGAATTGTAAGGTCAAAATGTTCACTGAATCAGTTCAAAGCTTTTTAGTATTTACTGAGAAGATCAAATTACTTCTACTAATACATTTTCCTGCTTAAGTTGCACACATATTTAGCAAGCTGAGTACCAAACAAACAATATATAATGATTATAAATGTATACCAAAGGTAGCAAGATTTAATAAATCCTTCATAATCGAATTTCATGTAACACATTTAAGGAATGGTTTGACATTTTAGGAAATATGCTTATTCACCTTCTGGTAGAGATTAACATGAAAACATTGATACCTCTTTCAGATGGTATCGATCTTCTCGTCTAACTCTCCAACAGAAAGTGAAAGGCAAATTTTCCCAAAATGTCGAACTACTCCTTTAAGGTACTGTAACAATTATATAGCATGTAATCTGTCATTTTACCTTAACATGAAATAACAAAAAAACACATTGTAAAGCAAAGTAGAACGTCCTTTAAAGACCTCATTAAATGAAATGAAACGTTTGAGATTTTTTTTTTTACATGTCTAACTGGTGCATGCTACCAATTTCATAAAGGCACAATGATCCCAGGGAAGAGACACAGCAATACAATAATAAAATTGGATCTGGCTTTAACCATACTCCATCTCTGCTTCTTTGTTTCTATTTACCATCTCCCCAAATTTAGTGTAATCGGTTTCTGCTGTTGACAGTCCAGCATTCAGCAGAAAGAATGAGCCCTCCTGCTGTTTAACTTGCATAACTCGCTGCCCACATTTCCATCCAACCAGAGCCACACATTATCAATTAAACTCTCACTTCCATTACATGGGGTCTTTGAAAGGCTACTCACTGAAATGCCTTCATCCGTATAATGTATTCAATACATTTTAGATACATAGAGAAATATAAAGATATCACGTTTACAGTATAAACAAAATCAGGTCCTTCAACATAACAACATTTTAAAGGTGATAAGTGTGAGTTACATACATTGTTTTAGCCCATGGACATACACCAGCACTGCTAACAAACAGATGTGGCTGGTACTGTTTTGTATCGACTACAATGACTCACACGTAATGAATCAGCTGGTTAAAAACAAAAAGAAACCCTCAACTGATATTTTTTTTTGGCCTTCACATTTTACCTCCAATCACCGCTATTCTTTGTTTCCGCTGAGATCCCGACCTACATTTTTTAGTCTACCAAGCAACAACCCTTTTGAACTCCTCTAAATGAAGCACATGACAAACACAACCTGTATCACAAGAGTAATTCAATCGTCTAAATGGTAAACATCATCGCTTTGCAGATCCTTTAGTTGATAGCACACTGAAAATATACATTCAGCTAGTGTCATGGTTACCAAGCACACAATGTACACTAAAATAACCATCAAAACTCTTCATAAGAAAAAAAATATATAGTGATGGTTCAATATCTGATTTTTTTTTTTCAAAAACCTGAGCTGCTGTCAGAGCAATCAGTCACCTGCTGACATTTTAGCAAAGTACCCACAAATTATTACATGAGCCAATAAGTGTGTTTCAATGCTTACTTGAACTATTTGAGGATGCAATTTCCAAATATTCACACTGTATTCTCATTACAACAGGCAGAACAGGTCCGTTATGGAAGGGTTATTAGGTGCTCTTTAATCCCCTCACTTTTTATGTGGCGATATTCTGATTATTAATGGACACAGGGTATTTGCCATCCTAATAAGACCCTTACATTTGACCACCAAAATATTGACCGTCCAAAACACTATATGCAAGTAAACACACCCAAAACATGAAAGAAACTAACTTTGATGATCCATACCTTGATCAACTGTGCTTGGTTTGATGTGTCATATTAACGTCTGTCCATTACATTCACTGATGAAAGGCAGGCTGTGTTTCTGTAGGTCTACTTCAGTATGAAATAATGAAAGAACATGTAAACCCCAGTCAGTTGGAATGCCAAGCAAGTTTACAGGTCATTTTTTACAAAAAAAACCGCACTGTTATCCTGTAATCACGAGGCACAAAGAGGTAACGGCTATAGCGGCAAGTGTCAAGGCCTGATTACCTGATCCTCATAAAAAAAAAAAAAAAAAAAAACGCATGATACAAAACCTAAAAGTTCAGATGAAGCAACTTTATATCTATGACGCGATCAATACTGTTACCAGGAATCCTACGGAGCGTGAAGAAATGTTTCCACAATGGACGGCAGGTTTAGTGTGAGGGCAGCGTGGCAGTGTTGGCTGCATTGAGTTGGCCCACAGCTAACATCAGGATGTCTTTCTTCTCTTTGTAAAAACGCAGTTCTCTGCCCGCCAGCCTGGCGTCCTCCAGTTCTCTCTCCGTCGACGCCACCTCCTGCGCAATAGTGCTCGCTACACTCTGTTCTCGGTTCACCCAGTCGGCGGCCATCTGAGTGCGCATGTCATCATCCAGAGCCCGGTGGGAATAGTGAGCCAGCACTTCCTGCAAATAAAATAAGAGACAGAAAACTAAGTGGTATTGCCAACGGGAAGATCTAGTGAGATTTCAGTAAATCTTTGGCCGTGGCTAAAGAATATAAAGCGTCATATTTTCACATAGATAAGATATTGGCGGTGATACTGAATTTTTATTAAGAAGACTGTGTATCTGCCAGACATGACCGAGCCACAGTAAATATGGTTCATTCCAAAATTCTGTGTTTTGGCTATCACTTATCGGTTTAGTAGCAAATCAGTGTTTAGCACCACAGCAATCCTTGGCCTCATGTTTTTGATCCCACTGAATTCCACACAGTGTATACTGATTTCAAATGTGGTGAGAAGAGAGCACAGGTATTGGATCGATATCGGCAGATAGCCTGAATTAAGATGGGAAAGTAAAAGTAGATTTGGCTGTACACCAAGAGGATAAGCTATAACTCAAGTAGAGATTCTTTTTAAATCAATGTTTTTGGTAGGCAGTTTGTAGTCCTTGGCAGCGGCCCCGGTTCAAATCCGACCTAAGGCCCTTTGCTGCAAGTCCCCCCCCCCCCCTCTCTCTCCCCTATCCTGTCACTTATAAGCCATAAAAAGCCCCCAAAAAAATAATATAAAAAAAGTGATGATATTTTCCAGCTCACCGCTGCAGCTGTCCAGCAATGCTCCCAAAAATGTTTAGTCTGTCTACAGCAGTCACGCCATGTAGGGAAAGATTTGACTCAGAGTTTGTTTGTTTAGGAAACTTGATGAAAAGTGATGAAAACTACTAACTGCACTTGCATAATTAAACCCAACCGTGAGATGAGTGACAGTACCTGTCGGGAACACTGTCGTTCTCTCATGGCTTTGAGACTCCCATTCCAGTGCAGCAGCTGGAACACAGTCATCAGCTCCTGAAACACAAACACAACCAGACCAGCAGGAATTATGAAGCTCGCTTCAGGACACTCAATATGTAGCTACTCAGTATTGCAAACCAAGCATGCTTCCTTCAGATTTCCATAATCTCTTTTAAAACATGTATCTGGTCTCTATTTGTTATATTGTGTGTATGCACAGTCAAGCTCAATGCATGCAAAACATTTTAACACAGCATCTGCGCTCAAACTTTGCCAATGCTATTTTCACACTATCCTGGTGCGTTTGGGTAGCATAAAAAGCTACTTAACACAACTCAGACATTCCTGAATTTTACACACCTGAAACTCCAGCATGGATTTTCCTTTGTTGGACTCAAGCATGAAGCGAAATGCCCCAATTCCTGTGTTGGGATTGTCAGCCTCTTCTCTGTTTCCCTGGAAACGACAACAACAACAACAACAACAACAACTAGTAAATGTCAGTGTTCTGTGTTGGCCCAGACAACAGTTTGATAAATACTTGAAATAATCAGGATATGTAAAAATGATATTTAAATATCAGGGGGGGGGGAAGTTGCATGAAATAATGATATCTGAATGTTTCCTTGAACAGATTTCTCCAGAGATTTTGTGTCCAATGTGTGTGTACAATGAATTTTACATAGAAGCAACCTTGGCAAAAGTGTAAGATTTTAGCAATGCATGCCAAAGTAATCTTCCTTAATGTTCTTTTCAAACTGACAATTATTGGTATGCATTGGGCATCCTTTTTTAAAACATCTACTGTACTGCAAACAGACGTGCATGTTGCAAACTGCATTACATACATTTTATTTTCTTTCATTTTTATTCATACATCACCAAAACATACTGCAGAACTACTGTGACCTCGCTTCCTCCTGACTGACAGTTAAGGACTTACGCACACAACCTTCTTTAATCTATTATATGCAACTTACATTGAAGGATGCCAGGGCCTCACTGACGCTTTTCTCGATGAAGTCGTCTGTGATGCGTCGGGAGGGATGTTCATTGAAAACAGAGTTCATTAGGGCAATCTTGGCAGCGCTGCGTCTTGCTTCCGCCTTGGTGGGACAGAACTGTCAGAAAACAGAGAACAGAAAAGAACAGTGAAGAAAACATGCATTAGTGGTCAGACACAATCAGAAATACAGATATGCAGTCAAAAAGATAAAGACCAGCCAGTGTTTATGTGTAGTACAGTGAGCGTCAGTGTGCACAGACCTTAATTGGCTGCATTCATATTTGGTTGTTGTTGTGGTTACAAGCATGTTGGAATTTTGTAAGCTTGTAAAATGGCACTTAAGTGACCATTTTTCTTACATTAATCGTTTAGTATGAAAGCTTTTTGCAACATGCATCAATTATCACTATTTTAAAAACCAAAGAAAACTCCATCTCTGTGATGATCTTATCACAATCATGCCAAGAAAATGCAGACAAGGTACCTGGAAACTTCCGAAGCAGCTGCCTCCGGGAAGACTGACATAGCAAACATACGGAGGGCTGCTGGATGGGACCATTTCATAAACAACTAGAGCTCCATTACGCAGGTCGGCCCCTCTGGTCAGCTTCATCTGCCAAAACTCCTGTAAAGCTTCCACCACGTTTACTGGAGGGCACAGAGATAAAAGAAGCCTCGTCACAGTGTGGTATATCTACACTTTTCTGAAGTGCCATTAGTCCCTGACTGTGCTCTTCAACATCCTCTCTAAGAACAAAGATGGAAAGGGTGGGAGGAAGGTCATCTCAAGGATGCCAGAGGTTTTTCCTGAAAATATTTAGGTGGCTGCTCAGAGGAAATTCTGCATCAGCTCAGAGGAGCTGCTTAAAGAAACACCCCCTCAACTCTACACTTCATGCACTCATTGAGAAAGTTAGACTCCTGTCCTCTAAAAGGAAACAACAACAAAGAAAAGCAGTAAAAATCTGCGGCTGAGTCAGAAAGGATTAGTTGCGTTTGGATCTGCAGGGAGATGTGAGTGGAGCCAACATTATTCAAGACTGTTTGACTCCTGTTAGCTTCCACCACTTTCCTGCTGAGCTCTCACTGTTTGAAACGAACACAAGCAGCCTGCTTATCGCCCACGATCGGTGCGTTTCAGGGCTGCAGCTTTGCGACTATTGTGGCTTCTGTAAACAAGCTGAGATATATTCTGACATCAGATATATAAATCACTAAACTGCAATCCAAATATGTTGTTATTGCTCTTACTGTGTGTAAAAGTAAAGTGCTCACTATAAACTGTTCTCACTGTTGTTAGCCAATCAAAAGTAAATGAATTATGTGCAATTGAAAACAGCAGTTTATGTACTATTAACAGTGAAAGTTGCTCTCTGTGATATTATTTTCACAGCAAATACACTGTATATGACTCCATTGTGTACTCTGTTTAAAACAATTTTCAAACATATTCTTCATCATAAGTATGTTTCCAATGGTTAACTTAAGATGGTAATAGATGTATGATAAGCCATGGGATGTAGAGAATATGCATTACATTTTACTGAAATTTAGAGTAGTTTCCCTTGATCAGGGGACACCCACAGTAGGCTCAACAAACCAAATCCAGACCCTGACAAAGTAATTTTTAAGTAGGCCTATGTAAAGGGTTCAGGACAGTGATAAGATAGAACGACAGGAAATATTGGGAGATAGTGGATATACATGTAACAACAATGGCGCTGGCCCAGACTCCAACTGTGCAAATTAAAGCCTTAGTCTTAATGACATAATTATAACTATACCACCGGAAAATGTAGAAAACTCAAATTACAATATAATGTTGAGTAAGTAATTACTGCCAAATGCCCAAAAATGACATGTTTTTCCCAAGAGTAAATCACAAAATTGGAGCTACATTAAGACAAAAACATAAAACATAAAACCCTTCCAATGTAGACGGTGTTAAGTAGCCTAGAGGAGGAAATAGGCTGTTAGGAGCACAGAGGGACAATCTTTTAGAAATAAATCCTATTAGCAGCAGACAGGAACGCTTGTATTAAATCCAACAGACAACATTAGCAGCTTTTGGTCTAATAGTTTTATGCATAGCCCTTGCCAGTGTGCTGTAGTGATAAGCAAAAAAGATTTCATGAAAAAATAAAATAAAAAGTGGGTAAACTATGACCACCAGAGTTTTTCAATGTGAGCAAAAAGTATTTCATATTTTATAACATCATAGTTATTCATGTTTTTAAAAAAAAAAAAAAAAGGAAAATAGGCTAGTTGTGCAAAGTACTTCCATCTGGTACTTACTAAGAGGTACAGTCTGGATAACACTCAAGATATTTTTAAATATAAAAAGATGGATGAACTCTATTTTGCTCCATAAAAAGTCGATAACCGGATTTTACCCACTACATCTTTGCCTCTGACAACGTGAAAACCCCCTGCCTTTTCTTTTGTTGTTAGTATTGTTTTTTTACAGTTTTCATTACAAGACCAGTATTTTACCGTGTCCAATGAAAAACAATATGAATTTAATGTAGCTATATTTAAGGTATATCTTATTGTTCGTAAATGTAATCCCTCAGAGTTGTGGTACTTAATCCTGTAATGAAGTGAGTGCAGCCAGTCTTACTGTATACATGTCAAAGGAAAACTTTAATTCCATATAGAAACATTATGGTGATGTTGCAATACATGATAATCACCCTAATACACGGTGAAACAATATAAAGTCGCTTTACTTGAGACTGTGTAGCCAAACATGAATATTACAGGAATGCAGCATGTTTTTTTTCTAATCCACTTCCAAACAAATGGCGCAGCTAAAAGTGGCGTTCTGCTCTTCAAAACTCCCCAAGTTTAAACTGAACAATAATACACAAATTAACACCATTATCTCCACATTAAACAGAACATTGTCACCACTGGACATTACCTCTGCCGTAACCTTGCGTGTGTTTGGCGAAGCTGCGGACCACAGCCTCCACCGCCTCCTTCAGCACCGCCGGGTTCCCCGGGTTACAGTGCCCGGTAGCCCCCGGCCCCAGCCCCAGCCCCGCTCCGATACCGCCGTACAGGCTGTGGAGCTGCAGCGGAGGCGGCGGCGGAGGAGGCCCGGACGAAGCAGCTAGCGAGGCCGGGGAGGGCAACAGCGGCGCGATGGGTACGGTAACCCCGGGCCGGAGAGAGGAGCGGAGGGTCCCGGTCGGTCCTAAACCGAATCCAATGCCTGGCTGCAGCCTCTGAGGGCGGATACTGTCCGGCATAACGTTAGATTCCATTGTCCCAACGTAACGTCTGCGAAATCCCGGTCTGGATTAAATCTGTACCGATCAACCCAGCGTTTTCAGGTTTAAAAATGGTCTCTGAGGACTGGGTAACCAAAGTGTTAGCAGGGTTTTGTCAGTCACAGCCGAAATAAGTAGTTAGCCGATGTTCATTCGATACATATCACCGCTGCTGTGCATCCTCACTCTCTGGATTAGACTGCGGGATTGTCAGTCAAGTGAGGCCTTCAAGGACCCCTCGTACTCTGCCTCTTCTGTGGTAACAATCCATCACACTTTTTGCATGTTTAGCCATTGATGTGTGTGGTTTTATTGCATTATCTACATTTTACTAAATCCTACATACATATTTAGTCAACTGTGTGCATTGTTGTAGGCATGTAAAGTGTGTTTGTGTGCTAATATTTTAGGCATATTTTTGCTTTTGTTTTGTAGCCTGTGTTTGTGTGAATGGTGTGCTTAGTTCAGGCCAACGTTAGTTCAGTTTGTAAAGTTTATAATGTTTTGTTTTTTATTGACATTATGTAAGGAAAGTGTACTCTATGGTAACTGTTGAGGCCATAACTGTTGATGCTGTTGTCTATAATCTATAGATAAACAAATTGCACTACATAGCAGCACACAGCTTTCAGTAATCACCAGAGATTTCTGATAGTTATTTGTTTGTACTGTTAATATGTCAATCTCATTGGCAAAACCAGGCCTTTTAATATTTGACTCAATTATAAACTGTACCAAAGATATTCCAAATGTGTTGCAGTGATTACTAATGGAAACGGACAATTTAATAAGTCACTTAATTCCTCTTTAAAATGGTCAAATGGCAAAGATGGGAAACAGAAAGTGTAATGCTTTGATACAATTCCTTAAAAATAACGAACTCCTTAATGTCACATTTTGGTGACGGGCATCAGAAAACTCCACTTTTTCGCTATGCTATGTAGTGTGTTCAGCTATGTGCATGCTGTTGTCATACCTACGACATTTTCTATAGCACCTGAATGCAGCAGTGGAAAGTCAAAGAAATATCAAGCCAAGAAATCTGAGCCTCCCCTGTTCTCTGGCACCAACAGAGTACAACTACAGTGCGTTACAGCTCCAGCTCTGCAGCCTGGAGCATGTGATTAAAACTTGGAAACGGAGTAGCTCAGGTTACTCGATAAAAGGGCGAAAACAATGATGATCCTCCTTTGAAACAGATAAGAAAAGTTTGAAGTAACTGGGATTTATTTGAGTTAGTGGACCACCAAAGACTTGAAGAGGAAATGGGACCTCCTCTTGAGCTTCCTCAATGTTTTTTTTTACGACTTTCTGGAGCTTGTGTAATTTTTCATTCTTTCTGTGGTCTGGTTTGAGGCCAGATGAGTGTGGAGGAGGAACTGTGGAGCATTTGAATAAACAGTATCTTTTTTTTTTTTTCCAAAGCTGAATCTTCAAATCTCACATAAATGTAACATTTGAGAAGTGGCCTGTTCTTTACCTTAAAGTAAACACAGCAGAAAGGAAACGCAGTCATTTGTGACAATTGTAATGAATGTTTGGCTCGCTGGAGGGCGTGCTCTCATTTCATTACATCAGTATAACCTCAGCTATGCAACTGTGACATTTGGACACATGATGTTATTCTCCAGTCGTTTTCTATTGCGTAGTTTGTGTGTTGTGTGTGTGTGTGTGTGTGTGTGTGTGTGTGTGTGTGTGTGTGTGTGTGTGTGTGTGTGTGTGTGTGTGTGTGTGTGTGTGTGTGTGTGTGTTGATCAAATTACTATCATTATAACTAACACTCAGCCTAAACATTTTTTTTATTTTTTTTCATCACAGTAAGCTGACCTTTTAAATATCTGACTTTGACATAATCCAGTGGTGGAAAGTACATTTGCTTAAATACAATTGAGAGGTTTTTTTTAACTTGGGATTTTCCATTTTTTATGCTACTTTACACTCATACCCCACTACATTTCAGAGTCAAATATTGTACTTTTTACTCTACTATACATACTACATTTACCTGGCAGCTGTAGCTACTAAGAGTTTACATAAAAATGATTGCAGACGTTATAGTAGGCCTATTATATGAGTTGTTAGCAGTTGCAGCCAAAAGACATCCCCCCTCTAAACCTCTCAGATGGTTTCAGTTAAATAACAATTTGAAGCCAAAGGAAGAAAAACACTCAAATAATTCACAAAAAGCACAGATTGGAGCAAATTCCAAAAAAGTGAAATCTTCTTTCCAGCCTCTAAATCTAATCATGTAATATATAATGTATCAGTCACAGGGGCCAATTTTCTGCAGAAAGAGTATATTAAGTACATTTTGCTGATAATACTAAAAATACTGTACTTTTACTTAACAGGGTGTTTTAATAGAGGGCTTTTACTTGTAATTACATTTTTTTTTTACATCAAGGCTACCAATGTAACTATCTTCCACTATACTGTATGTGTATAAAAGTAATATCTAGGGTTGGTGTCTGACAGCTGTAGTTACTTTACAGATTAAAAACATTAGAGTTTATAAAATATGATCAAAGATGATTCTATTAGCTCCAGACAAAACATTGAAATGCTACATGTTACTGCAACAGTAATAATAACCCAATACTATAATTAAGCACTCTTTCCAGGTTTTTGTACTGCTCTTTGTACAATAAAGGTCCTCAGTTAGTTTCAGCAAAACAACACACTTTTCTCAGCTTTATGTCTTCTCGTTTTTTGTTCTATACCAAACTGTTCTTACCACTTCCTCCTGCTGCAACATTTATGTGTAGCTGCTCAGGTTCGTCCGTGTCTGCCATTTTTTTTTTTTTTTTTTTTAGAGGATGGCTTTGAGAGACGTAAACAACCTTAGCTGTTTCCACCAGGGGAGTCCAGGCCAGTGGTGAACAGCCTCTGGACAGAGAGAATACATTCCCACATCTGGTTTTGATCTAAGCTTTATAGTCAAAATCTGCCTTTTAAAACTCCAGTGCAGGGCTTTCCCACTAGATAAAAAGAGACTCATAGGATTGTCGTTCAAGTTTTATTAAACAGCTTGTGTTGTTTATGTTCACTTCTGCGGTATTTTCCCCGTATTCCTCATTCTTAATTAAGTTCATTACTGACTAGGGTGGAGTGGGGCTGATAATTAATTACTTTACAACAGCCATAAAGACAGGCTAGTAGCAATAACACCCTGTTGGATGTAAACCAAAGGTAGAAGGTTTACATCCACATGAATGAGTGTCATACATAAGGCCAGCTGACAGAGACCATACTGTTTAAAACAACTTTTTAGAGAATAGTTGTCAATCCTATACTTTCTGTTTTTCCATTAAATTAAACTAATACGTCTTAAATATTGGACTCATTGTAATGTTGACCTCATAAGTTATCAGATGACCAAAGTGATTACAGTTCATCCTAAGGCTAAGGGGCATGAATGTCTGTACTAGATCTTTAAAGTCATTAGGATTCATCCTCTGGACACCATGAAAGTCTGTACCACATTTTGTGTCAGTCCATTTAACAGTTAGTTTAACAGGCTATGATATTTCAGTCTGCACCAAACTGGCGGACCGACAGATGAACAGACTTTGCCTCGTCCCTAGAGCCGCTCGCTGTTAGCATGGCTACCAAGAAAGAATGCTTTTCTGTGAATATGATTTTTTTTTCTGTGTTGTTAAAATGCTCTCAATGCCTTTACAATCTCTGAGGAGTGATCATAGATTCCCTTAACATAGAACCTACATTTTATGGCCACACGTACATGTATATCTTTCATTTAATGTGTATTTGCATTGGGACAGGCACATATCATGGACTACTGCCACATACTACAGCATTTGTAGCCTAGTTTGCGACATCTAGACAGAATTTTATACAAATACTCATAACTCAACATTAAAACAACACAGATCACCTCAATCAATCAATCAGAGCTCATTAGTGCTATACAAAAATACCATAAAAACTTAAAAAGTAAATGACGAGCACATAACCATCTACATAAAGTTTGATTCTATAATAATAATGATAATTTATAAGTCACTTTTCTAAACAAATATACAAAGTGCATGCTTTAACATTAAATATGAATTACAAAATATTTTTCAACCACAACAGTTCACTGAAATGCAGAGTAAAAAACAAGAATAAAACTGTCTATCTGTCATATCAGTTGAAGATGATGTGGCAATATCAACAGTTCTGGCATGTTATAATGGCGATGCGATTAGGTGTATTATTTAATCAATATGATAAGATGCACACTGATGTTGGACAGTCAGCAGAGGGACTGTTGGACTTTGGTTTAGTTTGCCCAGGTGGCAGAATGAGCAACAAGGTTCAGTGGTGCTGCGATTCCCTTAACGGAGCAAACATCCAATAACGTTTTGTGTCTTTATCTTGTCCAATCAGATTCACATTACGACAGGGCTGCATCACCATGCGGGACTATAAGAAGTGTGAGAGTCCTACAGGAAGGCACCATCCACTCCAAGTTCTCCTGCACTACAGGTGAGTCTAGGTCTGTTCATCTTATTTTCTTATGGGCTTAAACTGCATTTGATTAGTAGTATTTTGAATGTAAAACTGTCAATTGTTACTTAAGACTGACATGTAACCCATTCAAAGTAAACTTTTTCTTAGTATGACTTAGGGATTTAATGAGGAAACTGTTGGCAAAGGGAGGATTGAATTATAATACATTTTAAAGGAAAACACAACCAGCTATGTGTAGGATTTGCTCCTGAAAGTCGTAATCCCTTTCAATCTATTGTTTTGATCTTAGAATTAATTTATCCACGCCAACTTAATTTTCTTAGTTTAGTTCATCATTTGCAACAGAGGTTCTTAAGGGACAACACACAACGCTCAAAAGCAGCAACACATATGTAGCCTACATATATTTGTAGGCTCCACTAAAAAATATATATGTAGATCAAAATACATAAAGATCATATTTAACTACAGAACAGGGGTAATCATTATGTAGCTGTTGTCCATTTGCTAAACAGTGTGCTGTACACTTTACATTACTGCCGAATTCCAAAGCATGTTGCAACCTGCTATCTAGACTTACAACTAATATGCCATTCAACTTAATGGATTACATGTGATCCATACTGCTATGTGAGGGATGACCTTTGACAAGTCAATTTTTTATTTTGTTTATTTCTTTAATTGCATTCAATCCTAATTAAAAGCTTCAAAGATTAAATAAACGAACCAATGAAACATTCAGCACTGAGGTGTTTAGTTTAAAGCAGCACAGTAGTGTCCAGCGTAGTCTAAATTAACACTAAACTAAGGGAAGTGATAAGTTCCTTTTCATATTTTATTAGTCAATTATAAATCTTTTTAATTTTATAGAGGAAAAACCTTTTTAGTGGCGGTAGAACAAATTCAATTCCAGGCACCTAAGTGGATGGTCAAAAATAAAAGCCTTTAATCGATATGGGCTAGAAACATTATGAAAATAGTACTGTATATTTGGGGTGTGGCAGTTTAAAAATCATGTTAGTTTTTCTGCTCTTAAATCAAAGCAATAGCATGGGATAACATTTCACTGGAATTGTACCCTGTACGATTTCATGTGACAAATAAAATTGATCGAAAACACAGGTTTGTTATGTAACCTTGTAAAAGACCAAAAGAAAACCGTTTACGTACTAGCTTTGTCCTGGATCTGTGGACACGATGTCTCTGATAAGCCAGATAAAGTTTACAAGTTAACATGTGGGCGTTTGGACAAACATGCAGTGACTAAAAAAATATTAATTTTATTGCCTCATGACGAAAAAGCGTTCCTAGAAAATGTGAGAACTTTTAATTAGTGAGACATCTGATTGAGCAACAGGAGTCCTTCCTACATTCAACTTCAGAAAAAGAACTTCATGAAACATTTTGATGGCTAGATGTCTTTTTGGTTTAAAAAGGAAAATTGTAAGGGAAGTTTAAATTGCAAAAGAGCACATGCAGGAGGAACATGCAGCATATTGACATCAGGTTAGATCATTAACCATACAGAGTAATGAAATAATGTTTGTTTTTGAAGGTCTACTCCACTCAGCAGCCATGAAATTCTCCCTTATTGCAGCCGTTGTTCTGCTTGCTCTGGCACAAGGTATGACCTTCTTGAAAGTGCAAGAATTTGTTTATTATAGTTTTACTTAATTACTGACTTTTTTTTGTCTTTGTAAACCCACAGGAAGCTTTGCACAAGATGTTTCCGATCTTGAAAGCCTCGGTCGGTACTTTGAGGAGATGAAGAACAAGATGGTTCAGGACCTGACTGAGATTATACGCAACCAGGACCTGGCAAACCAGGCTCAGTGAGTACAGTGAAGCCTTGACACCTCACACGCAAAGTCACGGTTTAGTCAGGACTCACGTTCACGATGCAAATCTACTTGCTGCTGACCACATTGGACCTTGTCCGTTGTTAAAGGCCAATCAACAAGTTGCAACTTCCACAACCTCTCAATATTTATGGAAGGCATGCACAGATCCACAGAAAAACCTGTCAAAATATTTCAGCATTAGCACTGGATTAAATTAAATTAGGTCAGTCTTTAAGTGATGTCAAATTAAGTGGTGGAACATAACTTAGTTCATTTACTAAAGTATTGTGTATGAAATATGATTCATTATATATATTGAACTACCAAGCTGTGTATGTAGTTACTGCATCAGTAATAATAAATATATACAATAAAAATTGGACCTGATGTTTTAGTAGCCAGGACACATGATCCTAACACAGACAGCACTGTAATGTGCAGGTAAAACGGGTGCATTTCTGATTTTTACATATGGTGGTTTATCACCACAGGACCTTCTTTGACGACAAGAAAACCCAGCTGGAGCCCCTGTTCGCTCAGATTCAGGAGCAGCTGAAGTCTGTTGCCACCAGCGTCGAGGAGCAGATCAAGCCCCTGGCCGCCAAAGTGCAGGCTCAGCTCCAAGTCGACAGCTGAGTCCATCTTCCAGAAGCTGACAGAGCAGACCAAGGCCATCGGCAACTAAGAGAGATGCAAATGTGCCGCCTCACCACCATCTTGCATCTGATGGCTGGCCTGAAAGTGCAGGAAGAAGTACAACAGCCTAAGATGTGTTTCAGTGATTGTTGACATCATTATCATCACCTCGGTCTCAAAGCACAATTAAACTTGAAACACAACTTCACTGTTTGTGTGTGTGTGTTTTGAACACTTTACTATTGGAGATCTGAATTATTTGGATTAGGCCAACACATTTGGAAACTCTTACCAAGATCAAGTTGGTATTAGTTATAGGAACAGGCAGATTGTCAGTATCTGTAATTTCACCAACAGCCAACAACAGACGCGTACGGATTATTTTATAATTTTTATTTAAGCGAGCAAAGGTCAAGGGAAATATGACAATAACAGGCTTCTACAGCCCAAACAGTCAAACATTTAAAAGGGATAAAATGGCGGAAAGGAATGCTTTCAATCTTACTTTGCCACAGAATTCTCTAAAACCCCTCACAAACTGATCATTTTTTATTTTAACTTTTTCTCTTTTTTGTGTATTTTTTCTTTTTAACTCAGCACACCAGGCCTGGTGTTTCTGTTCATTATAGACCTGGCTGGAGACTTGTTTCCATTGGTATTTTTTTTAATATATCATTTAACTTCTTTTTACTTTGTTTTGTGTATTTTCAATTTTTTCACTGTTAAATTTTTTCTGTCCATCGGTGAAGCTGGTCTCGAGATTCCCCACTCCTGTGAAAACAAAAGACAATAATTCAGTTAAATTTTATTTATAGTATCAAATCATAACAGGAGTTATCTCAAGACACTTTACAGATAGAGTAGGTCTAGACCATACTCTATAATTTACAAAGACCCACAAATTCCCGACATTCCAGGAATTCCCCCAAGAGCAAGCATCATCAATAATTCAATCAGTTACACTAATCACTACTTTATATGTCTACGGTGGGGACAGTTTACAACTCACTGTTACCACCTTTATAAAAGCTGCTCTGATGTCCTTGGAAAAACAATGTCCTGATCACACTACTGAATATTCATTTATTTTCAGAATTTAAACACTATAAATGCGAGTTTGTTTACATAACTCTTCTTTATACTAAATGCTAGGGGGGACATTTTTTTATTGTGGCAATGTCATCATGAGAAGCCATAATCTCCTGTCAACACTGTCCTCTTCTTGTTAAAGTAGCTCTGGAAAACTAGTCATACCTTAGGTTCAGACACTCGGAACACCAGCTGAATTTGGCACTGTCTTCTGGGCGGCCTCTTTTGCCTGGTGGGCCTGAAGCACAGCCACCGCCTCATCCACCTGCAAAGAATAAGTTGTTGAACGTTATCAACACCGCAACATCATGGTGGGATTTCAAAAGAGCTCTGCTTTCACAAGATCCACCTTTCCTGTATCTTAAAAATGGCTGCTAACTAGCACTTAAACTCACGTCCTTTGGTGGAAAGGTTTCCTGGGACATATATTAACAGAAAGTGCTCTCTGCACTTTGCTATCCTTTTTATATTTAGTCCTGGTGAACCCTTCAGAGAAACAACCAAAGGAACATTGTCAATATTAATGAACTTAAGTACTTACCTTTGAGCGGAGAGACTCTGGGGACTCCAGCATGTGGAGCAGCTCTGAGTTGTCAATTTCCAGCAACATGCCAGTGATCTTCCCTGCCAGGCTTGGGTGCATGTTTTGGATCAGTGGAAACAGACGCTCACCTAGAGGAGTGACAGATACAGAGGATTTAATACAGAATGTAATTATCACTCCCCAAAGGGCCAGTTGCTGAGACAACACCATGTAAATGCATGTGTTATAAACAATATACAGCACAGAAGGTATAGTGGCGGTATGGTTTTCTTAGCTGGGGATAGAGGTAGCACAGACTGCATGAAGGAGGAACAAAACAAATGGAAAGTTGAAATGGTATGGTACATACCATGTCCAGTAAGAGGCAGGGGATGAATGTTATGTCAAGCGAACATGATAGGTGGTCATGAAGACCTGTTGCTAACACTTACCCAGCATCTGCTTCTGTTCCTGTGGTGGAGCAGCGGCCAGCATGGAGGCCGTCAGAGGCTCCTGTCCCTGAACATGAACAGCAGGCTGAGGGGAGGGATGCAGGGAATTAAAAAAGTCCCTTTTGAATGCACATCCAAGCTGAATGTTATCCTCATGGAGGGCAGAATTGGTCAGCAAGTCTGGCCTAAAAAACTAATATGCATTCCTACCTGCTGCATGGTAACTTGTTGCTGAGCAGGCATGTGCTGCTGGGGATTGCGGACTCCTGCGGCATATTTGTACTGAGGGACTCCACGCACGGGAGCGGCTGCTGCAGCAGCAGCAGCTGCGGTGGCTGGCCGGGGGCCCATGGTCTGAGCTGCTGCAAGAGAAGCCAACAGGGGGACAGAAACAAACACAAAGACACAAGTAGCAGGCTTAGCCACACAACTGTACTGTATTTGATGTGCAGTTAGACAGACTATTGATTTAAGTATAGGTGACTGACCGACACGCTGGGCAGACATCATGCGGGGCACCTGGGAGGCCGGACGCATGCCACCGAAGGTCTGAGGGCGTGGTGCTGAGGGACGCATAGCACCCGGCATGTTTTGGAAGTCTATGAACAAACAAAAACATAATGGCTTCATGTACAAGTAGCCTACAAACAAATGTGCTTTTAAAATGATATTAAAATACAAAATGATAGGACAACTCAGAAGGGACAAGACACTCACGTTGTGGCCGGACACCTTGGGTGGCCCAGCGTGGGCTCGGGCGGAGCTGGGCCATCTGCCCAGCAGCTGGGTAGTAAGCAGCGCGGTTCTGGGCCTGAGGTATGGCTGCCATGAAGTAGCCGGAGGGTGGGGCTGGTTGGTAGGGATTGATGACTGGGTTTGGTACTGCTCGCACACTGGCCATGCGCTGCATGTACTGGTTGGTCAGGTGGGCTTGACGCTCCTCTTTCCGCTGGGCCAAGGCCACATACAACGGCTTAGTGGCTACAATGCGCCCATTCATTTCTGTCACCGCTTTGGTGGCCTCCTCTGGGGACGAGAAGCAGACAAAGCCGAAACCTTTGCTGCGCCCGCCCTCCAACATGACCTGAGAGTGAAGAGTCAAATGGAACTGATGAAGGAATCTGGACACCAGATTAAATTAAAGCCGTTTCTCGGCCACCTTTGATTACAGAAAATCTACAGCTGAGCTCCTACCTTGGCACTGGTTATGGTGCCAAACGGTGTGAACTCCTTTCGCAGACGTTCATCGTCAATTCCATCATCAAGGTTCTTGACGTACAAGTTGACACCCTAAAAATAAGAAAAGTAATGTTAACTTCTGTGTTTTCTTTGGAAAACACTACATTTTAGGCAGAAATAATCCAATGCCAATGGACTGAAAAATGTCACTTTACTGTTTCTCTAAAGTATTTGTCTGTAATACATATTTATCCCCAGAATCCATGGTGAAGAAATGTGGGGCCCATGAACTACAGAGTCACTGTTGCAGCCATTTTGGCCAGTGCAACCTACCAAGGAGGTAGCACTGAATTTGACAAAGCTGCAGCCTTTCAATATTGACCAGATGATACAACTGAAGGGATTGATTGGAATGGATTTATTATACAACTATGAGGCATTATTTTGGCGCAAGAAGGCCTTGTGAATTTAAAAGAGGAAATGGACCTGGTAGCGAGTCATGCGGTCTTGTTTCATTTGCTCAAATTTGCGTTTGAGCTCCGTCTGTCGCTCCACCTTCTTCTGGGCACGGCCAACGTAGATGAGCTTGCCGTTAAACTCCTTTCCATTCATCTCATCCACTGCCTGTAGCAAACAAGAAACTAAGTCAACCTTTTATACTTAGTGGAATAAACCTAATGTATAAACTGCACTAATCTGCACCTTCCACCATAAAAAGAATAGTGTACACTGTGTGTATGTTTGCATTGATGTAATGTTTTTATCTGTAATCTGATGTTTTTTTATCCGTTTTTGTGAGACCAAGAAGATTTTCCGGCCTCGGCTGGACAATAAAGTTGTACTCTATTCCTTTCCGTTCTGTGTTAAAAAATGGTGGACGTTTCTAGGTGGTACAACTCTTACCTTCTGGGCGTCCTCATGCCTCTCAAAGCTGACAAATCCGAAGCCTCGAGACTTTCCACTGTCATCTATCATGACTCGGATACTCATAGAGTTTCCTAGACAACAGAGAGAGATCAACTTTAGTGACTACATTTTCCCCCATAACGTTTTACTGCAGAGGAAAACAGTGTTTATGTATGAACAGGAGCAGACCAATTTCAAAGAGCTACCTGAAATATGGACACCGTGACTGACCGTATTTACTGAAGACTTCCCTCAGCTTCTCATCATCCATGTCTTCACCAAAGTTTTTAACGTAGACATTTGTAAACTCCTTGGCTCGGGCACCCAGCTCAGCCTCGCGCTCTTTGCGAGATTTGAAGCGACCTACGAATCTGTGTTGAAATGGACATTTAGCAAAATGAATATACATTTATAGGAATACTAAAATGCTCATTAAAACTGCAAAGCCAATTGTGTATGTTGAATAGTAAACTGTATGAATCAGACTGTACAAGATGGACGACACATCCCCTCTTCCTCCTACTGTACAAAAGTGAAGCCAAAATGTCCCGGATGTGATATTTGTTTTCCTATGACGGCGAACGCATGACCCGCCCTACTTCGCCACCGATTGCCTTACCCTGGTATTCTTACCCTAACCAATCTCACTCCTCATGCCTAAATCTAACCAACCAAGGCAACCAGTACTAGCCAATCAGAGGCTATCATCCTAGGAAATGGAAATTTGCACCCTGGATATGGGCACTGCCATCTTGTAATTTTGGAGGCAGAGCCGGACCTTCCCTCCACAGTGTTGCGGAGGAGGGTCTGGTGAGTCCACACCCCATTTTATAGCATCAAAAAAACTAATTAAAACCAAATTTATGAGTAAAATGAACACTTGAACAAACATCAAGTTATGACAACTACCTAAAATGACAGAAACCATATTTGGGTGAAATTTATTTAACGTGTACTTTTATTATTTTTTTGTTTAGGCCCATGTCCCATCTGCTAAAACAGAGGGGCAGGGTTCATGACCTATACTGCAGCCAGCCACCAGGGGGAATTGAGATGTTTTGACTTCAGTTTGGGGAGCTGTCAAGCGTCCATCTTTAAATACGGTCTACGGTATGAACTACGACAGCATCACCAAGCCTATTCTAAGTCAGGGTTTTTCCTGCATAGGGAAGTTTTTGGCGAACCCCAAAGAACTTTTAGCCAGCCCAAAAGGAAAACCACCAGCGCCAAAATGATAAGAATTGAGAGAAAAATAACACATCAAAGCCTCTCCGACTGTGTTAAATAGCAATTTACCAAACAGTTGAAAAAGCAGAACATAAACTTGAATAGGAGCGCTTATCTCAGTTTTACCGTCCAGAGTCAGGCTGTGCCAGACTCTCCAGGTGATTTTAACGGTGGAATTTTAATATTAATATTATTATTTTTAAGCAGTTTTGTTGGTTCAGGTTTAATTTTGAGTAATTTAAATTCTCAAACATAATCATTTTGTTTATCAAATTGTCAGAAATAACAGGCAAATGCATATAGATTTATGTCAAATAAGGTAACGGACTCATTGCCTTTACTGTACGCAAACCGATCATGCTTACTGTCGTGCGTAGTCACCCCCCCACCCTCCCCAAAGGCTTATTCTGAGTCAAACCCTGCAATTACACACTGCCCCATTATGTGAGTTACACATAATAGGGTAGTCTTCATTTGCCACAAATCTATTCACTCATCTTGTGAAAAGGGCTCAAGCATCATTGTGCAACCTTCAATCAGACCAGGTGGAGTAATTGAACAGTCTTTTTTCCCTCCATTTCACACATTAGTATGCACCACAGATTAAAACTAGTTAAAACACCCACTTACACTTTTCGGTCATTCAGCAGCATGCCATTCATTTTCTCAATGGCTCTTTCGGCTGCCTCCTGAGTCTCAAAATGCACAAAGCCGTAGCCTTTAGAGCCATTCTCGTCACAAACCACCTTAGAGAGAAAAAACACATGCTGCTTTTAAGCCACAGACACACACATGCAGTTTATTAAAACTGAACTGCCTGGTGGATCACACCTGAAATAATAGTTCCCTCTCTGAAACTGACTATTGTGATGTTTCTTGTATTGAGAAACAAGTCCAGAATGTCTTCAAATCTGACGGTTAAAACCCTATCTCCCATTTCTATCTATTACTTCCCATGAATATATTTTGTTGTAGAGTTGCTTTGGGAAGCAGTACAGGTGTACAGTTGATATTTCAAAGTCATTGTTTGATTTTAGGGCACAGGGAAACAGAAACAAACTGTTGGGGGGGGGGAGTTGGGGAGCATGTCTTTCACATCTCTATAGTGCAAACAAATCTAGGACATTTACAAAGCACACACATGCAAACGACACCTGCACTGCACTCACAATGCTGTAACCTAACAATGACGGTTGTCCATCCAGGTTTCAGGTTAGATACAACAAGGGTAGTCGGCCGCTAGTCTTTTACCTTGCATGACAGGATGTTGCCAAAAGCAGAGAAGGTGTCGTATAGAGCCTTGTTGTCAATGGACTTGTCAAGATTCTTGATGAAGATGTTTCCCACACCGCTTTTTCTCAGTGACGGATCACGCTGCGACCACATGATGCGCACAGGCCTCCCCTTGATCACATCAAAGTTCATGGTGTCCAGTGCACGCTCGGCTGCGGGAAGAAACACAGAAGCATTTAGTATATCTAAATCTTCAAGTGCTGGATAAAACAGTAGTCTTGAAGGGGTTTCTAGAGCTTAAGGGTTGCAGGGAATCCAAATAAAACCATTCCAAGTTTCTAAAGAAAAAGATGGCCCACAATTTTAATATATTTACATCTGTTGATTCCTTAAGGTGTCACCTTCTTTTTAGTCCCTTGCTCCAGGGCAGCTTGACAGGTAGGTGTTGCTGCATTTATCTACTTCCCTGGTCTAGAGGTTCAAACTGAGCCTTTCTAGTCCCAAGTACATCAGCACAACTGCATTCGCAATCTCTGAGAGCTTGCCAACTCAGATCAGTATTCATTTAATAGTTTACTTTGTTACAGCTTTAGTATTTTTCTATCATGCCTCTGAACATATAAAATACTGTAATTGGACAAGAAATGTATTTTATCAAGTAAGCCATTTAAACTGACAGTGTGTCAAAAAGTATTCACTGAATGACTACAAACCAAGGAATGGAAGGATACAAAAGGAAACTGTTTACAAAACAAACACAATACCACGTTATATTGATGACATTAACAGGATATTATAGAACTGTAACAGTTACATACACAGACAGAGCACACAGAAACACACCCAAGAAAAACAGAAGGCTGCAGACATATGCTCTATCAGGGGAATGCAGAAAATGTTTTTGGAGAATAGATACTTGGCTTCTAGGTATGTGGGCTGACATATTCTAACACTTTTAGGAATTACTATTTTTTTTCTTTACAAATAATGATTAGCTAATGTTCATATAACAAAAGTTGACTGGCAAGCAGTCTGGGGAGATAATTAATTAACTGTTGGGGTGTTGTCCTGACAGAACAGAGATAAAGAGGCATTTAGTATTCAGCTGGCAGCTAGCTAGCTAGCTACCTAGCTAGCACTTACTGTCCACTGTTACATTACATGGGGGCAGGCAGGGTGGCAGGTTGGCCAGGGCGGACGTGGTGCTTTTCTGCTACGCCACTGCTGGGAGGTTCAACTGAGGAGACCCTACAGTCTACCGACAACATGTCGGCCTCAGTCACGTGTAACTTAGTTGTAAGAGGCTAGCTTTCACTCGTCACTGCCTGTCATTTTTATGAACATTTTTTACACATTATTGTCGGTATTTTTAATAAATTACCTACCGTCCGCTGGCTGTTGGAAGTTGACATAGGCGTATCCAAGGGAACGCCGGGTGATCATGTCCCTACAGACCCTGATCGACAGGATAGCTCCGGCTGGGCTGAATTTCTCGTACAGCATGGCCTCGGTCACATCTTGATGCAGATCCCCGACGTACAGGGAGGCCATGGGGTAACTGGGAGCACTGGGGTTCATTATCGTTGGCCAAGGAGGCTAACAAAGTACTCGGTCAAAGCCGGATTTTCTTAACGAAAAAAAGTTTTCCGAATGCTTGGTTCTCAACGGACACTAACGTCACGTCAGTTCAGAGCAGAATGCTGATGGTAACGTTAAACGTTAACCGTTGGCTTGTCAGTTGAAGGGTTTTTAATTAAAATGTAGAAGATTAATATGATAAAATGGCACAATGTCGACTTCTAATTGAATTAAAACTGTCATTCAAATATGACACAATGATAAAAGCAAATTAACGTTACTTAGCCTCGCTTCTTAACCAGTAACACGTCGACTGAAAAAAAATGTCGTTCGTTTTTAACGTTAGGCTGCCCCTTCTTATACGTTACCGTCCAGTCCTCGAATGTCTACTCCAGCTTCACCGTTGTTACAAAAAGATAAATGATTTTTTGGTTTTTTTACGTTTTGAATTTTTTTTGTATTTTTTATTTTTTTTTATAGAATGTGTGCCGAGCGAGCTCAGGAGCACACACGCACTCACACAGCACTGACAGCCGGGGTTGAGGGGGAGGAAATCTTTGGGAAGTTGTCGTTTATATACTAGTGAACGCGTCACCGAAATGGACCAATCATCTTCCAGTGTAGTTGAAAAAAGGCAACAAAGGGGCGTTGACCACAACTGTACGCATGATGATGAAATCATACAGTCTATGGTAAAAAAACGTATTGTTAAAGGCTAAAATCGACTTATTGTGTTGACCACAATACTCATTTGTTTAGTGATGCTGTATGTAAACGACGTGGATTCGGCCGCAGTGGTTAGGGTCTGCAGGCGGCCCATAATCACACCAACATTCTCGTTGCTAAATAGCCAGCTCAGGGAATATCATGGGCTTGTCATGCACCGGGAATGACGTTTTACTGCAACACAACGGATGACATTCCTCATTTGATAAGAGTGTATAGTCGTTTAGCAAATGTCATATGCAGTAATGCATCACATACAAATCCTTAACACTATAAATATACCCTTATTACAGAAGTGTGATGTTGAGCCATCCCACAGCATATGCTGTTGTGTAACTCATATCAGCTGCTATCAGAGTAAAAATGAAAGACAGAGCCACATTACTCACTTCACTAGATTTGTAAATCTTTAAAGGCCATTGATCAGAGCTCAATTGCTCACAGATGTCACTGAATTATATGTGATAGGCTTACCATTGCTTATAAATATTTAAGTTAACAACAGTGTGGTATGATCTGCATGGCTGTGAAGAGTAGATTAGTGTTTGACATTTATGCAAAAATCAAATCAAGAGACTTGGCACCATGTCATCTCCCACATTAGGGTGGGCTTGGTTTTTAGTCAGATTTATTTATAGGTTTGTGTAGATAGATTAAAAGATTTTGGTCTGTCATCTTAAAACAAACATGCACCACAAACATTGCCCTTCAAAGCCATCTCCATCTGCAGAGGGCAGTGTTGTTAGTAAAAAGCTTGTGTCCATCTAAAATCAAACCAGAACTCTGCATCTTTCAAGGTGCTTTACTCCCCTTTACATTTTTAATTCACCAGAACCAAGGTGACGGTCCTCATTTCTTAGTTTTAACAGGGGTGCATTTTCAGATCACTATGATGTCTTGATGTTAGCAGCTGTCATGGTAAATCTTGGCAGACTGAGCTGATGAACCAACAGAGGCTCCAACACAGCTTCTTATGTGTGTTAATGCAATGTAAAATTGTCGTTCCACATGTACAGAGGGGAAACACACACACTGAGCACAGCACACTTGATTTTAATGTTTTTAATTCCACTTACATGAAAGCACATAACCAAATAACATACTCAGAGTTTAACTTGCAAATTCTGAATCCTGCATCCCATCTTTTTAAAACCAAGATACTGTAATAAAATAAACTGGCACTACTTTGTGACTACTAAATGGTCATAATGCAGCTTTCTACCAAGTTACTTTAATAATCAGTTTATACTTAGCATTGTTTTAGTTTGTCTTTTCACAATGTCATTTCAAGGAAGGTAAATGTTACTGTAAACCACCTGGTTCAAGCTAAATCCTAAGCAAAAACTGCCAGTTTCAAAGCACGGCTAACCCTCACACCATACTACTGAGAACCACATACATTCCAGGAGTCAAATCATGAGTCAAAGGGAATAAAATACACCAAAAGAAAATACAAAAACACCTGAATAGAAAGGAGTAGAAAGCCACATAAAAGCACATGGCAAAAGTATCCTCTGCACTGCTGAAAAATATCAAAAGTTACAGTATCGAGCCATTTTGTCAAGTTGTTCACTTTATCTTAGGCTGTCTATACCTTGTTGTGTGTTATGGAAAATTGCAGGAAAGTATAGTCTATACATTTCACTGAGAGTGAAAAGATGTCAGTGAAATGGAATGTGATCCTCTCAAAACGATCAACTAAAAGTTAAACTACAGTTTTCGCAAGTGGCCTTTCATACAGAAAACCTTTCCAACATCTGAATGCACATAGAACCCACTCAGCCATGACACATGTACCATTCATAAAAACACTACCTGCTACGCTGGACACTGACAGGGCGGGATGTATACAAGCAATATGGTAATAGATCTTTACCAAGGTAAGTTCTGCCATTTATATGATCACTGCTATTCTGTCAGATGAAACCTAAAATGTAGTGAATTCAGACCACTGTGACATTTATTTATTTATTTATTTTTACAGTTTACGTGCTTCAAAAAGGATTTTGTAGACCCAAGTGTCACAAAGGTTGTAAATGTTGAGTTCAAGTAAAAACATACAAATTATCAAAATTACATTTAGAGGTTTTTTGTTTTGTGTTTCCTGCAACAGCAGTAGTTTGCTACAGTGAATAAGGTTAAAGAGAATGGGGCTGTTTTGGATCTAAGGAGGGATTTCATCTGGACTAAACCATGGACAAAAAGAACAAAATAAACACCCACTGGTTGACAATGAGTAATGTTCAAAAGAAACAACAGATCTATTCCATTCTTTTCTCTGTGGAGGTGCTCATACAAATTACCACACACACACACACTTCAATGTATCTGCACACACATACTGTACTTTACACATTGTGAGTGGAGTGTAAACATACATATCTGTGCATGTATGTGCACACACAACCACACACACAACTTAGGCTGGTGAGAGGTAAAAAAATGTGTGTTTTTCTTGTTTGTTTGTTTTTCCGAAGTTCAGTTCTTATCAGCTACCTGCTCCGTCTCCTCTCCTTCACCCTCGCCTTCACCCTGGGCGTCTGACATCCACAGCTGCAATAAAGCAAAGGATACTGGGATAAGTGCACACCAAGAACCACGGCGTCTCAAATATGTAAATAGTAGAGTTTGATGAGTAATGTGAAACTCAACCAAACCAGTACAGAGATAAGAGAGAGCAGAGACACAGCTGACATGCAGGAAGATGAAGACGAGACACTCACTGTCAGATTGTCACGGAGCAGCTGCATGATCAAGGTGCTGTCTTTGTAGGATTCACCGTTGAGGGAGTCCAGCATGGTAATGGCTTCGTCAAAGGCCTGGGTGAGACAGAGACAGCCATCAGTGCTTCCAAATACCAGTGTGCAGGTTTCCAAATAAGATTGTAAATACACTGACATGAAATGATTTAAATACATTCTGACAGGGTAAAAATGAAGACACTGATTTGAATAAAAAACACACACACGTATCTACAAAACAGCAAACAGCCATTAATAGAGTTCAATATAAAGGGGTACATTTGTGCTACACAGTTTTCATGGTGAAAAGTTACAAGATCATAACAATCAGCATTGGGTTAAATGTAGCAGACAACATAATGTATCTTTGACCAACAACAACTCAGGGCTCTCCAAGATGTTTATGCATGATGGAAGAAGTAAACTTGCCTGCACAAAATGTGTAACAGAAATACACAATTGAAACACTGAGGTTCTTCTAATGGCTGTAACACTTATGGTGGCACAGCCCCACAGCTCCAATCTTTGGGGATGCCCTTGCAACTGATGCTGCAACCGTGTATGCTTAATTGGTTTATTTTTTCAGTACACCTGACCTTTATAAAATAACAATGAAAGGCCTGTTAGGATCAGAGAACGTGTTAATAATAGGCCCTTAGACAATATTTAGGTCTTAAGAACTAAACAACATAAATACACATATTGATACACATATAAAAAGCAACACTAGGTCTTATAGTATGTTCTGGTTAAAATTATGCTCATTTAATTGAAATGTAACAATGCACCGCCTACACAGCGCATTGTTACACCCACACTACTGTACCGTCTATTATAGATACAGGAGAGAAATCTATTTTATGATATTTCAGTTAACCAGCAGATAGTAGCTGATTATAGCTGTGTGGGGGTAGCTTGATTAAGCATGCTAATTGAGAAGTTCATATTAAAACATTTGTTTTATAAATGTGTGTTTCACTTTAAACCCTACGTTTGCACACAACCCACATTGTTGCTCAAATTTTCCCATTAGTAAACTTGCTAGCTAACTCACCACGTGACACATTTCACATTGTATCTATTTGAGAAATGAATTGATTTATCTGGCAAATTATTGGATTATGTCTGTTCCTGTTAATTCCCATGAAATGCTTCCACCTTGAATCTTCCTGAAATTTTGTAAACCAATTAGTACCACCCGTACTTTTGCTACTATGAGAAGTTTAGTATTACACCTATACATAGCCATATTCTACTGCTCTTCATACTATTCATCCGGCACACACACTTATTCTTACTACTCTTATGTTACCACACTGCACATATCTGTCTATACGACTCATAAAGAATATCCATATTTATTCTGTTTCTTATTATATATTCTGCTAATACACTGCATGCATCTATATTATTCTTACTAGTAGTATAATGTCACTGCTACTACATTGCACATATCTGTACATGTTGTTCATACATTGTTCATATTACATAGCCATATTTATTCTGCTCTTAGCATTCCTCTTGTATCCAACCCCATACTGGATGGATACAGTGACTGGAGCAAGTCTCAGTCACAAACACCAAAATGAACACCTCCGCTTTCAAGTAAACTCATTTGTTACAGACCCATGTTAAATTATTCTCATATTATACTTTTTACCAGATGCGGGAACGACTCATCTCTTAGGAGGACAAAAACAAAATGGAAATCAAAAAGAAACAGAAATAAATCACTAATGTCAGAAGGGGACGGTTCTTACCGCCTTGGCCAGTTTGCAGGCCTCCTCGGGTGAGTTGACGATCTCGTAGTAGAAGACAGAGAAGTTAAGAGCGAGGCCTAAGCGGATGGGATGTGTAGGCTGCATTTCCTTGGTGCTGATATCCAAGGCCTGCTGGTAGGCATCTCGTGAACTATTGATGATTTCTGCACATAGGAAGACAGACCAATCAGGAAGCAGATTTTTCAAATGGGAAAAACGATCTCTTGAGGTTTGTTCACATTATTTTGTCACTGCGCCCAGGATAGGAGTCCACTCCACTGTGCACCATTTGTGTGTGCATGATGTTATGTTCCTGCTCCTCAAGCTGCATCATCCAGCGATTTTCCGCAGGGTGGTGCGGCGGTGTGACAGTGTCACTGTAATGACCCATTTCTGACAAGACGAAGCGACTGTGCTTTGTTGTTTGGCAAGCATTCAGCTGTTACACAAACTCCTGGGCAGTTCAGTGCTTGTGTTTTATTTATTTTTACCCTCAGTGTTTTAAAAACGTTGTTGTGGCAGCGATAGAGTTTCCTGTACTCTGGACTCTCACACCGCCTCAAAACCGACCGATCGCTGGTTACAAAAAATTGTAACCACCTTATCGCCGAAGGCCGCTGCGTTTTTCCCCGCCTCCTCCCTGCGGCACCCATCGCCGCAGACTAAACGCACTACCCCCATTCAAAAATGAATGGAAAGACCTGTAATAAATGAAAATACCGATAACAATTACCCCTAAACCCTCACGGTGATGTCATTGTTTTTGTTTTGTCTCTTTGCACTGTTTGCCAATAATAATTTGGTGCTTTGGCCACCATTTTATAGTTAAGAAAGATAAGTTATTTCACCAACATGGCTCACAAAAAGCAGACAATAGATCATCAAATAAAAAAAAAAAAAAAAAAATGAAAAAAAAAAAAAAAAAAAAAACAGGACTAAATTAAGATGACAAAAATTCTCAAAATCAAAGAAATATCAGGTGTTAAAAGTGCATTTGTTGGGGTAAAGCCTAATACATTTTAGAAGATGTATGATGACAAAAAAAAACAAAAAAACCAAACAACTTAAAAATGACTGCCACTGTTATGGGAAACAGAGGTCTGCTTTACTCACCCTCCTTTTTGACTCCAGTGGCCACCTCAGCCAGGTAGCGGTAGTAGTCTCCCTTCATCTTCAGGTAGAAGACACTGCTGTCAGCAGGCTTAGCATTGGGGATCAGATGTTTGTCAAGCAGGTCCTACAAGTAAAGGTGTGCAAAATTAGTGTTGAAATGTGTGGAACTAAACACAGATCTGCCCTAGTAGTTACAAGTCAGTTCAAACGTACTACAGACCTGTCTCTGTTAGCTCCCCCTGTGTGCTGAAGGTTTACACTGTCTACCATTACAGGGTTTTCCCTGCCGTTATATAGCTTAGGTGCAGTGCTTAAGCTTTTTGGCCACCAACCTAAGCGTTACCATAAAAACATGTGGACAACAAGCCGACACGTGGGACGGGTGCCTCTCTTCTGCACGTGCCGCATGCTGGTTAAAGAAAGTGAAGGGGGTTAGCCACAGAGCTAGCGTTAGCACAGGCTCACTAAAGTGGACCAGCTATTTCCATTTTAGTGACAAACTGCTTTAGTGATCTCTCCATCGCTGCAAATGACAACCATTAAGCTTTATGCAAGTAATTGCGATGACGTCACTGATATGGAAATTAGCGTAGGGCATAATTTGCACCTAATACCTCTTTTCCTGGTTATCTGACCAATGTTCAACCCTTCTTTTGGAAATTCAAACCCAGCCAGTAAACATGGGTATATCCCTGGTCATGATAATTCAGGTACGACCTGGGTATAAACAAATTCTGGTGAATAAGAGGACCAATTTTATTTTGATGCACATATTTGTACATTAGCAGGAATGAAGCACAATACGGATGCGAAAGCAGTTATCAGTAGCCTAATACAATTAAATTTGTTTGGGTTAAAATCAACAAATAATCGTGATAATTCATCGTGATCTCAATATTGATCAAAAATAATTGTGATTATCATTTTGGCCATAATCGTGCAGCCCTAGAACAGCTAACATCACAGACGAGAAGAAAACCTATTCAAAATAAAGTTGGGCTTTGCTGTCGGCGTCACGACTAATTTTGAAAAAATAAAAGAGAGTTTCGCACTACCCAGCAACCGCACTGAACCGTAGTCTGGAAGGGTGTGTCGCGTCTCGAGCAAGAGAGAAAGAGTGTGTGGCGGTGCTGAAATAAACAAATTTATTTTCATACGTTTACGTTCTAACATTGGGTTTATACAGACAGTTTTGCCCGTAAAACTTTTTGGAGACGGGTAGACATCCGGGCACTCAGTCAGCGGACTTTTCTCATTGGGAATGAGTTCCGCTGTGCTGTTGTGGAAGCTGCCTGTGAAAACCCAGCGTAAAGCGCAGTGAGACTAAATCTGTGTTGTTCTTTTTTCAAAGTGGCAACCTGTGACGACTGACCCACTGTCATTTCCAACCAATCATGTAATTTGTCCCGCCCCGGCTGTTAGCGACCCAGGTCTTGTACCCTATTCCTACCCTGATCCAACCCACCTCGCTTGATTGACTAGGGTTAACCCATTCAAAACACACAGTCGAATGTAGGTACGTAGAGATATGGACCCTAAATGTAACTACACGTCGTGGCGACACAGACTGCAACAACTGTGATTAGTCCTCTTAGTTGTGGCTTGGATGCGTTGCATTTCCCCCCTACTCATTTCCGGGTTCTCCTCCATAAACATGAAATCAAGGAGAGGGTTAATTTTCCTGCTACAGATTTCCCACCGTGGTCAAAAAGCACAAGGGAGACACTTTGTTTCTCCAACTATGCCTCTAGAGTCGGTACTCACTCCGAAGCTAATCACTGTCACTCGCTCTATCACACACTCCCCAAGTACAAATTTCAGGCCACTTACGTAGGCTACGGCAAAAGCTCTGCATGGAGCCTCCGCAGAAGCATAAATCGCACTTTAGATCCCCACCGCATTCACCGGCACCATGGCCAACCAGTAGGTGTCACCAGTGCAACGACAAAGGCATGATCCCTCTCTGGCTTCCCATTGAAGAACATTGTTTTGTGTGTACCTCACACATGGATGTATTACAATATCTAGATACCGGACTCAAGTTTTCTTGCGTCCTGGTTTGCTTCTATGTGGTTTTTGGGTTACGGTTCCGAAACCAGGTGCCAATATGGCACTACTAAACGACCGGTATCTACCGGACCGAATGCAGATTCCGATGCCTCATTTCAGTGCCTCTTAAATGCCTGCGCTGCTCTCTGGTGCTCTGAAACGCACGTTAGAGGCAACAGAACACCCACCAACAGTCTGCAGCTGAAGACAGAGTAGACTAGCTGCTCTGAGACAGAACGGCCACAGTCAGAGTTGTCAGAGAAACAACGCCACTTAATGGTGTGTTCAATTGCACCTCGTAAGCTCATGGTGCATTCAATATTGTTGTAAAGTATCCTTTTGCCACCTAGTGTTTCTTTTTTTTTGTCTTTTAACAGCAATTGACTGGTGAAATAAGTTATTGATATTAAAATTTGACTATATGGCCTTAGCAATAGACAAGCCATTCTTTAATTTCACCGACTGTGATTTTCCCCTTCTTTTTTTAAAGTACCGGTTCAGGCACCGGTACCATTTTGAAAGTATAATTCTAGCACCTGTACAGGAAAAAAACCAAACAATACCCAACCATTGTTGTTACGGACCATTACTTGTTTTAGTTTGCTTGGTCATGCATGTCCAATAGGACTTTACATTGGGTTGATGTCCCACACAGGCTTGGTCATGGTTTGAAAAATTCTAATTGCAAATAGTGCAAAGAGTGATGAGTGACCTTGTTTGCAGTTTGGGTGTTCTTTCAATTGCTTTACAGAATTGTATAATAATCTATGTGGAAAATGCTGTATGGGCAACAGTGGGATATTTGTTGCAGTATCACAATTGGCCACTGGTACACATTGGCTGCTTGGCTAACTTGCCGCAACATATCTAGCTCTATACATCCATGACCCGGCCAGATGCACTGAACGCAGGTTGCTGCAGTGGTGGCTGAGAATTCTATATGAATATTTACAAAGATATTTGGTGGTGGTTTTCAAACCACACACCTACCCACCCACACGCTTCCACATAGCAACATTTTAATATCTAAGTGGAGTACTTCCTTTGAATACTTGCTTCTCACCTTCTGTCCCTCCCTCAGCCAGAGATCATTTCAGTTCTCAATAACAGCCATCTTCTCTGTGCCACCTCCTGAATCTGTTCTGTCTTCCCATCCATCAATCTCGATTTAAAGAATTTACTCTCCACTTTCTTCCACTCATCCACTCTCTTCGCCCTCCCATTGTCTCTGCTTCTTACCAGTACTTCCTTGCAGATGTCGTTCAGCTCCTTCTCGATCGTCTCTTTGTACACCTTGGCCAGTGCACTCTTCGCGTCATCTTTTGACTTCTGCTCCATGCTGTACACCACCCTCCAAGAGGACCTCCTAGCCCCCACCACATTCTTGTAGGCAACAGAGAGCAGGTTGCGCTCCTCGTTGCTGAGCTCCGTGCCCTCCTCTGTGACAGCCTTCATGGCTGCGGCCATGTCATCATAGCGCTCAGCCTGCTCAGCCAGTTTGGCTTGCTGTATCAGGTCCTCCTTTTCTGCCATGGCTCCTGAGTGGGCTGAGGAAGGAAGGACAGAGGAGAGGTGGTCGGGAAGGACAAAACAAAAGGAGACAGGAGAAGGATTAGGAAGACAGAGGAGAGAGAGAGAGTGGTGGGGGAGGGCAAGTGCAAGGAGAGAAAGAGAGGAACAACATGGTGGGGAGGGGGGGGGGGGGGATTTGATTATTTAACTTGAATGGAGGAGGACTACAGTGCATGTAAACATGTCCCTTCTCAGTTTCTGGTATGTATGCATATACACATGTAAATATGAAGATACAGTGAATAGCAATCAGTCAACAGGGGGTATATACTTTGACTAGTACTCTACTCTTTTGGAGAATATTACATGGACAAAAGTCCATGTCACGCAAAACATTTGTCAGTATGACTTGCATCACATATTCATATTATTTTGTGCAATAATCTACGAGTGTCTCTCGCTATGCTTGGATGTTTTTCTTTTCAATAGTAAATGTCTTTGGTCTGTGCACACCAGCTTTTTTAAATAGTTTTGGGATTTAAACCAGCTTGACTCATCTGCACTCTCTTGATGTATACTGGTGACTAAATTGACTTGGCATCCAAGTCAGAAAGTGGTTGTGTCTTCAGAGGTTTTACTTCAGAAATAGACTTTCTCCAGACCGATTTATTTCAAGAAAGAAATTAGCAAAATAGCATGATGAAACAAACACTTTGAACAAAGTAAGGTCATAGTAGGGCCACAATATCGAAAATAGAAAGCAGCAAATGATCCTTTTCAATATCCATCCCACTATTTTAGGTTGCTTTATTTACAAAAGCTATTTATCCAATTCATTAATCTGTAGATTACTTCTAGATTAATTGTCTGGGCTGTGCAATTTAAAAAAGATGTTGTGAAATACTGAAAAATAAAAATCATTTCCCAGAGCCCAAGGTGACCTATTCAAGATGTTGTGTTAGCTGCAACTAATTATTATTTTCATAATCAATGTTTCATTCATCAATTAATCTGCAGATTATTTTTCTCGAATCAATGTTAGAATAGAGAAAACATTTTTACATTTAGCATTTTTGCTTGATAAATGACAAATGATTAACAGCATGTAAAAAAACCTTGCAGATACATTTTCTGTCAATCCATTACTCACATTACACCGTTTAAAAATGAGTTATAGCTGATCAGACCCCTAATGTCACCCAAGTTACTAGCTAAGTTTCTTAAGTAGGCTATTTCCTAGCTAAGACATTTTACAATATCTCAAGATAACTGCAGGACTGTTGCAGTGCATAAACAATACACTACATTTGCAGATTAATACTTACTAGCTAGCTGCCTTGAACAAACCTTTAACACGTTTAAAAAAATCTCACGATCAGTGAGCCAGATTTGCAAGCACGGACACACCTGCACCCTTCTGAGGAATGTCGGCCACCCAGTTTCACGTCACTTACACGCACACACTCTCTCACACATACACACCTGCCCACCGAGCTCGTACTCTGTGCGGCAAGCATACAAACAGCGAAAAAAAATCCCCTTGCTACACGTTTTGGCTTTAATATTTTCAGTGTGTAACGTGAAAAACACAGCGCGGCGGATGGACAGATAATGCCACAATAATGGTGTCACCGACTCGGTTTAACTGGAATAAAAGGAGCCTAGCTTAGTTCAGTCCAAAGTGAACGCCCTTTTTCGCTTCCCGGAAAACAACCCAGAGCTGTTGGTTTTACGAGCATTGAGCATTAATTGTTTCAGGTTGCTTCATTTACAAAAGCTAATGTGGTAACGTTACACCCGAAAGCTGCCTTCTAGACACAGTGTGTAAAAGAAATAGATGGGTTAAAGTGCAGTAAACGCTTCCCATTCAGTAAGCTCCGAACAATGACTGAGCAACGGCGCATCACTGGTTTCCTCTTACGCCCAAACGATTCAAGCAGGATTAAAAGAATCTCCGTAACACACGGAGCAAATGTAACGATTTCCCGTCGAAAATACTACCGACCATCAGTGGTAAATAAATGTGAACTAACCTGTGAGTGTCGTTGGACGATGTTGTTCCTGATTCCCGGCCGCACAGCTGATGATCTCTCCCGCTCATCCACGGGGTTTCCCTTCAATCAAAGACACAGCAGCAGGGTCGCACTGGGACGGATGACGTCAGACTCGGGTTGCTAGGGCAACTCAATTTAGAGGAAACATTTTAAAGCCATGGAAACTCAGTCAGTGGGCAATTTCTCCTTTTTTTCAAAGGTTTCCTTAACATATATAACACCAACAAACAACCTAATGCTGTTCTAATTCATATTCTAAATTAAGTTAACAATGCGTTTAGAACACAATATTTGTCTTAATTTGGTTCAATGCCCCTTTATTCTCTGCTTCTAAAATCCCATAACTGTAAATCTACAAGGTTTGGCCGTTTCATTATGCATGCATGGGTTTTGCAGTTGTATGAATGTAGAACAAAAAATACATATCCAATGTACTTTTGTCTAACAACGCCCGCAAGGACTCATGGGAGATGTAGTTGATTTAGTTCTATCTTAGGTAGGCTATGACAAGGAGTTCAAATGTTACTGCTTAATATATTAGTATAGTGTGGAGGACAGAAAACATTATTCTGTTTCAGCGTCTCAGAAAGAATTATGAAGTAAGTCCTTCATTTAAAAAAAAAGTGAACAGAATCTCACCCAGAAGTGGGGCATGACTGGGCATATACATGTCATTATTTTGAATTCACTTTTTCTATCACTCATTCAAGTGAAAAATAAATACATTTCAAAATGTCCATTTATGACTACACTATAACGTAAGTTAATCATAGCGCGATGACATTTGATTAATAATAATAATAAATGAGCATTACTATGGAAGTAATGTTAAATGGTGATGTTGACCTATTAAGCATTTGTCAGTAAGGACAACATTTTTAACCCTAAATTTACGAACCTTAAAATATTAAAATTGTCTTTGAATCATACCCCTGGCCAGGCAAAGAGATGATACTCAGCTGCTTGAACAGGCTTTACAGTGAATGTACATTGTATCTGCTTGATAGGCAGTTTCATGTCCCCCTCAGTAGTCTGGCCACCATCCATGTTTATGTAATTGCACTAGTCTTACAAATAGCCATTAGTTAGTTCCTCTGGTATCACACATTGATCCTGTCCCTTGACCTGTCTTACACATTTTTTCCAACCTTATTTCTGACACATTTATGACAACATTCAGCTGAGGTAGATGCAACACATACCTGAATGAAAGTTGAAACAAAATGTTCTCCTAACAAAAAATAATAAAGTAAGAGAGGCCCTGGAAGCTCACCAAGTGTCTACCTCAAAAACAGCAAGAAAGAAAATGCATAATTTAAACGAGAATACTAAAAGTATAATCAGCTATTCCAGCAGTACACGCTCAAGAAGAATAATCAGGGTTAGCCTTGATTCATTAAAATTTGTTTGGGGTTTCAAATTATGAACATATTATAACCCTGAGTTGTTTCCCTAAAAAGAAAAATGCAGATACACAATTATTCATAATTTGGTCTTAAAGATGCCCTGCCACACAACACCGTTTTTACTTGCATTTTTTTTTTTTAAATATGTTAGGTCCATATGTGTTTGTCTAATGTTGTGAATGTGAAAATGAACCGCTACCTCCTCTGTCAGCTCTAGCCACTGAAAAGAAATAAGCAGAGAAATCAGGCCAATTACAAAAGCTGGTCAGTCTGACATCGTGTTGCCTGAGCTCATGAACTCGCCCAGTTGCGCTGGGTAAAGGATGCTGATAGCCAGGCTCTCATTGGCTAGCTGTTAACCAATCAGAGTCAAGCAGCTTAGCTCATTGAATATTAATGAGAATTGCCACAAATCGAGCTGAGTCTTCCTGAAGGCTTTCTATACCACGCTAGAATGGCTTGAAACAAGGTAACCAAGGCATTTGTTCCACTCAAAAAATGTTACAGAGTCCATGGTAGAACTTCAGACATTACCACAAAGTAATGAAATACGTGTGGCAGGGCACCTTTAATTAACCTTACATGTTTTAAGACACTGTCACATAATGCCAAAACCCCATGCAGTGTTTCATTATCAACAGAACAATGAGAGCAGTCTCTGGTTTCCAGTTGTTTTTCATCTCTTCAAACTGTGATATGTGCCTGGAAATAGATGATCTATAGCCGGTGGGAATCTAATTAATTCCTTCACCTAATTAATCCAACTAATTCATTTTGTGCAAGTGCTTCTCTTTTTCCCCATCGGTACCGTCTGTGCTTGAATCCAAACAGACGGGTCATAACACACAAAAGAGATCTAGCAGATGTGTTTTTTTTAATTCACAAGTTTACAGACGGAAAGGAGGTGGAGGATTGTGTGTGAGGAGACGGAGGAACAGTGCTATGACTCATTTAGTCGGGCAGCTCAAACCATTAAAAAAAACAAGCATGGCTTCATTTTTCTGTTCTTCTGAATACTCAGGATAAAAGGGAAAACAAGTTATTTCTCGTTTTGTGACCTTTTCCAAGAGACACTGAATACAAGGCGAGCTTGTTACACCCATAAATGCAATGCTGTGGTATTTATTGACTGTATTGTAAGACAGTACATCTTTTCAATCACTAAGTCGGAGCTGAGCTGATGCATCTGTCACAGCTGGAGCAAAGGGAGCACAGAAAATTAATGCTTTTTATGACAAAAGAGTCAAAGACATCATTTTTAGCTGGTCGAGTGAGTTAGGGGTTCAGACAGGATTCATTGTTTTTGTTAATTAACACGCAGCGCTGCTGCTGTCATTGTCACTGACTGAGTCATTTCCGGATGTCAGCAGTTTGGCTGAAACAAGGCTTTTATGATGGTTGCTATCAGGTTCTACATCGCACCACCGATACATTTCATTAAAATTTGAATATCCGTTTCATATTTGACATTGGTATTATCTGCGTCAAAGTCTTGTTTTCCATGCATAACCCTTTCCAAAATGCTTTGATTTTTATACTTTCTGTATATGATTTTTCTGTTGAAGTTTGAGTTGTTAAGGTTAGATTACAGCTCCCGACTGACTAAAATACAATACTGTGTACACAAACATTCATCATTACTCATTCATTATTGCACATTAAATTGGCAGTTAAAGTCCTACAAAGAATTCACATTTACATAATGTGAAGAAAAAAACCCGTTTACACTATGTGAGCAAAGCAGCAGAGAAATGTAGTCAATTTGGACAGTAAATATTGAACTGTCAGTAAAGCTAGAAGTGAGTTTAAGTCCACCAAGGCAGAAAAACAGATAAGGGTGCTTCCTACAAAACCCTCAGGCAGAAAATTTGGAAGTTATGAAAAGAAACACTTTGTAGGGAAACACAGATATACAACAAAGTAAAATTTAATAAAATGCTATAATACATCATTGGAGCATTCATACATTTTCCAAGTGTACACATGTTGCCAACACTCTCCTGTAGAATGTATTAACTTACAATTCATGTAGCAGCTTGGAAATGGTTAGCAAAATTTCATATTTTTAACATGAAATTATGATTAGTGAGATGAAACATTGCAGTATAACATGGCAGACAGCTGTGGAGGAATTCCATATTTAACAACTGACATGAAGAAAAAAAAAAAAAAAAATCACAGCCTCCTTTTAAGTCAATTCTCAAAGCACAAATAGAATAGACAATGTCATATTTTTTCATTGCCTTGATTGCAGCAATTTAAATTCTCCCAGCCAAGCAACCCATGCTTTGTTTAAGGACACTGTATGCGTTTACCTCATGTGTCAAGTTTTCTATAAAGGTTTAAATCGGACAATTCAATCCATCAAAGCTTCAGATAGAGAGGTACAAGAGCTGGCAGCGAGAAATACTCCTCTGTGCATCAGGGCAGTGAGGCGTCTGTTCTGAGAAACCGTGTGAATAAAAAAAAGGGAGAAATCCTCATTCACCACTTGGATTGTTACTGGTTTGTACAGTCCTTCAGTGGCCCTGAAATTAAAACCGGCATTTTAAATTTTGCCCGCGTGTATTTAAACACAAGCGAAAAGAGGACTGGATGGGAGGAAGCATTGTGTTCAAGGCAACCTGGCCTGTTAAAGCCTAAATGAAGATAAAGACTTCACGTCGGTTACATCAAATCATCCATTGCTGTCAGACTGAGATAGGTGCAGAGTTGGTGCAGGGCCTAGAAGGAAATCGGTTTGGTATCCAGGGTGAGCGTTTATGCCTCCACTCCCTCTAACTCGGGGGGCAGAGGGGATTTCGGGTGCTTGCTCTCAAAGTGTTGCTTGAAGGTTTTTGGGTCGGGCATCTGGGACTGCAGGAAGGAACAAATATAATGTAATATTTTCGGGACGTAGCAGAGGCCTTGTCTTTGGAAAATATAGCTTCTCAGTGATCAAATGATGTTATACAAATCTAAAAGAAAAAAAAGGGACCAAACGCCAACAGAATTAACAAGTTAAAATGAAAAATAAAAGCCTTTTCCCATCCTGAGTCAGGTTTTGGCTTCTGGGTTGTCAAGAGTTCAGACTTCATACTCACCCTGCACACAGCGCAGGTGAACACTAGTGCTGCCTTGGCTGCCGTCTTTTGATCATGACTTTTGGCCTTCTTCATTTCCGCCTGTTTCTTGGCGTTTTTCTGCTGAGACTGAAGCTTCTGATGCCCGCGTGCCATTCTGGCCAAGCCTAAAGGGTAGGAAGCAAGGACAAAGGACTTCGTGTTTACAGATACACATCAGTGTTGTGGATAGGGCTGCACAATATACCGTTTTTTTTGTTTGTTTTTTATCGTCATCGCGATATCAAAAGGCTTCGACATATCGCGAAAGACACTCGCAAAAGATTTAGTTAGTTGAAAGAAAATAGGAGTAGAAAACTGCACTTTAAAATGTAACAGTCATTTTTTTTTAGCGCTTCCTTTTATATTCAAGTCAATGTTCAATTTGTTCAATAAAATGTTGGAAATTATTTCCTTTTTTTTTGTTTCAAATTCAACAAGCAGTTTGTTGTATTATAGCAGAATACTGAAAGCAGCAGAACTGAGAACACTTAAATATCTGTTTATCTCAAGTAATATCGTTATCAAAATATTCAACGTTATCGAATATCGCATATTTTCCTCATATCGTGCAGCCCCAGTTGTGGACGTACTTATCTTTCTATTACTGTTGGTAGCCTACTCGTCTACCATAAACAAGTCATTTTCAAGTTATTTTAGTGCCCACAGAGAAGGTTTACATAATACCATGTTTACTGTCATGGCAAAGGTAAAGTATGAGACTATCACACATTTTTGGTCTATGAGACAGGCAATTCTCTCATTATTTTCCATCAATCTTTTGCAGCGCCAATGCAACACTTTTCTTCTAGGCAGCTAAATGTTTAGTGGATATAAACACTGGAAAAAGAAAGCAGAAGAAGCGAAAAAAAGAACCAACAACTGCCAGTCAGCCAGGGTCAGGCAAAGTAAACAAGATAAAGCTTCAGTTTAACCTGACCTGAAATGCAGGTGCTTTAGATGAAACAGAGGCAGGGCTGAAACAAAACCTTGACTTACATGAGGGTAGGTGTAATGGATTCCATGGAAGACAATCAGGACTGGGGAAACTAAACAACATTACAACTGCTTAGCTTAGGGGCTGATTCCAGGAAGCAAGTGTCTGGATCTTTCTGTTGTATAAACCCGGTTCCAGGTTTTAATCAACAAAGATAACAAATTTTTCTTGGAACAGGACCAGGTTTGGCAGGTTGCGCTACAGATTTCCTTGCAATTGGCATTTGAGAGAGTGGTATTGGGGAGGGAAACAAGTTCTCTCTTGCCCTCACAGCTATGGGCCTTCACGATTATTTTTTTTTGACACAATGATCTAATGTGAGGTACTAATGCAGCACCCACCTTTAAGCCTTTAACAGATTGTAAACTTTAGTGTTGCATACTCCCAAATCATCACACTCTGAGTGTGACCCTGGAGCTTTCAAGGCCCCTGAAGGTCTAGGGACTTGGGGCGATTGCTCCACTTTGCCCCGTTGGTAATCCAGTCTTTCTTACTAGCAACGTCTATTAATAGTGTGCTGTTAGTCAGCAATGTATTCAGTGGTAGCCTAACTAGCGTTGGTTATCTTACGACAAATATGGTAAGCTTGCTGAGCACTCAGTATGTTAACTTGTGTCAACACCATGTGTTCGCCAGATGATTTAAAAACTACTTTTATTGGTGCTTAGAGATTGAGGAATATCACGAAGGTAGTAACAATTACATTGAAGTTACCACAGCACATCTGGTTCATTGTTATCGAGGTGACGCCAGTTTGTTTCCCCTGCACTAACGTTAATCGAGCTGTTAACGTGGGTTAGCATGCATGCTAACTTTAGCTCACTATGGCTATCTCGTTAGCTAGCCAGCTAACCTTAAAATGAATATTCACGTCGGCATGAGGGTAACGTTAACCGCGAAACGTATCAGCGATATGTTATAGTTAATAACATTTTAAAAGGACAGCAAAGCTTACCTCTTACAAGTAACCGTACGTGTCGTTTGCTGGAGGCGCGCGCACACACACAAGTGTGACAGCTGCTCAGTTCTCAGACAGCTGAAAGCTATTGCTGCGTTCAAAGACTCTCGTATAATTCGGCTTTCATAGGAATTAAACAGTTTCATGTTTTAAAAAAACTTTTACAATCATACGTACATATTTTATATTAATAATGTGTTATGTTAGGAGCAGTTTACCAACATTTGATGTTAGTGAATGACAGTATAACACAAAAAAACGTATCCATATTATAGCTGTGATCATGCGCATGAGCAGTAATGTAATGTAATGTAATGTTAGTTGTTTTTTTATTGACAGACAAGAATATGTTGGTATCTGTAGGGAATAAATAAACTAACTGGTCGAAATACGTAGGCGCAATTCAATTTTTACGATTACAGAAGGAATCTATGAATGCACTGGTACTACCAGTCTGGTAGTATGGCTCAAGGGCTCTGGGCTGGCTGATGTAGTCACCATGATGCAGATACAGGACGTTGGCAATGTCGCCCCCATGTGGCGGAGTTTGGTTAGTACACATCCACATAAACTGGAATTAGTAGAAGAAAGTAAATTCTTTTTTTTTCTTTATATAAAGAAAGAAAAAAAAAAAAAAAAAAAAAATATATATATATATATATATATATATATATATATATATATATACACGGAAAAAATATATATTAAATATATATATATATGTTTGATTAAATGCTTCATGGTGATCCCACGTTAGAAGAAATGGTTTATCCAGTGTTTTATTCATAATGCTTTTGTACTTATTATTGCATTATAATCTGCATAAACTCACTCTTAGAGGCTATTGTTTATACTGCAAATACGGCAAATACTTCTTCCTCTACTAATTTCTTTCTCTGCATGTATTTCTCTTTTTAAAACTTATTTTATATCAAACTTTTGAAAACTAATATTTTAAAATACTGATGATTTTGTATGTCTATATATACATTTTACATTTGCTATGTCCGTTGGGTGTGGTTTTAATATAAGCCATTAGCGGTTTCTACCGCACCCTCACATGTATTTTATATTTCTTTAATGTGATTTGTATTTATGTGAGTGAAACAAATTAACAAAACATAAACCTTTTACACCTCATTCTATGCTATTGTTGGTTTTACTACTAAACTAAACACCTCTTATCTATTGGTATCCCGTGTATGCACAGAACCAAACTCTTTGCAATGCACATAGATTTTGAGAGATAAATGATAAAACATGATGTTCCCCCAAAGCAACACTAGGTGGCAGGTATGTAAGACTACATACAGTATACTGTATACTGTATACTGGTGTGTTGTGTGCTAGAAATAAATTGTAGTGGTACCAGCATCCACAACACGTGCACACACACCTAACACTAATACTGACATATACCTAACGGCTGTAATGTTAAAAGAGCTATATGATCATTATAACAATCTCAAACTCAAATTCAAAGATTACTGCATACACTGCTGGCCCACTAAGATCTGTCTTGAATGTTGAACATTTATTCAAATCTATTTTTTAATTACAGTTATACAATGTGGTTCATGGGACTGCATAGGATATTTATCTTTTCTATCTGTGACTTTGGTTTTGGGAACAGTGGAGCTGTTCACCTCCGCTCTGTATTTGACTGAATGCAGCTAATATGTAAATTAACTGAAACTCCAGTTAGCACATGATGGAAACAAAAACTTGCGTGTTATCCCAATAACATCAAAGTATCAATCAGTCTGTAAAGAAAATAATAAATCCTAGTTTGTGCGTGTCTGGTTGTGAGTTGCATTATTGTAATTGTCTCTATTAGAAAGAAAGAAGACAGTCAACTCTGTGTGTGTGTGTGTGTGTGTGTGTGTGTGTGTGTGTGTGTGTGTGTGTGTGTGTGTGTGTGTGTGTGTGTGTGTGTGTGTGTGTGTGTGTGTGTGTGTGTGTGTGTGTCTATTTTTATTCACTAACAGTCATTATAGTACTCACTCCTGTTGGAAAACTTCCCAACAGATAGGTGTCATGACTTTCTTGAGAGAAATTTTATCATTGTGAGAAAAGTTTCGAGCCTGCCATTGCGCCCCCCTGGAAACCTTGCTGCTCCCCCCCCCCCCCCCTCCCCCCTCGTCATAAGAGAGAGACACTCCTTTTGTGAAGAGGGGGAAATATCTCTCAAGAGAGAAGGATGTGATTATGCTTTCAGAATGGGGCAAAAAGTAAAAGAAAGAAGGGAGAGAAAAAAAGACAAAAGCCACACATTGCTCAAGTTCCCCCCCCCCCCCCCCCTGCCCTGGAGGTTGTTGTGCAGGGACTTGCTAGCTTATGTTTGGGGTGAGGTTGTCCAGCCTTAGGGCCTGTGTGAAAGCAAATCTTCCAGATGTCAGCTATTCAATAGCGGAGGAGAATATTATCTGGCTATCCATTGTGTGTATGAATAAGCAGGGGTTTGCCACAGATAGCCTGACATTACTTTTTCCTATTTGGGTCCTTTACTCCCGCCACAAGGGCTTTCAGGTTCACTTTCTGCTTGGCTAAGTTGTTTTTGAATCCTTTTGGTGTATATTATCTTTTGCAGTTTCTGGTTTATGTTTTTCACTGCATAACCACATATCCAGGTTTAGTTAGTTTTCCAGAGGTTAAGAAAGGGTCAAGAAAGATTTTTTTAAGATGGATTGTAGGGTAGCAAAACTTGTCTGGCAACAAAACGTCACACAGAGATAGAGAAACGGTGGCCATCAGATAGTGAGCGTGACCTCCTTGTTTCTCTGGAGGCTGTTGAGGGAAGAGGAAGTTGGATTTCATCTTCCCCATTGGCCACTTCCTCTCCTGGCTCCCCCTTCACGCTTTCCCTTTTTTTTTTGCCACAGTCCACTGCTGCTGCTTCACCACCATGACATGCCACAATGTTGCCAGACCAGTCGGGCTGGCTGTACACAAGCCGTGACACAGTCACAACACATCCACATGCTGGTCATTTTCGCTGCTGCCTTTAGAGGCCTCATACCACGTGACATGATTGACATATATAGCACACAAAGGGTTTGTTAAAGCATTTAACTGCTGTGTTTTAAAGTGTATTTTTTGCAAAGAAAATGAAATCAAATTAAAAATTAAACCTCCAACATCACACGTCAATCTATCTCTGAGGGTAGAAAAGTTAAAACCAAACTTAATGGCACAAACGGAGTGCTTTTTTTTTGCAATGCAATTGTATTTGCTCAGTGGTTTATTAAAATTGACCCTGACATGCCCCGAGAAATCACATCAAGAGGGCAAACCATGCCTTCAGGGGGAAAAAAGTTAATTTCCTACCTCGACACACAAACACTTCTACACGCAGAGTGCAACTGAAGGAGAGGCGAGGTCTAGGGTCGGGCGGACATAAGCCGGTCAGACAGAGGCTGATTGTGAAGGTGGTGACAGCACTCACTAACCTCACTAACAGCAGCAGCTCTGAAGCTGAACTGTGGCTGTTAGTGAATGAAGTCAACAGTATTGGATCGAATGTCACTTTTATACCATAACACAAATGTCATGGAATTTCTCATTTAGACAATACAAGGTGGGTAGCGATGAGTAGGCTATAATATGTTTTGAATCATTTTGCATTTGAAACGCCTTGATGCATAACACATGTTTTATAGAATATCCTAAACCCTTATAATAAAACAATATTTATTCGTGTCTCATCTTGAGTTACGAGCTGATCAACAGAAAAACGGATGCATTTTCTTCTCAGAACATAACTTTGTGTACAATAAATACTGTATATGTGTCTTTTTTATCCCTCTAACCACCCCTCAGATGTTTTCTGGGACCCTTTGAGATGGGTCCTGTATCGCAGGTTGGGAACTTTATCTGTTAATTTAGAGAGATGGATATTTGTCTGCCCGGCTTCCACTTTTTTTTTATGTCTCCTGTCATTTCTCACCTTCCTCCCCATGTTATGCTTTACTCATTCTACTCTTCCTTCACCCCCCGTTTTCCTCAATGCTGTCCATCTGGAGAACGACATATCCCCCCCACAACTCTCCGTCTCTGTCTCAGCTGTGAGTTTCTGTACTCAAACAGGGAGACTCTGACACCTAATCCTGGCCAAGTCCAGACAAGCTGCTGCTCTCTGCGAAAAAACTCAGGTATGCCTTTCACCTCTCTCACAGAGTGGGACACACACACACACACACACACACACACACACACACACACACTTACACACACAGAGAGATAGGTATTCTGTGGATCCTGGCCCCTGACTTTTTTGTCTTGCCCATGCCTGCTTGTGGCAGCTTGTATCATAGCCTTTGCACTATTTCAGCTGTCATACCGCCACATGGCAAACATTCCAGCAGGGAGAAGTCATGTAGGGAAAGGTACAGATAAGGGAAATCTTATAAAAGGCATTATTTTTGATTAAGTCAAGCAAAACATACTTCTCATTTTGTTTTCTGAGCAGAGTTAATTATTCGCATGGACAGATTTTAAGACATCTATTTTGTAGTAATTTGATTGACTTTCTAACAAGAAATGTTAACTGTAATTTCAAACAGAGGCTCTGGGCGCAGACCCAGAATGCTCTAAGGGCATGTGCTGGGTAGGCCCATTCAGTAATCTGTCCATGTTCATTGGAAAAAGTGGTAATAAAGTTTGGTAGAAATATGCTTGGAGTAAATCAGCTATTAATATTTTTCTCTCTCCTACTTTAAACAAGGTTTTCTGTTTCTCTTAATCCTTGTTCATCTCTGTGTCTGGGTGTTGCTGGAATTAAAGGACCCCACCTGTATTTATCTAGCAGCTCCATTCAAACACATACAGAGAGAGCTCAGGAAAGGCCAGGTGCTCTGTAAAACAAATTAGACAAGGGAGGATAGTAGTGATCATTGCACATGAACACATGCTTGCGCTTCATACACACGCACCAAACAAACACACAACACCCCTGACGGTTTAACTGAATCTGAAACGTAATTTTTAGATTTCCATATAAGAGTGCCTGAAGGCATTCATAAGCAAAAGGTTTGCATTTTGTCATGCAAACACCTTCATAGGACATCAAACCAGTTTGGAAATGGCAACTCAACCGTTTTTGAAAATGTAACTGAGGAGCAGTTTATCCTTTCTGAATTATTTATATATAACTCTGTAGACGTGGTGGAAGAAGTTCTGAGATCTTTTCCAGCTGTATAGTGGAATAAAAAGTACATTGTTTCCCTCTGAAATGTAGCGGAGTAAAACAATGGTGGAAGAATACTTGGATTCTGGATTCTAAGTAAAAGTACCAATACTACTATGTAAAACACTACATTACAAATAACAGTCTTGCATTCAAACTCCTACTACAGCTGTGAAACACGTAGTAGAATAAAATAAAGTATGATATTTGCCTCTACAAAATGTAGTGGAGTAGAAGTATGAAGTAGCACAAAAATGAAAGACTGAAGTAAAGTAGCCCTACAAACCCCTCTAATGTGTACTTAAGTCCAGTACTTCAGTAAACATACTTAGTTACCTTCCACCACTGAAAATTACTCTGTATGACGTTTTTATCTAGTATTTTAAATTGTGTTACTTGAGTGTGGTGAAAATCTCTCTCTCTCTCTCTCTCTCTCTCTATATATATATATATATATATATATATATATATATATATATATATATATATATATATATACACACACAATATGAGACATTGTACATCATCTACTAGACTTGTACTACAACCCCAAATCAGAAAAAGTTGGGACAGTATGGAAAACACAAATAAAAAAAGAAAGTAGTGATTTCTAAATGTACTTTGACTTGTATTGCATTGCAGACAACACAACAGCACATAATTTAATGTGTTCCTCATGATTTTTATTGTTTTTTCTTTTCAAAAAAAACAAATTCCTATTTTGGTTCTTGCAACACATTTCAAAAAAAGTTGGAACAGTAAAGCATTTACCACTTTGTAATGTTGCCATTCCTTTTCACAACACTTAAAAGACGTTTAGGGACTGAAGACACCAAAGTGATGAAGTGTTTCAGGTGTAATTTTGTCCCATTCTTGCTGCAAACAAGTCTTAAGGTGGGCAACAGTACGGGGTCTTCGTTGTCGCATTTTGCGCTTCAAAATGCGCCACACATTCTCTATTGGAGACAGGTCGGGACTGCAGGCAGGCCAGTCAAGTACCCGTGTCCTCTTCCTCCGCAGCCAGGACTTTGTAATGTGTGCAGAATGTGGTTTTGCATTATCATGTTGAAATATGCATGGACGTCCCTGGAAAAGATCCAATCCAACTTTATTTTTATAGCACATTTTAACAAACACAAGGTTTCCAAAGTGCTTCACAAAAAGAATCATCAACCTGCCCGTACACAAACAAACATACATACAATGGGGGTAGACTAGGCTGGAAGATGCAACAAGTAAGAAAAAATACAGAGAGAATAAAGCAAGTCCCAGACTATGCTCCTGTGAAGAGTACAGTGTGGGAACAGGAAAAAAACACCTCAGCAATAAGCACATAATCACAACATGAGTCGACAACATGACTTGCAACACGGGAGGGGAATGAGGGGTGGAGGTAACCCAGCACAGGCAAGCAGCCATCCGGTCCTGCAGCCGACAAATGGCGCTGGTCACAGATGTCTTCTTGAAGGCAGCATATTGTGCTCCAATATCTCTATGTACTTTTTAGCATTAATGGTGCCATCACAGAAGTGCAAGTTACCTTTGCCAAGGGCACTGACACACTTTGTGAATGTAACTACGTATTGTGGTACTTGACAAAGGTTTGCCAAAGTAGTCCTGAGCCCATGTGGTGATATTGCTTACAGATGAATGATGATTCTTGATGCACTGCCGCCTGAGGGATCGGAGGTCACGGTTGTTCAGCTTAGGCTTGCGCCCTTGTCCTTTACGCACTGAAAATCCTCCACATTCCTTGAATCTTTTAATTATATTATGCACTGTTGAAGGTGAAATAAGCAAATGTCTTCCTATCTTTCTTTGAGGAACATTGTTTTTAAACATTTCAATAATTTTCTCACGTATTTGTTGGCAAACTGGCGATCCTCGTACAATCTTTGCTCCTAAAGGACTAGACCTTTCTTGGATGCTGCTTTTGTACCAAATCATAATTACAATCACCTGTTGACATCACCTGTTTAAAATCACATCATTATTTAACCAATTTACCTGATTGCTAGCCCTTAATTGCTCCTGTCCCAACCTTTTTTGGAATGTGTTGCAGGTCTAAATGACAGGAAAGGATGTATATTTACAAATGAAATTTAGTTGACCAGACAAAACATAAAATATTTTGTGTTCACATTGTCTGCAATGAAATACAAGTCAAAGTACATTTAGAAATCACTACTTTCTTTTTTTATTTGTGTTTTCCATACTGTCCCAACTTTTTCTGATTTGGGGTTGTAATAATCATGTACATGTACTTTAAGTTTACACACACACATACACACACACACACACACACACACACACACACACACACACACACACACACACACACACACACACACACACACTGTTAGCTCTGGTAGGTTCATCCCAAACACTAGGATCTCCTCATACAATGGCTTCATTAAAGAACAATGGCATTGTGTCAACTAATGACAGGGCTCCTCCTTGCCTTCTGTCTGCTCTGAGATGACCTGCAACACAGACACTCACAGACAAGTCATTATGACAATTTAGAGAGGGGGGGAAATGTTCAAACCTGTGCATGTGTGTCAGTCTGAGGCCAACTATGAGGCTACCATGACTCCATTTAACCAACAACTTTTAACCCACTTGTTTTTATATAAAGCTCTTATTTATTTAGAATAAAATAAAATCCAGAGGCAGAGAAGTTCATTTTAAACGTTAAACCTCAGTAGTTGCTTGTGTTTCCCTGTTCATTATGGTGCCTTCAATGCCGTCTTTTCCTTTGCTTGCAAGTGAGGTGAGCCTCTACCTGCCTCTCTGACCCACCAGCCAATCAGAGCCCGGCTCAATCTGCAGCAGCCAATCAGCGTCAGACTCGCCCTCACCTTCGATTCTTTTCTTTTTATAGTGAAAGAATTTCTTGCCATTAAAGCAAATATTATAATGCATGGGAACAGGATGTGGGGATATTTGTTATAATTTCAGTACAAGTTGAACACGAGACACGCAGAGTGATTGGCTGTTTGGGGACAAAAGCGGCTTTACCTGCCAGGTGGAGAGAGAGAAAGAGAAAGAGAGAGAGAGAGAGAGAGAGAGAGAGAGAGAGAGAGAGAGAGAGAGAGAGAGAGAGAGAGAAAAGAAGCGGGGCGAGAAAAGTCGACTTACCTGTAGCCCAACTTCTGGCAACCCACTCACTCTATTACCTGCTCCGACTTGAAAGTCCAGTTTCACAAGGAAGAACCGTAGAGGAAGCAAAATATGTCACAGGAGACAGACAAGTAAGTGATCGAGCCTGCCGAGAGGATCTTTGATGGTTTCAACTTAAAAGGAAAAGTTTTCTTTTTATTCGCTAACTAAAAGAATCATTTTTTTTGTAATATGTAGGTTGTATCAGAGGATGAAATGAACGCTGTGGTTATATTACTTTTGGATATGCGTGACAAATATTAAACTATATTTTCTTGGAGGAAACAAGTACACTTGGCGCCGTGCATTTCATTAGAGCTAAATTCGCCATTTTTTTTTACTGAAAAAAGCCCTCAAAGTGCAAGGACTGGATTTTCAAAAACACTTTGATGTCTTTGACTGAAAATAAGAGTTTTAGATTTTTTGTTGCATAACTGTTTTCATATTTTAAGGCCTATGGGTCTGCGTGTGAATGAGGGCAGTGTGTGTTGCCCGTGGGCCTAACGTTACTGTGTTGTTTTGTAACACCAGAAACTCTTGTGTTATTATTAAAGAATCAATTATAACCTGTGTGCTAAAGCTACTTCTACGACAATCAGAAAAAAAAAACATTTCACTAACTTTTTTTTAGGAGGGATTGTGCTTTTAAAAATACTTCTATTTACATTTTTAATATCTTCTTAAACACCAGAAATAGCTGAGGAGGCCTTGGCTGACAGACGTCTCATAATGTTACAGAGGATCTGATATAGTTTGAGTTTGCATCCATAATTTAGCTTTACATTTGTTAATAGTCATAGTTATAAATGGGAATAACTGTATTATTAATAATCTATATTATTGAAATAGGGCACTTGTTCTTAACATGATGATTGTGATCTAATGTTATTATTATTATTGTGTATTTAAAATAACTTAAAGTCTCTAAGTGTAACTGCAGTGATGCTGTTTCATGCATCAGTGACAATAACTGCCTGCCACTATTATGACCCACAGTGGTAATATTTAGTCAGATCCACCAGAGTAGAGTTGTTGAAATCATAAACATCACCCAGATGTCTTTGGCCTTTTCTTACTTTCATGTCAGCTCTCTACCTGCAGGCGTTGGTTGGAGAAGTTGAGCAGAATTTGTAACATTAAAATTAAAATTCACGTGAAATTAAAACTGTGATAATATGAGGCAGACAGGGTCAAACATCTTCATCCTGGGTGCCTCTTTACTTACACCTTTTCCCATGACGGTTTGCGTCAGTGTGACATCACAGATTAGAGGCGGGACAAATGGGTTTGTTTGATTTGGCAGGTAGATCTGGCAGACAGGAGTTAATGGCAATAACAGAAACCACAACAATTATAGATGAGTCATTTCATGTTGTTAATTAGTTTCCACAAACGATTTCACAGCTTAGAATATTCCTGATTAATATTTCCATATTGATTACCAATGTTAGTTTGATTCAAGCAAACTGAATGGTGAATGAACAAAACAAAAGAAAAAGAACTAGTATGAGGCTATGCAGCATTATAACTAACCTCTTCTAAGACCTTTCCTGAAGGTGTGACATTATACTGATACCATGCATTGTAAAACAAGTGCAAGTTGACACATTCAGAGCCTCTCTTGTGATTGGCTGAGTTCGAAGAGCTGTTGTGACAACACTTTGTGTTTAACTGGTCTGTGACTTAAGTGGGCCAACAGAGTAGAGAGACAAACCCATGTAAACACACAAGACAGACATGAAAAGGGCTATAGTATACACATTTTTAATTATTTTTTGATAACTTATTTGATATAGAAAATGTCCAAAATAATGACAAATGACCAGCTCATTTTTAAATATCAGAATGAAGAGGAAAGCAAGCACATTTAAGCATAATGTGAAGCTAAAACCAGAAGATTCATTTACTGTATCTAATCTATGTCCACTTGAATTAAAAATGTGTATGCATGTCTTCCAGCAAGCGTCTGGTGGTGGTGGTCCCCAACGAGAGCTCCTACCCTGCAGTGCGGCGAGCTTACACCAGTGAGGACGAGGCATGGAGGTCGTACCTGGAGAACCCGCTGACAGCCGCCACCAAGGCCATGATGAGCATCAACGGGGACGAGGACAGCGCCAACGCCCTGGGCCTGCTCTACGACTACTACAAGGTCTGGATTTAAGGCTTTTCTTTGTTTGTGTGATAATGAACTGAATATCTTTTGGGTGTTTGAGTGGTGGTCAGACAAGACCAGACATTTGAAGATAGCTTCATGTTTACTTTTTTTTTTTTAATACATTTAAGATAATTTTTTGGGCATGTTTAGGCCTTTATTGACAGGACAGCTGAAGAAATGAAAGGGGGGGGGGGGGTATGACATGCAGCGAAGGACCGCAGGTCAGAGTCAAACCCGGACCCGCTGCGTCGAGGAGTAAACCTCTATATATGGGCGCCCGCTCTACCAACTGAGCTATCCGGGCGCCCAGCATTTTTAAAGAAGATTAATTCAAGCATGTTCTGAGATTTCCTTTACTTTTAAGTAAGAGCTATAAAAGTTTGGACGCTTGAAATATTTGGATGTCGTGCATTGCACTGTGCCTTTCTTGCATGTTCAACAGAAAACCTTAAGGACTGTCTGCATCTTATACGTCTTTACAACTATAATATAAGTCAAATATAATGAGACGTCTGTTTTGAGAAAAAGCCACATGATAAACGAAAAGCACAGAAAAAGAATTCAAATCATATTCATTTTTTATTTAGTAGCATATTCATTTAGACTTCTAGACAACTCGCCAACATCTTCTGACTTTGTCTGTCTTCAGGAATAAGAAAAATGTTGAGTAAAGACAAGAGGCCAACATAACACGCCCTCCTTTTTTCCTTCCAGGTGCCTAAAGAAAAGAGGCTTCTGCCAGTTCCCAAAGTTGCTGAAATTACAGAGGAACAAGAGAAGAGGTCAGTGAATAAGAATAAGTATTTCAATGTCTCGCTCAAGGTTGCACATGTACAGTACAGACAGAAAACAAAAAAAGCTAAATGTGTAGTTGCTAGCAGATCTTTTTCAGCAATGTGTGGAATTAAATCCTGGAGCTCAGTGATTGCAGTATTTGACATGTGGTAAGCAGTTAAATATGAAACGCTTTCAGTTTTATTAAGAATAAAACACAATTTCCATAAGATAGTGATATGAGACAAGTACTTCTAGTATGCGTGTGTGCAAATATCAGGGATGAGTGAGTCTCGTTTCACTTGAAGCACTCATACTGGATGAAAGGAGCAGAGGCTGGACTGAGGCCGGTGAAAACCTCCTGATCCCTGCTAAAGAGAAAATACAAAAGATTTTGTGACATAATGTGTCTCTGGTTTTTCATCCATGTTTTTGTTTAGGTCTGCATTGGTGAGCAACCCCAGCAGCCAAAGTGAAGTGGAGATGGTGGACAACCATGTTCAAGTCCTCAAATCTGTTCCTGTCAACCTGTCTCTGAACACGGAGCACCAGGAGACCAAACGGGAAGACTTCAGCAGCTCGACCGAGGTGGTGTCAGGGGATGGAGGCTCGCCAGCTGTGGCCGTGGTGAAGGCCGAGGTGTACGCGCCCGTCTTCATGACGGGAGCAGGGCTTCATTACAGGGTGGAGGCAGACGAGTCGTCGCGGGTGATCTACGAACAGAGTCCGTATGAGGTGACCACCGTCAGTCACAGCTCGTATGTGAAAGTCGACCAGCAGAGTCCGCCTGACAGCCCGTACGAAGAGGAGATAGACATGGTGAGAACAAACCGATGACTGTGTCAGGCCCGTTTTTCAAAAAACAACAGCCCCCCCCCCCTTCCACTAGGCTAGCTACGGGCCTGTGTGTTATCGTGTTATTATTACTGTGTTATGATCTTATACACTACATGCAAGGGTGGAGTTGTGGTGAAATGGTACGTGACGAATGATAGATGTTTAAATATGATTCACTGAGAGTCCAAAGGTTCATTATCTGAACAGGAATCTTCAAGTGGTTGTTGAATTTGTTCCCTGTTTGCCTGGAATCTCCATTCTGATCTTTATTTATGACAATACTGCTTTTTCCTTATTTGCAGCATTGTTTAACCAGTTCCTCTCTGGCTAAATGAACTTGTCCTTCTGCCCAAGTAATTTCCTGTTTCTGTATGTTTTAAGCGTTCTCAACAGAAGTACCACACACCTTCCTCTCTGGCTACAGATGACTTCTTATTTCACCAGGAGGGAGTGTAAGTCACTCAGAATACAATCACGTAGTCTACATATATGTAACGGTGTTAATGTTCAAATACATTATGAAATCAAAACACTGACTTGAAGTGATCCATAAAGGAATGGAAAGTGTGTGTCGCTGTACACCCATCCCACCTTGTTACGTCTAATCACATCCTGTTCTGTGTGTGTGTGTGTGTGTGTGTGTGTGTGTGTGTGTGTGTGTGTGTGTGTGTGCGCGCACGTGCACAGTGACAGCTTCCAGTACACGCTGGACGCCACTCGCTCACTGCGTCAGAAGCAGGGTGAGGGGCCGATGACCTACCTGAACAAAGGCCAGTTCTACGCCGTGACGCTCAACGAGCTCAGTTCCAACAAACGCCTCCGTCACCCCATCAGCAAAGTTCGGGTGAGTTTTTGTTGCAGTCATATACTATATCCCACAGAAAATACCAAGATGTGTTTGTTTTTGTATGTAATTAAAGTCTACCTATTACCAAACCTTAAGATGCTTAAAGCTGCTCTAATCTATCTTTTGATAATAACAATGGCTTGAATAACTATGTGTAACGTGAGAGGCGACTCTGCAGTTCCCCTCAGCTCTACAGAGCGTTTTAGCATCTTTCAGCTCATTGTCTTGAATTTACTGCCTCCAACTTCATTTACAGCAGGCATCTGTTTTCAGTGAAAAAGCTCTGACAAACCCACCGTACACTACCGGCTCAGCACCAAACAGCAGACGGACAAAGTTAGCGACTGTCTGGTGAACATAGTGGAGCCTTTAGCGGCTAAAGAGACAGATATTTCCCACGGGCATTGGTAAACAAAGTGCGTAAAGAGAGTGAATGATCCTCAGTTGGACACAAACACAACTCCAAATAAAGTGGCTGACAGGACAACAGATTAAAAGATAATTCTGGTTTGTTACAATTTGGGTTTTTGTACTGTAGTTTTGGCCATCATTTCTAATGGTTATTCTATTATACTCTTATACTTACTTATACTGTAATTTCTGAGATCTGGCACCATCGCTAGAAGTCCTACAGGGGGAGGGGTCAGACGATCAAACTGATAGATGATCTACAGTAAATCACTTTTTGTGGATAAGTTAATGCACCCCAAAATAAGTTTAAAATGTAAACAACTGCTGATGTTTATTGCCTTGTCAGACATCTATTTTGCGATGTTGCTGCATTGCCAGATCTTAGAAACCTTTTTATCATTAATTTGTGATGGAATGGTCTCAAAACTTGACAATCATTTGACCTTTTTACCCTCTCAGAGTGTGATCATGGTGGTGTTCAGTGAAGACAAGAACCGAGACGAGCAGCTGAAGTACTGGAAGTACTGGCACTCTCGGCAACACACAGCCAAACAGAGAGTCTTAGACATTGGTAAGACTTACTTCTTACTCCTTCTTTCCGAGACTTTCTCCGTGTTTATATGTGAACGACGAGCAGATTCTTGAATAATTCAAAACACACGAAGCAAAAGACAATGACAAATTTATGTTATTGCAAAAGGAATGCACTTAGCTAATAAACAAGGCATGACCAAACTAAGAGCAAATAAGCCCCCACCCAACTGTCTGCCCAAGGCTGTTCAGCTGCCCACCATCATCCACCATCAGACAGGAGGCTGGGCTGCCCCCCCCCACCCCCCACACACACACACCTAAGTCTCTTAAAAATCTCCTAATGTCTAGGTGATGCTGAAACACACAACATAAATCCTCTAATCTCCTCTACATTGCCTGAGAGATTGAGCAAACACTGAGACAAAACAAAACTTTCTCTCTCTCTCGCAGCATTTTCCACAAGTGTATGCTGTCGATCTGAAGCCTCATATTATATTTGTATCTTATACCTTTTGACCTATTGGCTGCCAGTGTTTTTTGTTTTTTTTTCGGTTGATGGGTTTGAATTTGAACTAAGCATTTTTACGCCTTGTTGATTGAGTGTGTGAGAAGCTAGCAGGCGGTTTGCGTTTGACAAGCTTGGGCCTGCTAACCAGTCAGAGATTCAGAGGTATGTGGGAAGCTTGGGGTGGATGGAAGACACACACACACACACACACACACACACACACACACACACACACACACACACACACACACACACACACACACACACACACACACCTAAACACAGCTTGTTGGGACAGAGAGAGGAATGCTAGCCACACTGCTACCTTGGCTGGTTTTGGTCTGTTGAAAGAAATTCTTGCCCAATTTAGATCTTCATCTTACAGTTATTCCTATATTTACGTGAACCAATCCAAATCCTAATCAGCCTACAATTCACGCATATCTTTATATCTGTTCCCAACCGGGGAATAGATTAAAGCGGTTGTGAGGTGGTTGGTGTTTGGTGTTTTAACTCCCTAACGTTGTCTTCCAGGAAGTGCTGCCTGGAAGGCACTAGGATTAAGGTTTTTTTTATAGTCGTGCGTAGAATCGACAGCGCAGGGTCCGGCTTAGACGCAGACCCTTCTGCGTCTACGGCGGACCCTACGCCGTAGCCTGACGTGCACCTCTCGAAAAACGTAACTACGCGTCGCAGCGACGCACGTCGCTCGGCCGTGGCTTGGTAGCGTTGCATTTTCCCCGACTCATTTCGTGGTTCTCCTCCATAAACAACATGAAATCAAGGAGAGGGTTAACTTTTCCTGCTCCAGGTTTCCCACCGTGGTCAGAAAGAACAGGGGAGACTTCTCTCATTATGACTCTAGAGTCGCTACTCGCCGTCACTCTCTCACTTCCTCCTCGCTCTAAAACACACTCCCCCATCCCCCCCCCCCACACACACACACATTTGCTTTCTTGCTGAGAGTTAGATGGTAAGATTGATAGTGGTATCAATCTTCTCGTCAACAATCATCAACGAAATGGATTCCCCAAAATATTTAACTATTACCTTTAAGCAAAAGAGGTTGGGAACCACTGTCTGATAACTGCAATAACTTGACTTTCTGTTGTTTTGCTGCTGAACAGTATCTCAGTATTAACATGATTTAAAGATGTTTGACATTTTTTAAAGCTATCATTAGATCCTGCTAAGAGGAAGTGTGTTATCTTTTCCAGCATGATTCCCTTTTGCATCCTGTTTGGCATTTGCCAGTGTAATGAGTCTGTTTGTTGGTGTGTATGAGCCATAGATATTTCCAGTTTGACCCACAGAACAGAGATACTCTTCCGTCCCACACTGACGCATGTAGCGTAATCCCAGACACCTATCTGCTCATAGATAAACATAGATCCCCATAACAGATTGCAAACAAGGATGCTGAGAAACTACTTAATACATTAAAATACTATCCTGATTTTCTACCTCTGTATGTATTCATAATTTATATTAGGGCTGCAATTCATGATTACTTTCAGTATTGATTAATCTGTGAATTAATTTCTCACTTCATCGAATAATCACTGAAAAATGCCCATCACAGTTACCCAAAGCCCACCTTGACATAGTTAAGTGTTGTCCAAGCAACAGTCCAAAACACAAAAGTATTTAGTTTAATAGCAAGACTAAAGAAACCAGACAAATAATTTTAGCTCTAATTTGTGTGAGTGCATGACCACTCACAACAAACAACAGTTCAGTAGGTCAAATGACAGACCCCTCCACCCTGCTCCTCAGAGCTGGATGCAATCTGTAATCTGAAGCTGTCCAGAGAGCTGATCTGAATAGCGGTGGAGGGTTTGTTGGGGGGGGGGTGTCATGCCTTTGGGCCACGTCACAGAATGGATCATTTGAATGGGGTTATTTCTTGGGGGATACTAGCAGTTAGGCATGTTGCTGCCTGCCTTGCTGCTTTGTGCACCTGCTAAAGAACCAGGAAGTGTTGCCGTAACGGCGGTTAGGATGATGGAGGAGGTCGCAGGTCATTCAAGCAGAGGGGGGATGCTCTGAGATGTGACCAGCAGAACTGTTGTTGGATGAGCTGCCTCTCCATAAAAATACGTTCTAGAATAAATTTGCTTTTACCGCAATTAACCTAAGAGGTATATAGCTGTGTGTCATGTAAGGGACTTGAGGTTTTTGGTATGTCTGTGTCCATTTAACGTGGTGTACCAAGACCTTCACTGATCAGATTTGTGTTGTAATATATTCAAGTAAGGACAACTGAGGCTGATCGAGTTATTCTTTTATTCATCTATAACGATTGACCTGAAGTACAAGTTTTCCACATCAGACATTCAGCCCAAATCACATCTGTCTCATCCTATCAGCGTCTCTTTTACAGATAGATTTTTATTGTAGCTGGAACCCAATCCCATGAAAAGACCAAAACCAACAATGCACTAGTCCTTCTCTCCCACTTCCCTACCATGTGTAAGCCTACTCAAAACAGCTCACAAGTACATAGTTTAATTTTTTGTTACCACAGCATACCAGTGTACTAAACGCCTCGCATTTAAAGTCCCTCCAATTTGTGGTCACACAGGTCAACAATAGCCAGCCGATGCGCTCACCTGACTGGCTTTTAATATGGTTCTCATAGCCAGATAGCCTCCTGTGTTCCTCCTGCTGCCTTTGAAGCCTCTGAGAGTGTGTTTGCCCAAGCAGATAAGGTTTTATCTTATAAAATTGAAGCGTGCCATTTGATTGCTTATCTTAACAAACAATAGCTACCTGCTTGTGTCATTTATTGACCAATTTGTGCCATGTGTGGAGGGGAGATATGACATTTGGTTAGGTTTTTTAAACAGCAGATATCGGCAAAGTAAACGGGATTGCACGTAGGTTGAAAAAATACTGTTTAGCATGCTTTTATGGCAGAAGTTATATTTGAAAGGGCGTGACTACAGAAATAAACCATCCCTCTGCTTGTCCTCACAGCTGATTACAAGGAGAGCTTCAACACGATCGGCAACATTGAAGAAATCGCCTACAACGCCATCTCCTTCACCTGGGACGTGAATGAAGAGGCCAAGGTACTAAACACAAATATTACTGTCTTTTTTTGCAGGACATAAATGTCCCTTTAATTTTTCCTAGAAACCGGTCTACTATACTCACTCTCGCTGGAGGCGGGCTGTAGATCTAAAAAAAAAAAAAAAGCAGCGGGACAGGTTTTTGTGCCGATTCAGGTGTTGGCAAACAAATGCACTCGCTTGACAAATTAACTGTGATGCAGGCAGCTCACCGCTAGACATCACAAATACTCACTTAAAGAAATGGTGAATTAAATCGTCGCAATTTTGTTATACAAGGAGTGAAAGCCAAACGTGGCTCCTTTGCACCAATGGGTATGTTTTCCGCTGTCCATCATAAAGCTGATGGGCAGTGTTGTGTACTTTTTGCTGTGTTTGTCTTCTTTGTCTTTGTGCCCCACTCCTTTGAGGCCACTCCTTAAATGGAGCTCCGTCACTGTTTAACTCCAGAGGCCCCCAAGGGCCAACACAGAACAATACCTGTCCCCACCCTCTGTTGTTTGTTTTGCCCTCATTTCTGTGTGAATGCGAATGGTTATGTGTGTGTGTGTGTGTGTGTGTGTGTGTGTGTGTGTGTGTGTGTGTGTGTGTGTGTGTGTGTGTGTGTGTGTGTGTGTGTTATGTAGCTTGTTCATTGTAATAGCAGCCCGCGGACAAAGACGTTGCTGGTGGAAATCCAAGCACACTACTCTGGGTCAATATTGACTCTTTCTCTCTGTACTTCTATCCCTCTCTTTCTCTTAATCTGTGTGGCTATTGAGCCTGAATATATCTGTGTGTTAGCGCAGGAACAGGTGTAATGCCAACCCAGGTAGTTTATTGTTCAGCATGCCTCTACTGTTGTAGGTCTAAAAAGGAAGTGACAGAATTATTCCAAATGTCTTCCATCAATTTCTACAAAGTTTATTTTACGTGTTTTAGACCAAATAAAAAAACCTTTGAGTGTCTATTTGAAGTCTCAGGGGAAACTTCTTGTTTACTAAGAAAAGGGGTCAGGAGCGCTTCTGGTATCCTTTTAACCACCGGTGCTCATGGAGGGAGGGAGGGAGGGAGGGAGGGGGAGAGAGAGAGAGAGAGAGAGAGAGAGAGAGAGAGAGAGAGAGAGAGAGAGAGAGAGAGAAAGAAAGAGAATGTGAAGTATAGAAATCTACCTGATTGAACTTAAATTCATCATTGAAGCTTCATTTCATAGCAGACAGTTGAGAGGTGTCAGAAAATGAGGAGGGCAAGGACAAAATCAAATATGGAGAAATAAGAATTTAAGAATGTAATGACAAAGGCAAGCTTGAAGCTTGAAGATGAAGTCACAAGGCCTTCATCAGGGGACATGTCTTGCTGTGTTTCCACTGTATGGTACGGCTCTCTGCTTTGCTCCACCCAACTCACTTTTTTTGGTACCAGTACTTCCACAGTGGATAGTACCCCCTCAGTTTAGGCGGGATTCTCAGCCGACATTATCTTCAACGCAACACTTGCTGAACCCTTTCATCGGCAACCAAACAGAAGAACACATCTGCACTTGGTCAACTGTATAGCACAGTGTATGTAGTGTACTACGCAGTTTTTGTGGGCTGCCATTTTTTAAATAAATTGCGGTCACTATTGAGGTTAGCTGAGCTATTTAAAAATGGTGGGTTTGTGCGGGATGTCCCGTGTCGCGCTAATGACAGTTCCCTCTGATCAACTCCACCTTCCAGTATCGGCTCAGCTCGCTCGGAACCTCAACCGAGGTGGTACCAAAAAAAAAAAAAGTACCAGGTACTATCCACAGCTTTTGTTAATGGAAAACCAAAAAAAGAGTTAGCGTCGAGCCGTTCCATGCAATGGAAATGGGGCATTTGTAAAAAGAGAACCCCAGAGTGTAGAATGGCATGAAATAGACCACGCCTGTGATGCGGTTCATAATTGTACTCTCAATGTTTAAATACATAGGAAATTGGAGATACATACAGAAAACAATGCAGAAATACAACACTGTTATGTAACAAGCTTCTAGCTAATCTGGTGTGCTATGTAGTCATGCAGTTACATGTAGTTTTGACTTCTATTTACAGAGATTCTGAGATATCTGATATTTCTGGTGCAAAACAAAACACACCAGAGGTGAAAGGAATTTTGTTTGTAAATACATTTGAAACTTTCCACAGAAACAGTATCTCACGAGAAAACAATCTCCCACTCATGGCGCTGCATGTAGATATTTTAAATTTGAACTTTGATGTTTTTGGCAAGTACTCATCGTGTTTTTGAAATACAGACTTTAAACGATGCAGCACGTGTCTCTGAGCAGGAGGACGGACTCATGTTTTAAAAATGAAAATATCTTCAACCACACATAAATGGAATAATGTTGTTTTTCATTTTGTGTTCAAGGACCAGCTTCTATTTGCACCTGTCAACATTTTGAGATGTTGTGGTTGTTTTGGTCGATTAAATTGTGTATAAAATAATTAAAAGATCCCTTTCAAGAAAATAGCTTAAGAAAAAAAAATAAACTGTTATTTATTGTAACACCAAACACCTCTCCTCCCCCCTCCCTCCTTTACGTACCCCCGCAGATCTTCATCACAGTCAACTGTCTGAGTACAGACTTCTCTTCTCAGAAGGGGGTCAAGGGTCTTCCTCTGATGATCCAGATCGACACGTACAGCTACAACAACCGCAGCAACAAGCCGCTGCACAGGGCCTACTCACAGATCAAGGTCTTCTGTGACAAGGTGAGGAATCACTTCCTCCTCAACAGTTAGAAGGATGTTGTCTGGAAAAGTTTAATCATTTTGTCAGTAAATCTATGTCCCGTTAAAGGGTACCATTTAGTAAACATTGTATTGGGACGAGGGTTTTTGCTCCCTGTTGCCCATATCTTTTTAAGTGGATTTAAAATGTGTTAATATTGCTCATTTGTAACTAGATCTGCAACTAATCAATCTGCTCGATGAATCAATCACTTCATTTATAAAATGTCAGAAGAGAGTGAAAAATGCTTGTTATAATTTCCACACAGCATGGTGTATTTGAATATGTTGTTTTATTCTACCATCAGTCACAAACTAGAAAGATATTCAGTTCACTTACATATATGACAAACACAAATCAGGAAACTGAATGGAGGACAAAATAGTGAACAAGACAGATGAGAGAAACTACAGCGAGGAGGTGTAAAAGTTGCTTTTATATGAAGCTTTATTATAGCAGTTGTGTACTGATCAAAGTAAGCCTCCAACTTTTATGAGTAAAAAAGAATATTACATCTGCTGCTGTCAGCAATGAGAGTTTGTGTATGTGTTGAGCTGTTGGGATCTTAACCATCAAGTGAAAATGCTGCAGTATATATTGTAAATGTGTGTTTGACTGTGTCAGTGAGGGAGTTAAACCATGACATAAGCCCTCCCTCTAGTGGTCTCACCTGCACATTGAGCCTCCAGATACACCTGTACATATACACACACCATTTCTATTAAAAAATTGAAACTTTTCTATCCAACAGAAACAATGTGGTAATTACTCATTTTGTCAAAGTGTGTTTAAAGGATGCTGGTAACATTTCCACAAACCGATGTGTTCATTATGTTTTTGTCTGTTGTCTTTCTCAGGGAGCAGAGAGGAAAATAAGGGACGAGGAGAGAAAACTGTTCCGCAAGAAGTCAAAAGGTTTGAATTGCATCATTTTGCTCGTAAAAGTTTGGTATCAAAATCAGAGGAAATTATAGATGCCAGGATGTGATATGAGGTATCAAACGCCCTCTTCATTAACTCTTTATGAAATCACAGTGACTACATCTCTCTCCCCTGCTTTTAGATATTTGTGTCTACGAGGTATTAATTTGAGTTTCTTTGGCTGGAGAAATCTATATGTTCTTTTCTAAAACTCTTCTTTGTCACTGGTGTTTAGGTAAAGATGGAGGTGTAGGGGTGATAACCGCTCCCAAGAAGTCCGACACCACTTATTTCAAGACTATGAGCGACTTGGAGGCTCAGCCCGTACTCTTCATCCCCGACGTTCACTTTGGCAACCTGCAGAGGGCCGGACAGGTATAGGTCGCCCACACGCAATCTTCTCCTCTATGAACAAAAGTGAAAAAACTTGTTTCCTTTTAGCTGAGTTCATCTGCTGAAAAGGGGAAATTGAAGCTACCATAGTAAAATGCTGTTTACACGTTGATGCATCAGTCTAATCATAAATATAATATATAAATAAATCAGTCACAGCAGCCATTTTTATGCTGAATGAGTACTTGAAGTGCTCATATTATCATTTTTGGCTTTTTCCCCTTTCCTTTATTGTGTTATATATCATTTTGTGCATGTTATAGGTTTACAAAGTGAAAAGTCCACCCCAAAGGGACTTACCATCTCCAACAGAAAACACTGTTCACAAACTGCTTCAAACTGCTCTATTGTAGTCCAGCCTTTACTTCCATAACGAACGTGCGTCACCTTGTAACTCACGTTATAATGCTCGCCTAACTGCTAGCGTGGCACACCCTCTTACTCTGCTTCTGACTGGCTAGTAGTCGTTAACTAGCTACTGCGCATGTGCGACTCCCAACAAAGATGGAACAGAAGTGAGATGCCTCACTCTGTAGCTAAAACAGAGAGTTCAACACACAGGGTGAAAAGAGGAGCTGCAGCAATGTGCAGCACAAAAAATGGGGGGGAAATGAAAACCATGTAAACCTATTCTGATACAACCTTTAAATACAATTATGAACTTGAAAAGCACTTTAAGGAAAAGATCTTGAGTATTTCTCCCACCACCTCCTGTCTTCGAAGAATTTCTCAATATGAATTAAATATTAATGTTTTTATTTGTACACAAAGCTTAAAACTTACATTAATGCGTAATACTTCATTTGCAGGTGTTTACCTTCAACACAGAGGAGATCGAGAGAGAAGGGTGAGTGTGATACAAATATAAAGTATGCAAATGAAAGCAGGTACAGATACCTACCAAACGCATACAGAGGAAGTGGTGTCACCACCAGTGCAAACACACTGCATACACGTTTATGACACCTGACACACGTTTGTTTTTGTGCGTTTACACCAGGAGTGTGCTGGTGAAGAGGATGTTCAGGCCGCCAGATGAAGACCTGTGTCCATCACCTCAAAAACAGATCAAAGAGGAGACGCACAAGAAAGGTACAAGATGGCTGCTTCCTTCTTTGCATGTTGTTTTTAACTGATATTAAGAAAGGTTCAGCCTAGTTGTCATGGAAGTTTAGGTTTCAAAAGATTATATAATTAATCATTGACCTATTTAGTCTATAAAATGTAAAAACAAAAATAATAATAATAATATTAAAATAAAATTAGAATTTGATGATTATACAAATGTTAAGACATCACTTTGTAGTCTGGCAACTTGTGATGGTATTTGTCATTATTTCTGGCTATTTATAGGTTTAATGACTTATTAGTTTAAAGAACAAAATATATAATATTACTTCATATTATTTGCCTGACAGTCTGTGTGAAACCAGAGTCTTATATTCATATCGTAGCGCAATATACGCTCCAAACCCAGGTTATAGATTATATAAGGTTAATTCTTCCTCCACTCTCTGCAGTGCTGTTGTACGTAAGAAAGGAGACGGACGAGGTGTTTGACGCTCTAATGCTGAAGAATCCCACCCTCAGAGGCCTGATGGATGCTGTGAGTGACACCTCGCTGTAAGAGTGATGCAAAAGGCACAATTTGTTTGCAGCAGAGCACCTGTTTACAAACTGCTTTCATCTGTCATTCGTAGATATCAGAGAAGTACGGCGTGGCCACAGAGAGGATAGCCAAAGTGTACAAGAAAAGTAAAAAAGGGTGAGTAAGGAGACAGACTGCAGTTTTAGGCCTATTTGGAGTGTGTTAAGCATGTGAAATTGAACTTAAGTGTCTTTTGTGTCAGGATCCTGGTGAACATGGACGATAACATCATTGAGCATTACTCCAACGAAGACACCTTCATCCTCAATATTGAGAGCTACGCAGACGCCTACAAGATCACACTGACAGAGATCTGACTGCTCTTCAGCCGACTCGAAGGACCGCAGGTTGAGACGAAAGAGACGCTGTGACTGCTGGTTGGCTGAAATCTACGAGGCTGCTATTGATTGGCTGATAAGCTGACTGACAGTATTGGAGATGTTGGCGTTGCTCCAACGCTCTGAGGTCAACGTCGACACATTTGATCCCTCTCTGACACTGTTACACTATGAAGCAAGTCATATTTTCTGTGCAGGAGGACGACGACCCAATAAAGAGAGGACATTATAGAAATTCTATGAACTGGTTATATTTACTTCCTCATTGTACTCATCCTCTATGTTGTGAGGTGAAATGATGCAGTACAGATCCATGGCCTCCACGTTTGCTAAATATTTTTATTGTATAAAAACATTGTACTTTTCTGTACAGTCTTGTGTTTCTGCCAAATAACACATCAGGAGTAGCCTCATGAACCTGATGCACTGTGTAGCTTGAATTAGTTGGGTATAATTAACGTAGCTTCTTTGCCTGCCAGCCTTTGTTTTTGTTAGTTGTGTTATTATTTATTAATGACAATGTTTTTCATTTCTTTAGCAATTTATCCAAGGATTTCAAGTACTTACATTTCAGTGACTTTGTTTAGTCACCCTCTCTAAGAGTACTCAAGGAGTTTTCAATGGCTTATCTCTGTTTTTCAGCCATGTTGTACTATTTACATGTTGACAAATTTGTAGGACCTAACATGAAATGGTAATGACTAAAAAATAAATACTGTAAACGTCTGTTTGGTGACAAATGGCACTTGGCCTCATGTGCTTGGCTCTATTGAAAAATGAATAAAGTTATAAATATATAGATGTCTTTTTGGTTAAACAAGATTAAAGGTGCACTATGAGTTCCTGCATGGTTTCAGCGCGATTTAAATTTTGTCTCAAATCGTAGGCATCTCTACTTGATCCGCTAGCTGCCTGCCCCGTGAACACACTGTGAAAAAGCCCGGTCTCGGGAGACAACACAGGGGTCGTAAACGTCAAACAAACACTAGGGGCACAGGCTGTGCACCAAAATACAACAAACCAGCTGTCCAGCAGCTACTCTCAGATACAACTCACGCTACTCAATCAACTCTGCTCACTGTCCGATTTCCTACGATTTGAGACAAAGATGAAATCACGCTGAAACCATGCAGGAACTCATAGTGCACCTTTAAGAGTGAGCTTCTGTTAGGCTGTACCTAAGACGTAGGTTTCTTTGAACTAAATGCTCACCCACACAATGACAACGCTAACATACTGATGTTGAGCAGGTATCCTGAAACAATGAAAATTAATTTCACTAGTCAAGTAACGGAAATTACTGCTTTTCTATGCTATGCTAAGATAGACTAACTTAGTCAGCTTTGAGCTTAATTGTTTTTTTATATTTAGTTACTCTCCCATGTGGGTTATCTAAATGGATTACCACAATGTCTATTCATCAAATGCCATACTTTTCAATTAGAAAAATAACTGTTTAAAGTAAATGTAGCTTTAGCTAAGGCTAGCCAAGGTGCAAGTGGTTATCTGCCCAGCTAGCTTTTATTTGATGTTAATGTAACCCAGTGGTGGGCCGTGTATTTTACACCTGGGCCTTCAGTACTATCCTACAGCAGTTAAACCCCCTTTGAATAGCATCACCATGACACTATAGGACATTATTGTGTGGAATAAAGTGATTTAACCCAAGGCTCAACACCTAGACAGTTACAATAAACTATTGCAGAGACATGAATACACATACATGGTGACTGAAGCCATCACTTTACGCAGTGTGACAGGACGTTATATCACATATAGCCAAAATAAATGTAATTACCAAAGAAACAAAACAAACCCACAACAACTGGTCACATTTACTCATACACAACCACAAAGCAAAACACAAATAACAGAATCAGCGATCAACAGGCTGCCCAACAAATTCCAGCCAAGCTGCTGGGACTCAACAACATACATGCCACCATGCACACACAAGGGCACAGCGGCCACTGACACTGCTCAAATCTTTAACACCAGCAGCAACTAAACCAAGCAGCAATAGCTAGTAAAGTCATTTTAATAAAATGCAGAAAAATCCATTAAACGTACCAAAACCTGCTCATCATTTGAAGGAAAAGTACATCCATCTTTCTTTCATTAACTTCACATCTAAAACTCGAAACAAACTTGAACTAACATTACTGCTACGGTTATGTGATGCTAGTTTTGCTTCTCGGCCACCGTATACTAAATGGTCTGAAAATTACCGACGTAGTTGGCTGGGCCAGCTAGAAGGCCTTAGCCTGTTAAAGAATACAACAGCTCAAACTCGAAATTTGATTGGCTAAAGAATATGACAATCACCAACATTGTCCCTATTTGCCTTAAACCCATAGATATAGGACATATTGTTATATATCTATGCTTAAACCTATGCTTAAACAGCAGAACCCTCGAAATTCTGAAGGCCTCAGAGTAGATTTTTCACCTGGAGCCAGCACAGAGGGGAAATCTGATTGGATAAAAGCTCTAATTTATGAAATGCACTAGAGGCCACACAACTGAGGGAGAGAGAAGCAATGAAATTACGGTAATAGATTTCTGGGAACGGACTTTGTAAAATACATATGAAATTAATAAATATATATATTTAAAAAATGTATATATACTGTATATTATAAAATTATACAAATATAATTTTCTGATTCTGACAATCTCTTTGACGGCCCACCTTTGTTACACTGTCACCCTCCTTTTTTGATTCGGTAGCGCTCTTCAGTCCTTCAGGCCTGTGGGTAATCTCTCAGGTTTAGCTCATCTTCTGTAATGAACAGCAGTAAAGCAAGACAGTAAACTCAACTCACTCAACTGTCACACATGTCACTCTTCTTCTGTAACAGTTACACTCATATCTGCCCCCCATATGCTTACATTCTCACAATGACAATTTTTTAACATGCTGATGTTTAGCATTCTTCCTCCATCCAGCTCATCCTCCCACCTGCTCGTCTGGTTACCATGGGGTTTAGAGCCTTCAGCCACTCAGCCCCCCACCTCTGGAACTCCCTGCCCTACTACATTCAACACTCCACGTCCATAACCACTTTCAAATCTCACCTAAAAACTTATCTTTTCAGAGAGGCTTACTCGCTTTAACTTTTTTTTCTTTTGTGCAATGACCGTTCTTTTTTTTTGCTTTGCCTGTTCATTTTATTAATAGTATTATGATATTTTTTACTGTTTGTTGCTCTGTTTGTTTGTTTAATGGATTGAGTGTTTTATTGTTGATTTTGTAAGGTGACCTTGAGTGTTTTGAAAGGCGCCTATAAATAAAATGCATTATTATTATTATTATTATTAGCAGAGACGTTTTAGAGAATCTTTGTTAATAGCATGTTCACCATCTCAGGGTTAGCATTTTGCCAAGCTGTTAACATTAGTAGGCTACAGTGGAGGATGATGAAAACAGGCCTAGATATTTGCTAATAAACCAAATTAACCCCTCCTGTTGTTCTCGGGTCAAATTTGACCCAATTTCAAAGTTGCTACATCAGAAATATGGTTTTCTTTCAAGCAAATTGTCCCCAAAATAACATGGATGATTCCATATAATGCTCTTCGCAAGTAAAATGAATGATCAGTTCACTACTTTCATTGAATTTTGGGTGTTTTATTAAATGTTATAGCATTTGAAAAAACAATGAAATGGTTTCTAAACAGTATCCTGACTAAACTTTGACAGTCTATGATCATCCACTTCATCGTAACTATTATCAAAATAATTCATAACTTCAGCTTTTTTTAAACTCAAAAATAAGGTACCATTTCATATAAATGATGTTAGTGGTGAATCCGGTTGTAGTGAAAAAAAGCACAGAAAAAAAGCTTCTAAAAAAGGGTTAACCCGTGAGGACAAGTTGCATGGTCGCAGAAAGACAACACAAGGGTTAAACGCTTTGACCTGATGGTGCTAGAAGTCAAGGATCACGTATTGCATGCATTGCAATTCATCCGGTGTGAAACGCGTGTACTAAATTTCATGACAATCCATCCAACTTTGAACTCAAAACTAAAAGAATTGCATGGTTGTGCAAGAGGAAAAGTTAAGGAATTTATCATCTGGAAACCATGACATTTACTGGCAATCCATCCAATACTTCGGCCCAAAAAACTGTAACATTACATCTCTTAAGCCACGGTGTTGGCTAATTATGTCTTTATTACATGTTACATTGTCTAAATATATATGAAAAAGACAATCAGCCATGTTCCTATTTTGTCTTTATTTGAATAACAAAATGGACATTCTACACAGAACACAATGCAAGTTAATAATATAAAATCTACAAAATGATAGTGAAGTTTTTTGTTCAACAGTTAACTGTACAGTATAAATTGATACAATACTGTATTTTTTTTTATTAATCTATATTTGGCACTTGACCACAAGATGCTATAGAAGTGAAATGTGGGACTAACGTACTTGATCACCTATTTGAAATATGCAGAAGCCCAGAGAATTTATCACAACTATTCCCCCTTCAAAGTCATCATTCAACCGCCAGTGAAGAGTACTGCATCTCATGGTGTTTTCAGACCAGCAGGTACAGGCAGGTGAAAATTAAGCAGAATGGAAGCAGTAAAGAGCTATCATATTTCTCGCTACCGTCAGTGCTTTGGTCTGGTATCGCCATTGTCACAGTAGCACTGAAATGGTCTTACAATTACATTTGTATTTAAAATTATTTGGTGCACATTCCACATATTTAAAGTCACATTTGCACAAAATTTGAGATTTGCAGATGTTACGTTGCACTTTAATGACGCAAACACCATTTAGAGACTGTTTACACACCAGTTACACACAGTACAGGAAAAACGTCAAAACTGCCAATGTTTACTGGGAAATATGAGGTCAGTGGAGGGGCAGCTGGGGATCAAACTGAGATCTGTAGCTTTTTAAGGGAGAAAAAGAAGCTACATACAGTACACTAAATGTAGCTGTGGATATTTAAAGTGCTCATATTATGCTCATTTTCAGGTTCATAATTGTATTTAGAGGTTGTACCAGAAAAGGTTTATGTGGTTTAATTTTCAGAAAACACCATATATTTCTTGTACTGCACATTGCTGCAGCTCCTCTTTTCACCTTGTGTGTTGAGATCTCTGTTTTAGCTACAGAGTGAGACATCTCACTTCTGTACCATCTTTGTTGGGAGTCGCACATGCGCACTAAGTAGTGCTAGCTAGTCAGTTGCAGAGTATGAGGGAGTGCCATGCTAGTGACCTACAATACAGCTATTTAGAGCAGTTTGTGAACAGTGTTTTCTGTTGGAGATGGTAAGTCCCTTTGGGATGGACTTTGGGCTTTTTCACTTTGTAAAGCTATAACGTGCACAAAAAGATATAACACAATAAAGGAAAGGGGAAAAGCCAAAAGGCATAATATGAGCACTTTAAAGCAAAATGTATAGCAATATGTGTGGTCCTCTCCTTTTTTAACACATCTAGCATAAATATGATGAATATACTGTACAACTTTCTTTCATATCATATTCGTCAAGTAAAATAAAATTATTTATCATCACATTCCAATAATTTATACGTCAAAGAATAAAATCATTTCTTCCATTTCAGCAAATTTCCACAATGTGATCACAGAGTAAAAGAATATATAAGTAACATACTATATATTCATATACGATCTAACTTATTTTTTTTGCTCATACGCTTGTTCAACCATAATTGAAGGAAGAGAATCACAGCTGTTTATATGCATGTCAAGTTAATGCAAAATAAAAGGTGTGTGTGTGTGTGTGTGTGTGTGCGTGTGTTTGCGCACAGAACTTGGCATAAAATGTCACTTTCAAAAGAACAAATGGTTGTAATCTGTAGTCAAAATATTCCCCTTCATTTAGAGTCAGTTTTGGTTTAAAGTAACATTTCTCCAAGATATACATAAAAATAATCAGCTTTCATCTCTTTTAAAATCTTTTATAGTTAAAAACGCTTGTCGTCCCAGACTCACATACTTCATTTCATCCAGTGTTAACATGGAGCTAGACTGCAAAACTTTGTGGAAATCTGTCCGTCATCCCTCAACAAACCGAGTCAGTTAAAAGAGAACAATGATTCCCTTCAAATAAGGAATTATGCTTTAAAAAAAAGAATAAAAAGAAACAGCAAACTTGGATTCAGCTCAATGTACCTCACAAATCTGTTGGATTATCCTTGCTGGCTGTCTTCTCAGACAGAGAAAGCACAACTTTGATTCAGTGTTTAACAAGTCTTTGATGGGATTTCAGTCCTTTGAGTTATATTTGTACCGTATATGAGACCCATGTTGTCTTCAGCTAACAGAGGCACATTTACAACATGTGCATGTGGCCGTCTGAAAGGTAGGCTTTGGTACTTGTAGTATACACAGTTGTGGCATGTTTTCTATGTGTGTGTGTTTGTTAATGGGCCTCTATAGCTCAAGTGATCAAATCTCAACAATCTCAGGTGGGTCAGCTTGGAGAGATTTTGAAAATGTGTTAAATTAATCAAACTGCGATAGAAAAAGTCCAGTTTTCTACTGCCCAGCACTGCTGGGATCGCACTGAAGCAGCCGGACGATGGAGGGATCGTTCTTCGCTCCCTCAACAAACTCCTCAAGGGACAGTTTACCTGACAGAGAGAGAAAAAGAGAGAGAGAGAGAGAGAGAGAGAGAGAGAGAGAGAGAGAGAAAGAAAGAAAGAAAGAAAGAAAGAAAGAAAGAAAGAAAGAAAGAGAGAGAGAGAGAGAGAGAGAGAAAGATTATTGGTTAGTTGTCCTGTTTATGTGTTGTAGCAGATCTAACTAGATCAAAAATAGTAAATGAAATGGAAAAAAAAGAGCAAATAGACAGTAATCAATAAAATTATTTTACAAAGTCTCTTAAATATCTATAGCAATACATTTAGTTAATTTGTTTATTTAAAGCTTTAGTGCGTAACTTTTTGATATTAATAAACATCCATTACATTCAAGCCATTGCCAAATGAGTTGCTACAAAAGAAAATCCCATATTATGCTCATTTTCAGGTTCATAGTTGTATTTTAAGGTTGTACCAGAATAGGTTTACATGGTTTAATTTTCAAAACACCATATTTTTGTTGTACTGCACATCTCTCTGTCACTGCTGCAGCTCCTCTTTTCACCTTGTGTTCAGGTCTCTGTTTTAGCTACAGAGTGAATCATCTTTCCTTCTGTACTCTTTGATTCCACTCGCACATGCGCAGTAGCTCAGATCGTAGATCATGTCAGTTAGCTCCATAGACAGTAAAAGAAAGGTTGTTTCTCCAACTTTGGTCAGCTACAAGGCAGGATTAGCTGGGAGACTTCTTCTAAAGGAGGGCGCACGTGTAAGTACTTCTTTTGTAGATTATGGTGAATTTGTGTGTTGTAGCATTTGTGTGTTGTAGCCATTGAGAACGAGCTAGCATGCTAACGGTTGTGGTTAGCCCGTCGTTTCGGCTAGTTACGTAAAAAGCCGTGCAGATTTTGAACAGCTCACCCAGAGACTGAAGGTAGGACACCCCAAATCCCAGAATTAGATTTTTTCATAATATGGGCACTTTAAGACTATCAGCCGTTATCGGCGTTAACGTGCTGCGTTAACGTGAGAGTCTTATCGGGCGATAAGCTATGATGACTTTCACCTTGATATTTTAGCGCGGATGTATACAGCCTACTGACTGTAAAACAGTTCATTATGTCCAGCTGGGAGGAGGCCTCGGGGAAGACCCAGGACTAGGTGGAGGGATTACATCTCCAACCTGGCCTGAGAACGCCTCAGGATCCCCCGGTCAGAGCTGGTTAATGTGGCTCGGGAAAGGGAAGTTTGGGGTCCTCTGCTGGAGCTGCTCCCCCCGCGACCCGACACCGGACAAGCGGACGAAGATGGATGGATGAATAAACAGTTAGTAACAGTGTTTCCCACACATAGACTAATGTGCGGCGGTGCGCCTCACAATCAACACCACCCGCCGCATTTGCGTTTATTTTTTTTAAAACATGCAGCTATTCGTTCAGCAGCATATTGCCTTCCCTGCTCCCGTCTCTCTGTCACTTGCGTCTGCCAGTGTGTTAATGTTAGAGTCCCGACCTGACTCTTAGCAAACCAGCGATTTCGCCCGCTTTAGAAAGTTAATTAGTCGCAAGTTTGCGGTAAAATGCAGTTGGATTGTCGAGGTCAAAACACAATAAGTAGCAGCTGTGAATCAAATAAATGTAGGCCTATTATAAATAATGTTATGTCATTTTTTTACTCTTACTCTGAATGTTTGCTGCTTCAACCCAGATGAGTATTGAAAAGTATTTTCCGTGACTGAAAAAGACCACCGCAGAAACACTATAGTACACAAGTAGGCTACATCTTATTGAACATGATTTATTTTCATCACCAATTATCATAGTAGAACAGCTTTCTCAAGCAGTTTGTGATGCATTTTGGAAACAGGAGATGAGCCCCTGGTCTAATGCGCCACCTGGCTTGAGAAACCCATTCTCAAAGACTTACTTTTAGTCATTATTTGGGTAGCACACATATTCTCAATGCCTTTGGCAGAATTCAAATGAGCCATTTTAATCTAGATTAATCTAGATTAATTCCAAGATTACAGTGAGATTAATCTAGATTAAAAAAATTAATCTATGCCCACCACTAATATATATATATATATATATATATATATATATATATATATATATATATATATATATATATATATATATATATATATTAAGGGTGCTCCGATCGATCGGCCACCGATCGGTATCGGCCGATAATGGCTTTAAATAGTTCGATCGGTGGTCTCCATAAAGGCCGATCAGATGACGCACTACCACGGATGTATTAAGAGCGCACTACTCCTGAGAACATTTTCAAAATGGCGGCGTCCCTACATTCAGCGGTCTGGCAGTTCCACAAGGTGTCTGAACGGCGGCAGAACAGCAGTTGGCCCGTGGCCGGCCGCGGAACGAAGACGCTAGGAAGACAGACTGCTTTTAAAAAGCGGCTGCCACCGGTGGTGCTCCGGCAAACGTGTTTGTGATTACACCATTCTGACGCTTCTACTGCCTCTGGAGCACCGCTGGTGGTCCGCCGACTCGTTGCTATCTGGGAAAAAGACAATACACTAGCAATTAGCAACGTGTGTACCGAGGAAATACCACGAGGCGGAAATCTCCAAAGACATTTCAACACCACCAACCTCATCAGACATTTGAAGGTTAGTCACAGAAAGGAGGATGAGGAGTTTTCAAAGTTAGCTAACGCTAAGGCAGAGCGGAGTCGTGTAGCTAGCAGCTCCGGCGCCGCTCAAACAGCTGTTTCCCCGTGTGTGTGTGTGTGTGTGTGTGTGTGTGTGTGTGTGTGTGTCGGTCCGTGTGTGTGTGTGTCGGTCCGTGTGTGTGTCGGTCCGTGTGTGTGAGCCGTGTAGCTAGCAGCTCCGGCGCCGCTCAAACAGCTGTTTCCCCGTGTGTGTGTGTGTCGGTCCGTGTGTGTGTGTCGGTCCGTGTGTGTGTGTGTCGGTCCGTGTGTGTGTGTGTGTGTCGGTCCGTGTGTGTGTGTGTCGGTCCGTGTGTGTGTGTGTCGGTCCGTGTGTGTGTCGGTCCGTGTGTGTGAGCCGTGTAGCTAGCAGCTCCGGTGCCGCTCAAACAGCTGTTTCCCCGTGTGTGTGTGTGTGTGTGTGTGTGTGTGTGTGTGTGTGTGTGTGTGTGTGTGTGTGTGTGTGTGTGTGTGTGTGTGTGTGTGACTGACTGTGTGTGTCTGTGTGTGCTGAAGAAATGTGCAGTGATTGAAAGGACATTTTTTTGATTTTGAGCTAGGACAGAAAGCCAAACAGTTACTGATACATTCTCTAAACATGTGTGACTGTTATGTAATGGCGTAATTTTCAGTTCATAAAAGTGATCGGTGATCGGTATCGGCCGATACATCTGCCAGCAATCGGTGATCGGTGATCGGCCCCAAAAATCCTGATTGGAGCACCCTTAATATATATATATATATATATATATATATATTTTAGTATAATTGAGATTGATGGGGCATTGAGTTCAATTATAGGCGTTAAAGAAGCTACCGTTTCAGCAGAAAACACTGCAGCAAAGTGAAGACTTACCATCTCGATTTAAGTCCATCTGCCTGAAGATCTTGTCTGTGCGTTTCTCAGGTGTGGACTCATCCTCAGGCATCTTCATCACAGAGGAAACCATCTTGTAAATAGCCTGAATACAGAAAGGTGGAAATCATGAACACAAATTTCAGTATGGAAGCTTGTATGTTTTTTATGTCAAAAACTCCAACGATAAAGACAACAATCAAGAGTCTACAGTCTTATCACGTTTCATAGTTATACCGGTCAGAAGCACAACTGCAAGGTTGCACCAGCTGGATTGTTGCTAAGTGCAGTGATACACACACACACACAGGATAACTTGCATTTGTGTTTGGCTCGGGTCTGATTTGACTCACAGAAACCACCAGGAAGTATTCATGTCTAAAAGAGGTGATGTAGGTTTTTAAATAGATGATAAACCAACAATGCGTTTTTCTTCACCATTTAGGTTTCCTGTGATATTTAAAAGCAAGCGCTGGTAGTATATATTAATAGTGCTGTTTTTTAGCCTGTCCCACCTTTCTATTAGACACTTTAACCTTAGAGTGTGAAATATTCCTCATAATGATGAAGAGTTTTGTTAGATCATCTGTCCAAACAGCAATGCACCAGAGCAGCTGTGTACATCTGCATCCATCACACAGACACACACACCACCAAGATGGTGATTAGGGCTGCAGGTATTGATAATTAGTTAGCTAGTTAGTGTATTGATTGTCTTTCAATTAGCGGATCTGGCCAGCAGCCACAAAATCTAGAGAATGTAATTACATATAAGGTATAAGCAGCTCCTAGCATTTGAAAAGGGGTAATAATTTGGCATTTGTAGTAGATAAAGGAATAACTCATTTTAATATAAAATATTTCTGATCAGCTAATTGATTATGAAGTAATTGGCATTAATAGAAAAGCATGGGTATGTTTTTTTTTTGGGGGGGGGGGGGGGGGGGTTGTCAAATTTTGACAGCTGTACCGGGGAAGATAACTCCAGAAAACTTAAATTCAATAATCAGCAACATATTTGCAGTAAAAATAATATTGCACTACAGCTGAAACTAGTGGATTAAATTGACAGAAAAATAATCAATTATTTTAAGGAATTTAATAAGCGTGTGTTGCTTTTCTGTGTTTTATATACTGTAAATGTACTATCTTACAGTCAGACAAAACAAGGAATTTGACGTCACCTTGGATTCTCTGTAATTGTGTTGGACACATTTTACTACTTTTCATAGACAAGGGAAAAAAAAGGGGTGCTGAGGGGGCTGCAGCACCTTCTAAAATCGGGCATCATAAAAACCATCAGTTAATATAAAAAACAAACAATAAATAGATGAATTGATAATGATCTGATGTAGATCTGATGGATATTTTGCCAATGTATCAAGGCACCCCTACACATGAACACACTCGCTCACTTTACACAGACACACTATACATAAAGAGCAGTGTGTAGTGCAGAGTCAATATGAGGATCAGAGGAGGACCCCTCACATTTAGAATTACACCACAGTCAAGTCAGTCAAGTTATTTAGAGATGTCTGGGGGGCTGAGAGGAACTGCTGGTTTCTAAAATTACACAGCTGCTGGTTTTCCTGCTGTGGGCAGTCAAATGGTGCCGAACACAGAAGCAGATGGATATATGGTGTAGCAACTCTGGTGTGGATGGCTAAGCAAAAATGTTGCTTCACTGCAAGAGTAGTTTTAGGACCAGGGAACATGGTGTTACCATAATGGCATGCAATGGCCACTGAAGGACTGAGGGCTAAATAAAGCTCAAGAAGCAGAAAGTCTGAACAGTTGAGAGAATGAAGGATGGAGGGAAATAAGGATGGAATGAACCAAAACAGAACAAAAACCATAACAGTAAACCCACCGTTACAATCTCCAGCATCTCTGCCTTGCTAATGTATCCATTCCCGTCCAGATCGTACATACTGAACGCCCACTTCAGCTTCTGGTCCAGCCGACCACGAGAGGTCACACTCAGGGCGATGATGAACTCCCTGAAGTCTATGGTCCCATCTCCATTGGCGTCAAAAGTGCGGAAGACATGTTCGGCAAACTTGGAGGCGTCTCCGTACGGGAAGAAGTTGGCGTATATCTTCTTGAACTCCTCCATGGAGAGCGCGCCGCTGGGGCAGTCCCGCAAGAAGCCCTTGTACCACTCCATGATCTCATGCTCGGTGAAGTCTGTGTTCTCCATCAGGTCCTGCATGACGTCGGGACGTAGCTTGCTGTTCTGTTTGCCCATAGTTGCAGCTTGTGTTTAGGCTGTGGGTCTTGCGGCACTTTAGACTGCTCACAGTAAGGAAGGAAGAGAGAGAGAGAGAGAAAGAGAGAGAGAGAGAGAGAGAGAGAGAAAGATTATTGGTTAGTTAAGGATTTTAGAAATTTTCTGAAATGACCTTAAGCCTTTTCGACATAAGAGGAGGGAAGACAGTGCTTCTGTTGTAAATATAGCAGTTTTCATTGTTAAGAAACGTTTGCTTTTCTTAAAAAACTAAATAATTAAGACACTAAAATACAGTTTAAACCTGCAATATCTGACTTTTTGCCAACTTGAGGGCAGTGGAACAAGCTGTAAACCTCTTTTTATTGAGAAATATAGATTATAAACATAGACACATCGGTACAGGTATATGAGTTTTTCCTTTTTCTTACACTCAAAACACCCCCCTCCCAGCCCACCCCATCTGGACCAAATAAGAAAGTATTAACAATACAGACAATTATAAAGGAAATACATACTTAGAGTTGAAAAATAAACAAATATAATTTCCATGAAGGATGGCACGCCTTCAAAACTCTATCATGACACACCATAGTGGAGTACTATAGCCAGGTGGTGAATATAGATGGGGGTTAGTCATTCCTCTGGCGTCAGCCAGGATGGTTACTTACTACACCGGTAGGGCTTGGAGGTTACTAAAGTATGACAATAGGGATTCCCACACTGAGAGGAATTTTTTAGAACCTCTTGTTGTAAATGTAATCTTCTCCAGATGTAACAGCTGGGTTAAAGCAGTACATCCTTAAACCATTGTGCTGCAGTGGGTGGGGTGTAAACACATTACTAACACATTATTACCTATCATCAATATACACTCTCCTTTCAGCTGTTTTTGGTCTCTATCAGCACCTGATGGAAAAATATCTGACTCTTTAGCTGCTAAAAATGAGCTTGGCCATCATCTACCAACTAAACTAAACTGTTTACAAGATGAGATGGATCAGCTTGGCTTACCACCTCTGCTAAATCATTTCCTGTGGGGAGTTTTGGGATGTTAAGTGCCCTAACATTATGTGTACTTGGGCTGTTACTAGACAGTTCAAAACTGGCTCCTACTAACTCCTGACTTCCAAACAAGGTCAATGTAAATGACAGAAAATATGTAAAACAACCTACAGTATTCACTACAAACTGTGGAATGATATTTTTTAACAAAATTTAAAAAAATAATTTCCCCTTCATATCATGTCTTTATATTAGCTTCACTGTCACGTATTAAACTTGTAGTTCTTGCTTTCAATTTGTCTATTTTAAGGCGGTAATTTAGTTGACAGTTTGACTTTTTAATCTTAACTGCACTTTTTGGTTTTTTTTTACCATTTTGTTGTTGTTGCCATTTCGTGAAAAAAAATCTATGGCAGTACACGAGATAAAAGAAAAGCAGGGAGATAAAGTTGAGTATGCGGTCTTGAGCACATGAACAGCCAGGTTCAGTCTTCCATGCACCTGCAACAGGAGACCACCAAATATTTTCATGGTGCAGAACCATCACATATGCACAACTACACCCACACTTCCAGTGTAGCACACACACACACTCTTGATAACCCCAATTCCTGCCAATGTGTCTGTGCTTGCATCTCTGCAGATGCAACTTCCATTTCCTGCAGGAACTTTGATGCTGATGCATCAACGCGGTACACACACACATCCTCTGTATTAACAGTCCAGTAGTTTATCGACATAGTTTGAGTTTTGATAAGGCTTTTGAAATAAATTCTGCAGAAAAGATATGGATAAATTAAGTAAATCTCAAGTACGATTTGACCCACGATTTGAACCTTCCAAGCGCATTAACAACATGCATACTAGCCACCGAGCTGATCCAACTTGTAACGAATGAGTCGTTGCAGAAAGCGAACAGGGAGCCTTAACACTCAACAAAAGACACGGGTCATCATTTAACCCTGCAGCTCATGTGCTTTGCACTTTCCCCTGTCAGACCGCTAGCTGCTGCTGAGCTCTCCAGGCTTAAGAGAAGAGGGAAGCTGTTCTAAGCTTAGCTGCGGATAATGACAGATAAAATCAGCAATGTCAGGTCAGGACAAATTACTGTACAGGTATGTAGCTTGTTCCAGAACAAGAAATAAAGATCAATCTATTGTATCCAGTCGATGTTTGTGGCCTCTCTTACTTTGTTTAAAGACTCCAGAGCTATATTATGAAAGGGATATAAAAATGGAAAGAAACATACTTAGATTTGGCTGTCTAACTACAACTGTATGCAAATATAAACTGATCCCACTTGACTTGTCTTACGTTCGCTCTTTTAGCTGATCCATTAATTAATCAAGACTGATTAAGAAAGAGCTGCCATCGTGTTTACTTCCCTGGAAAGTGGGTGCTTTAGTGAGAATATGCTCTTCATGCCAACTTAGCGTTAATGAAAAGTGCTGCTTCAGTGGCAAACTCAACAGGACACAAGAGGGTCCTGGAAACCAATCTACACAAATTGATTTAGCAATTTGGGCATTTTAACTATAACTGTATGAGTAGGTAGATTTGTGATGAAGTGGTTGCGGTTAGAATTAAACAGCCTGCATTTTCATTAGTTCATTAGTTTTGCTAATGCAATGACTCGGTCTTCTCGTCCCTTTATTTCACACTTGCATGTTCCATAAACAGCCAGCGATCGTCCTTTAATTAACTCAGAGTAAACAATGGGCTCTAGCAATGTGGCAGCAACTTCTAATGAGTTCCCTGCTGTTACCCATAGTTTACTTCAATGCCAGCGTGAAAAAGAGGTTAACACCCGTTTACACTCATCGCTCCTGGAACAAAACACAGCAGCTACACAGCAGTGGTCCAATGTGAACTGCGGACAACAGACTGGGGCCCCATCCAGACGAAGACGTTAGGATGAAAATGCATCCGTCTTCCCTGGATTCAGTTCAAGAAAATTCACGTACACATGAATCCATTTGTAAATGACTCAACACGCTACCAGGCCTGTAGGCGGCGCTGTTATTGCTACAGAAATTAACGGAACGAAGGAGAAGAGCAGCCACTTCCTTTCATAACATACCATAGTTCTCTTAATACAGCCATGGACTAGACTTTAATAACGTTCACCACTGCTCATTATATAAAGGCCACCGCTAGAAAACCTTACATTGTATAATGTGCTGTTGGATTGCTTTCTATTTTGCAATTCTGTCTGCTATCGGACATGATTGCAGCGCGCTAGGTAGCAGAGCTAATGTTAGCTCTGCTAGCTAACATCGGCAGTCAAACAAACATGAATGATCCGATGTCTTTTTGATAATCTAGCTACACATTTTTCTTGCGGTAGCCTTTCTACAATAAGCCGTGCTAAATGTTACTATAATCCGTTCAAGGAGCTGATGAGCAGACAGATTAGCTAGCTAGTTGATAAGTTCTCTACTTCCACTAAATAAGCAGCATTGCGTCCCTGCTAGAGCCGTCAGATGGGTTGAAGGCAGTCAGCTGTGAGGCTGAGGTGTGTGGGGATGATATCATTGATACGCACGTATGCGGTTTCACCGTACACACGAAGCCAAACGTGAGCAGTTTTTTTTTTTTATTCACCCTGGGACCAGGTTTCAAAAAAGTGTGTTTACGGGCAGTGCGTTTACAGGATTCGTGCGGACAATCGGCCCAAACGATGCAAAAGATGTGCGTTTGAATCCAAACGTGTCTTCGTGTGGATGGCACATGGAAGTGTGTCTACCTTTTCTACTTTTAAACAGAAGTCTAACAGTCTAGACCTGAGAGGGGCAACATAGGGACTGTTCAAAATAAAACATTACAACTGAAGGTATCAGCTAATACGCTAGGTAACTATTTTGATCATCTATTAATCGCTTGTCATTTTTCCAGCAAATGTACCAAATATTTGATGGTTCCAGTTTCTCAATTGTGAGCATTTGCCGCTTTTCTTAGTCTTTGGATTAAAGCAAATTGAATGATTTGGGGTTTGGGCCCGTTAGTTGGACATTTAATGACATCACTTTGTGCTCTATGATATATGTGATGGGCATATTTCACTGTTTTCTGATGTTTTATAGACCAAATAATTGATCGAGAAGATAATTCACAAGTTAATCAATAATGAATATCTTTTTACCATTGAAGCATTCCCAACATCTGAATTTTAAGGCCTATGAACACACCGTGGCATGTCAAATTGCCTGCTGTAAAAAGAGGTCTACTTCAACCTGAGCAAAGATCAGGAAATTATGTCTTTCCCTGGTAGATATTGTTTATTATCTGTTACTGAATGGCATCATTTGAAAAATATATCTTCAGGGTTTACATTCAAGTCTAAGTTTTCCTGTTTTAGACAGATTGTAAAACTAAAACAACTATATATATATATATATATATATATATATATATATATATATATATATATATATATATATATATATATATATATATATATATATATATATATATATATACATTTCATTCCACTAATCAACCATCCTGACCGCCTACCTCCATTCACTTCATTCATAAACTCACTCTTTGTCTCATGCGGTGATCGAGACCGTCACATACTTACATACACATACAATGTGCATTTTAATTTCTTAATGAATTGTGGAGCATTACCATGATAACTGAGGCTGCGCTGTTATAATTATTGACCATACAAGCGCTTGGTTTTTGGCAGTGAGTTGTCAAAAACACAAGCCTATTTCTTTACACGCCGCCTTTGATTCAAAATAGCATTTAATTACAGTTTCTGTGCAGACTGACGGATTGTTTAATTGTTTGCTTTTAGCTGTGGCTCCAATCATACTTTCAGCCCGACTGTTCACACAAACAGAGCCGACTAAAAGGTTTCTCTCCCTATGACTCAACATGAGCGAGGCTAGTTTAATTACGGTGCTCTTATCGGCTTTACAACAACATATTATAATGCCCATTTTTCACTTTAATGGAAAAATGCTAAACATTGATTAATTAATACTGAAAATAATTAGTTGCAGCTCTATTGTGCGATATGAACGGATCTTTGTCTCACACTGGATGCTCTGTCATTACTACAAGGCAAGTATTTTCCTTCTTTAAAAATGTTTGGCTAGTTTGTAGATGACACGGCTGGGTGTAATTTCTGTGTGGAGTTTGCATGTTACTCCCTGTGGGTTTTTGTTTCCTCCCACAGTCCAGACATGCAGCTATTGCTCAATGTGTACAGTATGTATAGGTAAAATGTTCATCTGCCATATTAGTGTAATTTGACTCTCTCTCTCTCTCTCCCTCTCTCTCAGGTTTCTGTATTTTAAAAGAAGAAATGATGGCATGAAAGCTCAGACCTCTACTGAACATCCCTTCAACTAGTCACCCCTAAGAACTCTATTTCTGACTCTGAAGATCACTGCTTATAATTAACCGTTAAGACTCTTACCTTCTGCTGCTGGCAGACCTTTATTGGCACTGTTACATAACCCAGGCTTTGACAAGTGGAGAGGTCACATGGTTGAGCCAAGTCTCTACCTCTACCGTCTCATAAAGTCAAGACAAGTGAGTGAACACCAGGCACTTTAACCTCGCGAGTGCGCCCGAGAAAATAACAAGAGTTGGTGACCTCAGCCCGTGCAGGTATAATCCAGCAGTGAACAGGCTGTCACTTTCGGTTTCTAATAACACCGACAGGACACACATGTTGTTCAGTGTTTGAGACGTTGAGCAGAGGACGAGATCAACCTGATGGGCTTTGAGACCGATTTAAACTCTTAAAACCAACAACAACAATGCTGCTTCATATTTCAACTATAGACAATATGATGACACAACATCATCAGCGGCACAAACTATCTTATCCAACAGCTACTGAAAGCAACGCATCACGAAAACATCTTGGGTTTCGTTTCCATGAAAAAAAAATATGGACTGCATCAAACAATTATTTTCATTTTTGATTCATCTGTAGATTATAATCTTAACAAATTTCACGGTCTACCACGCGAGAATCGCAGGTTCACATATCACACGATAATCCATCTCGTCAAGCTTTCAGTAATGCGTTTGCGACCGAACAGCAGCGAGCCGAACCAATCAGCCTCCTGCGAGGAGCCACTGGCAGCTACGGGCGGGGTTTAGGAGTGCATGACGGCCGCGACTGTTCGTTCAAAACAACAATGGCAATGGCAATGGCAATGACGCATTAGACAGATGGCTCATCCAATCACCTGCCAAGTATTTTTTTTGAAAGTGCCTGCCCTTTTCCAAACTGTTTTCAATGACGGCTTCTGCGTCAGGTTAATGGTCTACAGCATGCAAGAAAACAGTAAAAAAAAAAAAAAAAAAGTCAAGATGATGACATCTTTAAGTGTCTAGTTTTGTTTAGTTAACCGTCCAAAACCCAAAGATATTGCATTTTCTATCAAAGAAAAAAAAAGAAAAGCAGCAAATCCTCATATTTGAGCTGGAACCAGTGGCTGTTTGACATTTCTGCTTAAAAAAAGTGATCAAACGATTATCAAAATAGTTGCAGATTCATTTTATTGACCAATTGTCGACCAATTAAGCAATCATTTCAGTTTTAATATTTGTTTCAATAGGGATGGAATGAAATCAGTGTTTCAAAAACTGCCTAAGTAAAAATAATAGTAGGTTTAAAGTAAGTACGTAATAAATGTATCAGTCAACTGACAGAAAATGTATTTGGAAACGAGCGAGCCAGAGTGATTAAAACAAACCCGATCACAGATAGCGAGTTTGTGAATGGCACATTCATAATGTAATATGATCCGTCTGATCAGGCTGCAGAGCTGAGGCCGGTCATTCTCGACCATGACCAGCAATCTGACACTCACCCACAGGTCAAAATTAAATAATGCTTCATCTCAGAACCACTCTCTTTCTCTTCTGCTAAGCAAGCCATGTATCGCATCATCTTTTTTTGCGAGAGCTCAGAGTTGTGTGTTTGATTAACACAGTCCAACGAAAGGTTTACAGCAACATGGGAAGAAACCATCAACAATTCACAGTTGGGAAGCTGAAATCAGTGATTTTTTGGGGGGTATTTCATCTTTTAAAAAAATGACTTATCCAATTAATCGATTATCAAATATGTAGCAGATTTAGTTTCTGTCTTCTAGTCGATGCACAAAAGGTGAAAAAATATATATGTTAGTGTGAAAGTACAGTTTTCAGAATGTAGGATCAATGCCCACCCATGCTTAAGTTTTTAAATAAAGATGTAGGTGGAGATCATTTTCATGCAGTTAGATGGCTGTGACGCTGGACGCTTTGCCGGAGATCATCAGTCTAATTAAAGACATGGTAGCAAACGTTCTATTATCACTACTGAGATCATACAGCACATCAAACACTCAACTCAGGACCACTCTTTAAAATGTAGTAATGACTGCTGCATGTGAGCAACTGAAGACACATTATGTTGAGCACATCAAAGTCATGTCAGAGCAATTATTACTCAAACCAACTAAAACTAGCCTTTAGTGTTGAGCACAGAAAGCTTGTACAGTATGTTCTCTCTGTACAAACGATTACAATTAAATAAGGCTTAGCCATTACTCTCACAAATGAGGCACGTATGAACTAAGAGGTGACAGGCCGGTTGGTTTTGTGCCATTTTGACTAAAATTGGACGAGATCTAAAAAGGATGCCCTGCAGCTCTCAACAGCTTAACACACTATACAAATCTATCTCAAAACATCTTCTGGTTAGAGCCCACGTCTGATCAGCAGCACATTTCGAAATATCAAACGCTGCTGCAGCACGACATAGCTTTGGGAGCACCAGTGCTCATGTTACAAGTGTCGTGACGAGCGCTGTTCAGCGTAGCGTGCTTTAGTGGCTCCTTGAATATCTGACTGCAACTCTATCTCCTGTGTTATTTAGCATAAGTTCAGGGGGGGCTGGTCTACTGTTGGTCTGACCTGTAGCAGAGGCTGACTGGGGAAACTAACATCTTCACAGAGATATAAAGGTAAAAGACTAAAAGTGAAAGTCAAAAGTATGATTGTGATGCCAACAGTGTCATGAAATAACTGCATCCAGTTTAGAGCGGAAATAATTGTGGATTAATCGATTGACAGAAATGAACTATTTTGATAAAGTTGCCAAACTTTCTCTGCTTTCAGCTTCTCCAATGTGAGCATGCACTGCTTCTCTTTGTCATATGTTAAACTTGAATATGTCACCAAAGGCTCTGAAAATTAGAAAAAAAAAAGAAAGAAAAAAAAAATCAGTAGACTGGGTTTTAATGAAAATAACTAGTTGCAGCCAGCTTGCTCCACATGGATGCAAACATAAGACTGAAGAGAAGGGAGGCTGAATGTCAAATCATTCTTAAAAAACAGCTCTAAAAATAGCCACAACTTCCTCTTACACTTCTTAATATTTGTAGTAATCACAATAAATGCATTACTCCCTCTGTCATTTCAATGGACATCAGTGGAACGTGAATATTGGTAAATGCTCCAACACAGCTGTCTCAGCCGACTCATATATCAGTACTATTGTTTACTATTGTTTATTTTACGGCAGTTTTAAAATGTAAATTATGTGAACTGCAACAGGTTTTTTTTGCTTGACAATTTCTTAAACCATTTCTTTACTTCTCTAAAGCCCATCCATCCTGCCTTTGAGAGACCTAAGGCAGCAGCGTCATCATAATGCAGCACACATGAGCACCCATTTTCAGAGAGCTTCGTGCGTTAAGGCGTTGCAGAAAACCACAATCATGACAGAGAAGCCATTATGAGCGAGCGAACAAGAACACGAAAAAAAAAAAAGGGCAAAAAGGCAGGCAGAGCTGCAACAGACTCGGGATTGGACGGATGGACACACACACACACACACACACACACACACACACATGCAGCAAATTGTTACTGATTGCACGAGGAGAGTGCTGTTTACTTTGCACTGAATACCTAAATGTGCCTCTCTGAAACAGCATGCTATAAAGAGAAAGGCTACAGAGATGGAAATGTCAATCTGTGCAATGACTAAACAACTCCCACCCCTCTCGATATCTGCTGCACAGCATGTGTGAAATGTGGCTTTCTATCCAAAATATTATCTGTGTGACAGGCCAAAATCTATTTCTTTAACTCAGCATTTGAACCATGCTCTTCTTCCTTCAGTTTAATCTTCTACTCATCCTTTGCTTTCGCCCAATCCCTCTCCCTGTCCGCTTTCTCTAAAAAAAAAAAGAAGAAGGTCTAATTCAATTCAAAAGAGCACCGACAGCTGCACAGACGAGCATAACTACAGAGGATTGCAGCCAATGTGGCCAGTCTGGCCCAAAACAAACCCACGCAGATGGAAATAGAACATCTGTTCAAATTTAGCATACGTCTGTGAGAGTTCAGCATCTTGAAATGTTTGGAGGGATGCTTTTAACACCAAGGGGGCTATTATCTCGACTCCACCCTTGTGTCAGCAGCACCTCCGCGGGTCTTTTGGTTGAAATTCACTAAAAACCTATCAAACATTTGGAAGCCTCAGAGCCTCAAAGATAGAAAACTAGAGTCTGTGTCAGTAGTAGTTTTCTGTTTTCTTTGTGTGAGTGAACCTCTTTCCTCTCATTCCCTGCATCTGCATCCGATAACTTGAGCTTCTCTTGTCACAGTCTGTAACATTTCATTTTCTCCTTCTGGGTCCACTCACGTCTGTTCACATCACCGCCCATCTCTGATCACTTCGTAAACACTTCACAGGAACAAGAGGAAGTTCAGCCATTACAGGTTCTTGTTTACATCCCACTAGTTCAAAACATATTTGAAATGTAAAACGTATTATTAAATATTATCCTTTAACTCATGTTCTGTTGTAGTACAAGACTTCACCTTGGACTGAGGGTAAATTGCAATGGGCCTGTTCCGGGATATAGTCTTATATAGGGTTCACTGTAAAAAAAATAAAAAAAATAATGAAAGCTACAAATCCTCACATTTAAGGCTGGAACCTGCAAATGTTTGACATTTTAGCTTGATAAATTACTTTATAGATGATCAAAATCATTGTCAAATATTTTTCAGCATTGATCTGATGCCCTGGCTTCTTTGACTGTTACTTTCCTTCGAAGTACTTCGTTCCTAAATGTTATGCCATGTAATGCCCTGAAGCTCTCCAGATGCCAGCTCTTTAAAGTCAAACACATCTCCCTGCTACGACACTGTCACTGTACACTGAGTATATGAGAGGATCTCTACCAAATGCGTTCATTTACAGCAAAACAAACATTTGAACTCACTTGTCAAGATAGCTAAAGCACCACCAGTCCAATAACGCTACCTCCTCTCTCTGCTTTAATCCACTGACTGACTGATTGTGTATTGGCTGAAATAAGATACCTTGCCTCACTCAGCCATGTGTGGCGGCAGGACTCCTTTTTCACTTCCTGTCCTCACTCATTCTACAATTAAATATGGAGAGAGTGCATGAAGACATCAAGCACTACCGCCGCTCCTCTGAGGATTAATTGAGGACAGAAGAAGCAGCCTCATCCGATTAGAAATCTTGGTAAAGCTTAATCGGCTGCTAGCATCTTGTAATGCTACTGCACTGCAACGTTATGAAAGAAAAGGTATACTCTTATTCCTGTTATGTTATACAGGCGAGTAAGAGTGTTGGTAAGAGTTGCAGGTTCAACCTGTAAACTCATCTCACCTGAGTTGCAAAAAAAATAAATAAAAAAATGAAGTAACAGGAAGCGGACAAACTACGAGGGAGGGACGGACCCAACCACATTAGCGGTAACTTACCTCGCTTTTAAGTTGCTGTGGAGGCCCTGTTAAAAGTCTCTCTAATAGTCCATTACCTCGCTGTAAAAAGTTTCAGACACAAAGGTGGCAACAGGTTGCAGGAGCCACTCATGAGCTGGAGTTCCCCGGCTGCTCTCAGTCCAAAACTCAACAGCAGGCTTGTTCCGCTGCACAGACTCCGCTTTGACCCGCACACTCTCGCGGTGACGTCAAGACTGCTAGTCACGGGGTTGCTGCAGCAGCCAATGAGAAGCCGCGTTGTCCTGGCAACACAGAAGTTTTTTTTCTGACTAATGAATGAATGAAAACATGGATATAATCATATAAACATTGTATTATTATTATTATTATTATTATTATTGTTGTTATTATTATTATTATTATTATTATTATTATTATTATTATTATGTTATTTTTTTTTTTTTTTTTTTTTTTTACTGGTCAAAAGTTTGGGGTCACTTGGGTGCATTGCTTTTTTAGTTTTCAGATTACATTATGTGTATTATGTGTAATCTGAAAACTGCTGCCCTGATTAAAAAAACAATGCAACTGATCTCTTTTGGCATTACATGACATTACTGCGCATACAATACATTGTAGCTTTCTAGTTGTGATTTATGGTATAGGCCTACATCTCATTTCTATGTTTCCTTTGCTCTGTTTTTTTATTTCAATCTTTTTTGTACCCTGAGGACCAATCCATTACCTTTCCTATCTTATCTTTTTTTCAATAATATTTTATATATTATATAATAATAATAATAATTTATTATTATTATTATTAAAGACAATAATAACAATTATAAGTATAATAAATACAAACACAAATAAAAAAGGTTGGAAAACTTTACATAAAATACTCAACACTGCAAACTTGATGCATTCAGTCATGTAAGCACAAACATCAAGCACAAAGCACCATATACAAATGAACAAATAAACTGTTAGTAGTCATTTCTGTTTACGGTACATACATTTATGATGTCATACATTTTAGCAATTGGAGAAAATACATCCCATAAGCAAGTAGTCAGAAGTCTACACTAATACACAGCATCCAATTAAATTAAATTTAAACATAAGCCTATACAATCTTATCTTTTTGACAAAAAATAATTTAACTCCAAGCACACTAGCTTTTTCCTGATGCTGCATCTCACAGTCATCCTCAGAAGATGGAGTTTACTTGTGTATTTTTGCTGACAAGAGTTTATCGGGTTAGAGGTTGTGACACTTGCTGCTGATAGGAGAAACAAAACCAACAAAAACTCTTAAAGCAGCATTTCAAATATTTCAGAAGGATAAAATAGAGGAAAAGCAGAGGTATTAGCTGTTTGTGCATGTGCGCTCAGGTTACACCTTCCAAAATTCTTCTCTTCAATAATGAAGTTTAATGCAAATGTTATTTAATGCAAATGCATTCTCTAACCATAGTTTTGCATGCATTGTGTGTTTTTTTCCACCTTGCTGCTTTTCCCTAATGAGGAGTATTTGCAACCTCATGCTTTGCAAGAATTCAAATGATAAAGATAAATAGCTGTAGGCTTCATTTTTACTTTCTTTGCATTCACTTATTTTACCTCTATTTGATATGTTCTGTTGGAGGGACATCACAATACGCTTATTTATTTCTGAGTATTGCATGATAATGATGAGAGAGTTTATGGTTTATGTTCCCTTGCAGGCATATTGGGAGCCATGCTTTGCATGAAATGATTAATGGAAGTCAAAGCCACCGGGCTTATTCAGCCCGTATTCTTGATGGCCTTATAAAGTAAACTGAGAACCCCTCCTGCTTGCTGAGTCAGCAAACACATGACCTCTCTAACAGACAGAATGATTTGTTGCATTCAAAAACTAAGCATAACAGAGAAGTCATACATGTCTAAAAAGGACAGGTGCATGCAGGTATCATCTCAGCTTATGTGAGATAAAGAAATGTCATGTCGCACTTCTTTGCAATGTTGCAATTAATGGCTAACAATGTTGGCTATAAAAGAAATGTATATAGAAGTCATATCTCAGCAGGGCAGGACCAATGTCCCTTGACATTTTAGTGGTAAATTATCTTATATAAACCCAGACATTGCCATACCCAGAGGGTTAGTGAACTGAAATGCATGCATAAATGCATACAACAATGGAGACACATGCAACATGTATACTGTACAATATGAAAAAAAACTCATAATTATAGAAGAGATGGTTCTTGTGCACATCCAACCCCAGTTGTGTGCCGGTGCAAAAAGCATCTAAGCAAGTTTTTTTCAGGGGTCATTCCATGCCTTTTTTATTGACAGCAGAGGGATGAGAAGAAATGGGGGAGAAATGCAACTACGGTCCCGGTCATATTCAAACGGGGCATGTTTTGATAATGGTCAGTATATTAACCCCCCAAGTTACATGGACATCTCTGAAAACATGATTGAGAGAAAACTGTCACAGTTCAGAGGCAAAATAACCCAGGAGCACGACTCAGGGGGAAAAGGTAGAAGCAAAGAGTCTTTACTTAACAAGGATAAAAAAAATTCAGGCAGCTAACAGTACAAAGGGGTCAGGCTAAGGCAAAACCCGAAATTTAAAACTAGGTCACGATCAAAAAATGGTTGAACAATAAACTAAATGCTGGAAAGCAAAGGCATAAAGCACAGAGACAATGTGGCAGGGGTGAGTGGAAGTGACTGGGAAATGTACTGGGAACAGGTGGCAGGGTCTGAAATGACAGCAGAGTTAAAACACAAGAGGAAAAAATGATGAATGAGCAAAGCAAACATATATTTTAAACCATGACAGAAAACATCAACATTAACATTTGCTTTGTTGTTTGAAATATGCAAGTTCTCTAGTTGTAATTAAAATTACAGTTACAATTACAATTAGAGAACTTGCATATTTCAAACAACAAAGCAAATATACAAGGAAACAAATACAAAAGTCGATAAATCCATTTTTAATGATTGAACTTATAGATCATGAGTGACTCTGACGCCTGTACCAATGCACTTTCAGGTGAGTAGTTCAGTGCCATGGTAGCATTGTTTAGCATTATAATGCTGTGATTCTCATGTCGTTGACTTTAACATTCAACATTGTTACTCACTCTCAACAGAAGTGAGAGCTCATCAGTAAGTTTGACCCTGAGGGAGAGTCCCTGAGTATTGTGGAGCTAGCGCTGCAACCTCTGACTAATAGGTTTGCATAGCATTGATCTGACTGGAGAGCAATCCCCAACTCTGCACTCATCCATACACACACACACACACACACACACACGCACGCCAGCCTGCCACAGTACAAACGCCAAGATGCTTTGAACTGGAGAACCACCTTCTAACTCAGCCGGCCCATGGCTCTACACAGACTCCGTTATTATGCAACGGCGGCTATAAGACGAGGCTAAGTAGCTGTTGCTGGATGAAGAAGTCACTGAGCTGCACAGTAGATGACCAAACACCTCTTCTCGCTGATCTGTTATCTAACCACATTACCACACAGAGCAAACCCTTGTGCTGCTCTGAACCCGCTGAGGAGTGTGGCCGAAGGTTCGAGGTGAGCTAAGCTCTGTGGCAGCCATCCCCTGGCTGAGGACTGTGATCTTATTGAGCAAAGGTCTCTTAAAAGTTCCCCTTCAAAATTTCTCCACCACAAAAGATGAAGACTGCATCGTCATGACTTTGTTACTGTTTCTGTTGCAGTTCTCATTTTCAAGTTTCTTACTCTGACTCTGCAAAATTACTGAACAATATGTGCTATTATGATCTGCAGTGAAAGCGGTTTTATGTGTATTTAGTGTATACTGAAGGTGTCCCCTGTATCAAAAGACAAAGCATGTGTCACTGGACATCGGAGAGGAGCAGGTGATCTGACAGCAGTCAGAGAACAAGGACGGCTCTACTCAGTCGACCTGTGCGTCATGAATAGCAGACTAATGCTCAAGCTGACTGGATTATACCCAGCAGGGGAATTTATTCTCAACCAGGACATGCTGAGAGTTGCATGAGGAGCTTCTTCAGAACCATTAAGAAGACACTGGTGTGAACATTCTGTTGAACTCAAGACAACAGCACATGCAGGAGGAGAAATCCTCTAAACTTGGCCAGTAACATCCCAGGAGAAAAAAAAACAGTATGGGGGAAGCCTGAGTCACAAAAGACTTTTTTAAGCACATAATTTAACTGTTTTTTGGTCAGAAACATAATATCATGCAGATGGCTGCTAACAGGTTTAGCAGGAGTAAGACACAAGTGTAAACAAATGTAAACACAGAGTCTCACATTGCCAGACCTATCCCCAGCGCTGTGTCAGCGAGGGAGTATGGTCTGGCTACACCGTATTCTGGGAAAGGGGAAAAACACTGGCTTATTTTTATTTCTTTAAATTAATCACAATCATCCTGAGAGAATAATAATAGCTAAGAGAGAGGTGCCGGATGTCAGGCTAAAGCCCAAATCCCAGCAATGTACATCTGTTGCGCCAGACTAGCACAAATGTGACAACAGTGGCAAATACAATATTTGTTTTGCTGATAATACTTATTTACTATTTTCACACTCTCGTATTGTTACTTTTACTTAAGTAAAGGATCTCAATACTTCTCCCACCGTATAGTGGTATCATGGTCTGGGAATATGTTTAATACTTGAAGAAGTGCCAACTATCGATTACAGTTTTAAAAAGACACAATAATGTGCAGGATTGCGGCAAGCAAAAATGCCCCAACAAAGTAAACAAAATGTAACCTAATTTACATATCTAAAATGATAAATGCAGGCGCGGCCTCTAGCTCACCCAGTAAGAGCATTCTCTCTATGTAGGCTGAGTCCTGCAGCGGAGCAGTTTTGAATCCGACCTGCGGCCCTTTGCTGTGTGTCGTCCCCCATCTCTCTCCCCTTTTCCTGTCTATCCACTGTCACTATATAACAAAGGGAAAAGCCCCCCAAAAAATGATCTTTAAAATGATAAACGCAAGCACCCCAAACAAATATAATAGCAAATAATTAGCTGATTGTTGGAAAATATTACTAGCATTAACCTGCATCATTTCTGACTCTTTCCAGATCACTTTATTAGTTTATCTCTGGAACTGACAGTAGAAAAGAGTTATAAATAGATGCACGTCTCGTTTCACTGTAATTTACTTCTGCCTGAAAATATAAGAAAGCAGATATGACATCACAACGCTTTGGAGTTTGATTTTTATCTGCTCAGAAAAGGCAAAGTGAAAAGCAACTACACCTTGACTTCAAAGAGCTCTGCGGAGCCGATAAGCTGAGTCAGAATGAGGCTGTGGACTCACGTCATAAGTTGTGCTGTTCCGTGACAGCTGTAACACCACATGGAGGTATCAAGTCCTCAACTGTCAACCAACAACACACGACACGCCACACAACATGTTCTGTCGTACTGAGCCATCAAGTGTTTATTAGGAGGGATGGTACTGAAAACTATGTTTTAATGAAATGTGATGCATTGTCCTTAAAATACAAAATAAAACTTGCCCTTTGACCTCCTGATGTGACATGGATCACACTTCCATGTCTGCTTATTTAATCAGAGAAGAGTAGACCTACGATCAACAATATCCAAAATGCTATGTGATGAACCATGGATATAATTGCTGTGTCTAACACGTGAGTCAGCACTTTGCTAAAAGGCCACCTGCTGTCAAACGTGGCGGCAGATCAAACCGGAGCTTGTCTGGAGATCGAAACTAGCTTAATGAAAGCCTTAAATACTTCTGGACAGTATAGATAAACGAACAAAGGAGGAAGCGGCCTCAGATGCATGAAGGAGAGCCATAAAAAAAAGGCACCAGAGGGGATGGGAGGGGATGGTAAAAATCTAAAAAGAGAAGAAGATTGAGGTAAGTGCAAGAAAGGTGGATGAGAAAATGTGAAGAGTGGAGGGGAAAGTTTGGGGGAGTGCCCAGATGACAGAGGGGTGGACAAGTAAGCAAGAAGGGGGGAGATGGGAGAGGTGAAGAGAAGCGACATACACAGGTGTAGAGGAGAAGTGAAAAGAGGGAGGGATGAGGAGTTACAGGGAGGAGAGGGAGGAGAGGAGGAGCAGATGCTTTCAGGTGGGGAGATTACTTAACAGTGAAAACAGGTAAGCTGCTGATCTGCACACACGTGACCATCCCTGATGCTCTGGCTTGTTGCAGGAGCAAACGCACACACCCACACACACACACACACACACACACACACACACATATCAAAACTTCCATTTATCCTCAAAATTTTGGAAAAAGTCGTGGCATGCCAGCTGACCTCCTTTATGGAGCAGCATGACTTGTTTGATACTTTTCAGTCTGGTTTCCGAAAATTACACTCCACTGAAACAGCCCTTATCAAAGTCTCTAGTGATGTGATGATGGCAGCAGACTCTGGCCGCTACACTGTACTTGTACTACTTGATTTGACTTCTGCTTTTGACACTGTGGATCACAGTATACTGATCAATCGGCTTCATAATGAGATGGGACTATCAGGAACTGTCCTTCAGTGGTTCTCGTCCAATATACATGACAGAACCTTTAACGTTGCTGTAAACAATGTACAGTCTGATGTAACAAATTTGTCCTGCGGAGTGGCACAAGGGTCAGTTTTGGGTCCTATTTTGTTTTTACTGTACATTTTGCCACTTGGTCAAATTATTGGTTGTTTCAAGGATGTATCATATCATTTCTATGCCGACGATGTCCAGTTGTTTCATCGTTTGTCTCTGTTCCTAGAGTGTGTGTCCTCCATCAAAGACTGGCTTGCCAATAACTATCTGCAGATAAATTCAAACAAGACTGAAACGCTGATCTTTGCTCCAGACCATAAGATCACGTTGATCAAACAGCACCTTGACTCCCTGGGCCCCTCTGTCAAACCCAGCCTTAGAAACCTGGGGGTTATGTTTGACCAGGCCATGTCTTTGGAGACACACTCAAAACAGCTCGTCCGAAATTGCTTTTATCATCTTAGGAACATCTCTAAAATTCGCAAGTTGTTGTCAAAGAACGACCTGGAAATGATAATTCACGCTTTCATATCAACAAGGCTTGACTACTGTAACTCTGTGTTTACCTGTCTGAATATGTCTGCTTTGAACAAACTGCAAATTGTTCAAAATTCTGCTGCTAGACTTTTAACAGGTGCCCCTCGAAGGTCTCATATCACTCCAGTCTTGTCAGCTCTCCATTGGCTCCCTGTAAAATTCAGGATCGACTTTAAGATTTTAGTGCTGACTTTCAGGGCCTTAAACGGTCAGGCCCCACAGTATATCCGAGACCTTTTGAAGCCGTATTTCCCTAGCCGGACTCTTCGGTCCTCTGACCAAAATTTGCTTGCAGTCCCTAAGACTCGTTATAAGACCCGAGGGGACCGGTCTTTTCAGTCTGTTGCTCCCAGACTTTGGAACGCCCTGCCCCTGTCCGTGCGTCTGGCTGACTCTGTTGTCTCTTTTAAAAAGGATCTGAAAACTTGCTTATTTAGGAAAGCTTTTGGTTGATGGGTTCTCACTAGCGTCCCTTTCTTTTGATATATGTATATGCATTTTATACTGTTTGTTCTACCTATTCTGTTGTACAGCACTTTGTGATTTTATCTGTGAAAAGCGCTTTATAAATAAATTTTACTTACTTACTTACACACACACACACACACACACACACACACACACACACACACACACACACACACACACATAGTAAATCACTGTTCTAAATGTCACAGTGTAGTGTAGATGTATTTACAGAATGATAAATGAAAAGTTAAAATAAGCTATTTTAAAGCAAACGGCTAAATGTGTTATAAGGCTATATATAGTTTAATCCTTTGCTATATAAAATTCTCTTCACCTCTGTGTGACTTATAGGCCTTTCACAGAAGACATTTTGACTTGTCACAGTAGAAACAACACAGGTGTAAATAATTAACTATGGAATAGTTGAATTCCATTTAGTTGCTATGATTTCAGGCTCCTGGTATAGTTCATGCTTGCTCACTGGAACACATAAAACAGAGTCATCATTAGTTAGTTATTAGAAACATCTGGGGCTTTTCCTACTATGACATGTCCACATGTCTGCTGTGAGAAAAGGCCTATTGACACAGTATGTTTCCCAACATAGAGGATAGAGACCGCCCCAAGATAAATTTGATGGATCACAAGATTACATCAGGGATAACAAATAGCCAGAAATTATTTTTTAACTTTGTAACTTCTTGCTATGTTCTTGTGAAATAGCTCCGCAATTATTTCACCTCTGCAGGCCTGTGAAACCCCTTCTGATGAAACATTACATGAACTCCCTCTCATGTCCAGGCTAAAGCCACAACCTGCACATATTTCTTTACTTTAATTAATGGCTCATTCAAACGCACGTGAAGAAGTCACTGTGCTGCCACCACAGGTTAATGTATTACTGCCACCTAGTGGTTGAATGTTCAATTGGCATTTGCGTCCTAATGTGGGTTAGAGTAAAAGGGTCTTTCTTAAATTAGTGACACTAAAGTAAGTTTTGTAAGTATTGAAATTCTAGTGAACAAAATTTCCTCCAGCACCACACCAACCCCATATACTTGATTCTGCCATCTAACTTTATACTTTTAGTTAAGTAATTTCACATTTTTCTCCATAATTTCTCCAGCAAAAGTATGTCTTACTTCTGTTGAGTTTTAAAAAGAGCTGTATAAAGAAATTAGAATCAGAAAGGAGTTCATTGCCAAAGTAGTTACCCTACGTGGAATTTGCCTTGGTGATTGTGCATACATACATACACAAACAAACAAACATACTGGACATTAAGTTGATTCCTTTCTTGTGAGTGAGCAAATGTTTGCTGCACTGTGGATTTGTATTCTTTACTTTTATGAGTTTTTATGACATTTCTCAATCTGACTCCTGGAAGGAACACAAAGTTCAGAAAGATCTAAGACACTCTTCTTGCAAAAAGTTAAAAAAAAAGCACTTATTTAGATGGCTATTTCATGTTGAAATTGTTAATAGAGCTGGGTAGCAACCCCACACGTGGCTGTTTGTTTATTTTTTGGAACTTATCGATGTGAATGTACACACGTATTACTCATCAGAATGTTATTATCATTTCTCATAGTCACAAAATCCTCTTATTGTTATAATTTGCATGTGATTAATAGCTGTTCATAATTCATATTACTCCACACTTTCATAGTGTACAAATCTTACATCATCTTATACATTTGTGTTGATGCTAGAATCCATACTTTTTGCACATGGTGGTCATAAATTGAATTGGTTAACTGTCAGTTTTCATGCACGTAACAAACCCACATTTACTCTTTTGTTTTTATATTCTGCTCTTCCAATTATTATTTGCTGCTACAGTTGCTTAACTTGGCCTTTGAGGATATTTTTCTCAAGTTTTGGACCGTTGGTCGCTGTGCTCAGTCTTTTGCAATCACCACCCTGAAGCTTTTGCCTGCTCGGCCACTGAGCCTAATGAATTCCTCTCTTCCTCTCCTCCCTTTGCCACCGGGTGTAGACAGCCCTCTGTGCTGCTTTCAGTGTCATCTATTCGTCTAAAATGGGAGGTTGAATATTATCAAAGACCAGCTAAATGTCTTACTTCACCCCCTCCGTTTGCACTCCTCATGGTCAGGAAACAGCAGGGTGGAGAACAACTCCTCACGCTCCAGCTGAAGGTGAGAACTCAACTACATTAAGTGAAATTCAAATTTGATGCCAATTCACCACTACGTGCATCAAATATTTTTGGATCATTTAATGCATTTTCTTTTTTAACACACACACACAGGTTTGTTTTGGATTCTTTAGTTGACTCACAAGTTAATCATTTGTTCATAGCAATTTGACCTATGGACTTTTACTGCATGCACCTTTTACATACAGTATGTATGACACATTTGTAACACTTTACTTCCCTCTGTTTTATGTTAAATGTATTGAGGATTGAGGATTATTGATTGCCTCTTTAATGCTGTGCTCATGTTTTTCTGCTTTTATTTTGAACATAATTAAACTCTATATTGACAATATCATGAATTTGCCAGCCAGAATGCAAAGTGTCTGCTATGTCCGATGTGTGAGGAGACTGTGGGGTCCAGCACAAGCATCCCAGATCCTAAATGTGACAAACATGCACAGATCCGTACGCCAACTGCAACACAAAAAGGTTTGCAATATACAGTTCACAAGTATTTGGGGGGACATGCAGGATACAAACTTTGGTTGGGGTAAGAAGATGCAGGGTGCGGGGCTCTTATATTCATATAATCATTGTGGTGCAAAGGAATTAAGTGTTTAACATTATAGAGTTACAGGAGAGGAGGGAGAGATGAAGGAGTGTTTGGTGCAGGTCAGATTGCAGGCTGAATTACGGTCCAGGGGTAATGGTGAGTTAAAATAAAATTATACTAATATTATACTGAAACACAGACTTGAAGTGCAACTTTAACTAGTTAAGTGCAACCAAATTCAACTAAAAGGGACACTCCACCAATCATGAGCATGCTCAGTTTACTTGTCACAAGGAGTACTGTGTGAGAACAGTTGCATCATGTCCTCTGTGGCTCTAAATGGAGATTTCTGAAAGTCTGAAAAAATAACCCTAATGATGTCATAATGATGTCATCAGTGTTATCTCAGATTGGGCTTGACAATTCAAATTTAATACAGATGCCTAAAATAAAGTCTGGGTCAAAGTCCACAGCTCTCAACCTTTCCAGTCAGGTGAGACATTAAACCGGATGGTGTTGCTGAACCTGCTGACCCACAGCAGGGGCAGCAGGTTTATGGACATCAGTCTCTGCTCATGCATGTTTCTGCAACGTTACTAGTATCACTGTGTTTGGCATTTTTTAATAACCCAAAAAAGTAAAATAGGCTATCTATGGCCTGGGTTATTTTGAAACACTATCTTATTATTGTTGTTGTTGTTGTTATTATTATTATTATTTCATTATAGTGTAGGGCAGTAATAGAAGGAGAAGGATAGGAGCAATAGTAGTGGTGTTGAAAAGGGCTCTTATTTTGAAATCCTCCACATACCCTTGTAGTTCTTCCTAGTTCGAGAGCAGAGGGAAACCGAAGCGCGGATCACTTGCATAGACGGTAAATCACTTGTGAGTACCGTCCGGTCCATTCCCAATTTTAGCAAGTTGTTAAGGTCCTGCTGACTCTCATGAATCGTGACTTTTGAATGTGTCACTGGTTGTTGTTGTTGATAATAGTTCAGAATCAGAAAAGGATTTGTTGCCAAATACAGAAACGATTTACACACAAAATAGCTGTTTAACATAAACAAAAAAGAGGCTGAAGTTTATTAATATGTCATTAATGAGAATGGATTTGACTATAGAGGCAAGGCAACTTTATTTATATAGCACATTTCAGCAGAAAGGCAATTCAAAGTGCTTTAAATAAAACAAACAATTAAAACAGTTAGTTACATGAACAAATGAACAACATGTTTCTGTAGCCATATACACCATATACACCACCTCTGTCCCCTCTTTGACTTGTGTTTTATCCCATCAGGTAATGGAGGACAACAAGCCATGGGCTCTGATCTCAGAGGTGGGCGGACAGGGTTACATCGAAGAGGTTACTGACATAATGAAACAACACTTCCAAATCATCTGCCACAAAGACTTCCTTCAAAACCCTCTGCTGCACGGTCCTAAAATCCAGGCCATGTTTGTGTGGAACGCCCTTCCTGCACCCGAGCCCGCGCTGCTCAGTTCACTTCCCTCGCTGAAGGTGGTCGCCAACGGAGGAGTGGGCATCGACCACCTGGATGTGTCGTACATCACCAGTCTGGGAGTGAAGGTGACCAACACGCCTGGTGTGGTGAGCGATGCCACTGCTGATATTGCAATGGGTCTGCTTCTGGCATCGGCACGCAATATCGTTGAAGGTGAAAAATCATACATTTTCTTAAAAGGGCTTTACAATCTGAAGGACTCAAAGTTGAACTGAATCCTTACAATTACAAAACTAAGACTTTCAGCTTTCAGAGTAAGTCTGACAAAAAACAAAACATTATGTGCTCATACATTTTTTTTTATCACAGGAGGCCAAACAAGAGGCAGTATGCTCCTCAATGTGGCATTGGTCATACAAAAAAAAAAAACTTTTTTAAGGGAATGTCCTGATTTTCCATAGGTCACCAAATAGCCGTTAACCCCAACACCACGCATACACAATGCCAGATGGGAGTTGAAGTCACAGGGTCGACTCTGGGAATTATTGGAATGGGACACATTGGGAGCAAAATTGCTCAAAGAGGCAAAGGATTTGACATGAAGATCCTGTATCACAACAGGAGCAGGAGGTAAAAGTTTTATGACAAAATAGTTCTTTTGGTTTATTTAGAAATTTCATATCAAATGCAGGCATAGTTCCTGAAACTATACCTGTTGTTGTACAGGCAAAAAAATAAAGTTAGGGGAAAAAAAATGATTTATGACAATTTTGGGATGACATAATATGTCAAGATCCAATAATGGACCAAAAAAGCTTTGCCAACGTCTGTACTCACTACTATAACCAGATATTATAAAGTAATGAATGAATGAGACAGTGGTAATGGTCAGCTTCATCTTTTCTATGTGCTGTTTAGGAGTGTTGAAGATGAGCAGGCAGTGGGTGCGAGTTACCATGACAACATGGATGACCTGCTGAAAGCGTCGGACTTTGTCGTGCTGGCGGCCAACCTGACCCCTGAAACCACAGGCCTGATCAGCCACAGAGAGCTGTCCCTCATGAAACCCACAGCAACACTGGTCAACATCAGCAGAGGTGAGGATAATGTGTTTCCTAGACTTTACTAATCTTGGTTAAAGAATTACTACTACTACTACACTACTGTGACCTTATTCTGAAACACTGATGTTTAATGTATTTTTGGACCTTTCATGCCTCAGGTCTGGTTGTGGACCAGGATGCTTTAGTCAAAGCTCTGCAGTCTGGAACAATTCGTGCAGCGGCATTAGACGTGACTCACCCTGAACCTCTACCAAGGTCTCACCATGCTCTCCAATCACAGTTCATTAAAGTGAGACTGTGTAACTTTTGAAAGAAGAACATTCTTCCTCTTTGAATTGTTTTTTTTTTTTTGTACCCATGAGCAATAAAACACACTCTTGCTCAGTTCAGTACACTAAGGAGTTTTGCTACTGCAGTCTTACTTTAGATAAAAAATTGATGCGGGTACTTAACATTACTGAGTCAATTCACAGCAAAAGTTACATGGTCTCGCTTTACTTTACAAATATTAACCTTGTCACAGATCACAGAGGAACACAGTATGAAGGCGTTCATAACTATAAATGAAATGATAAATGATATATATGATACAATTGTTTTCATTTTGGGGTCAACAATGTTTCTTTTTGTATTTCTACTGCAAGTATAAATGATTATGTCAATTTTCTTCAAAGCTACACTAGGCAGTGTTTTTGTGGATCAAATGTATGAGAAAGATGTCACTTGTCACAAACGTACAGATAATTACCGCCCTGCAGCTCTGTACAGCTCTACGACGGGTTTTTTTACATTTACCAACACTGGTTCCTTACAACTCCTCTTCTTCATCTTGTGCAGGGATCATCCTCTCCTTGGCCTTCCTAATGTGCTGATCACCCCCCACGTTGGCACCAACACCTACACTACAACAAGAAGGATGGTGCAGAGGATGGTAGAAAATGCTGTGGCTGCACTGAATTGCCAAACTATTCCCAATGAAGTCAAACCAAAATGACTTTACTGATAGTACCTCAACTGTCTGTAGTAAGAAGTGGTTTCCTATTGCAAAATGAAGTACATACATTAGCTGTTTGACCGTTCTGTCTTGCCACAATTATTTTGCTAAACATGATGATTTGTTATATTAAGATTAATAAAATGTATCAATTAGCAAATGTTTAATAATATCACTTGTCTGTAAACAACAATAAATGTTAGAAATTACATGATTACATGAGGATTTTAACGTTAAGTGTGCTTTAGTGTATAACAACTTAGTTATACTAAATGACTGTGACATTAAAATACAAAGTCTATGTACATGCTGCACCAACAAAAAAAGGAAGATAATAAAGCTACCTCAAATTTTGCACCTTGCACACTTGACCTTCATGACCCCTACCAGATGTAAAACAAAGCACAACATGCTTGCAAATGTTCATATTCTTTTAGATCTCCCACATATGCCAACCATGAGGTTGGCGGATCAATCCCAGGTCATCCAGCCACCTGTCAAAGTGTCCCTGAGCAAGACACTGAACCCTGAGTTGCTCCCTGGATGCTGTATGTATAGCTGTCCACTGCTCCTAATACTTAGGATGGGTTAAAATGCAGTAATGGAATTTCACTACATTGTACTGTGTGTGTGACGACTAAGAATAAAGTTTGACCCGTTTGATATGAAATACATTTACTGCAAAAGTGGTTAAACTGACAGATATTGGCACACCCCATAAATAACATTAACTCAAAATAAAGCCAAGGTGAAAGGAAGATTATACACCTGAACTTAAGTAATTTCTTAATGCAAGCTCTGATTGCCCCCTAATTTAGTGTACAAATGAACAACTGTAGTTATCTTGATGCATTTAGGAAATAGAGTAGGCTACTACAAACACATACTGTAGGTATACTTTACTGTAGACTTTCTGCAGTATTTTTACTTTTGATACTTTAAGTATATTTTGATGCTCATACCTTTACTTTTTACCCTGTTTGCAGTAAATCCTTGCACACACACACACACACACACACACACACACACACACACACACACACACACACACACACACACACACACACACACACACACACACACACACACACACACACACACACACATATATGTATATATGATTATTATTATTTGTATTGGTAGTAGTAGCAGTAGTCGTAGTAGTATTGTAAATGTAGTATTTAAAATTTAGGGGGAAGGGAGTTGCAGATCTCTACTACGCAAGAAATCTTTGTGGAGCTGCAGTTTGACCGTTAATATGCCTGATTGTAATATAAAGTCCTAAACACCATTTCAAATATTTATCCTAAAGGAGATACATAGACCGATAAACACAGATTGTGACAGCCGTTACAGACCTTTACTAAATATTTTTTTCAGATATAAACCTTCACAGATACATTTTACTCAGGCATTCACAGGAGGCCCTAAAGACGCTCAATCATCAACACTCGACGCCGAGTCAGAAGGTCCTCACAGGCAGCAAGCAGGCATGAAAATAGAAGTGAACATTTCCTGGAGAATATAGTATTACATTTACACTTAAATCTCTTACTCGGTCGCTTTTGTCTCTGTGTGTCTGGTAGCTAAACGGCACCATGTTTATCTCTTCGCAAAACTCACCGCCCTCCTTCAAAGATTTCACCCTCGTCATGGTGAGTGACACATCTGGAGTTTGTGGCTTCACTTGGACAGAGGCAAAAATATAGCTACGTGTTGATTTCATGGCTGCCTTGTATTAATCATAGACATTTAAGAAATGAGTCAGTGCTTAGCTACGCCTTGTAGTTGTATTTTAGAAGCGGAAACCCCCACCCGATTATTATAAAAAATACAGATTCTTCAAGTCCCAAAAGATGGTACAGTTTCTGTTATTTAATGGGACCACAGTCAAGTCCAAGTCATGTCAATTTTATTTACATATATAGCCCAGAATGACAGATTAGCAAGCTAAAAGTACCAATACCACACTGTTAGAATACTCAAATTACAGTTACAAATTAAAATTCTGCATAGTCAAAGTTAAAGTACGAGCGTATCAAAAGTACTCAATGTAGATAAACGGCACTTGTGACATGTTATACTGTCAAATGTTATATCATTAGATTATTATTACTCAATGTATTTACATTGATGTTATCGCCATTTACTGTAATTTGGCTAACAAATGGTAAACATTTGGCTGCAATTCGTTACTAAACCATGAAATGCAGGTGGATTTTTTTGCACAAAAAAAGAATGGAAACAATTCATACTTTTATTCTCCCCACCAGCCAGCAGTGGCTGTTGGTAATGTGGGCCAGCTGGCTGTGGACCTCATTGTGTCCACTCTCAACATGAGCAGAGTTGGCTACATACACACAGACTGTCTCATCCCCATGACTGGAAACAACCCGTACGCCACCTGCAAAGAAGACGCTGAGGAGCTGCACACCCCTGCAGAAGGTACCAGTAAATGTGCAAATTTCCTCTGTGAAGTATGTTCTCTGTTAAACCAGCACTGATGGCCTGTTTGTTATTATTTGTCTGTGAAAGTATGGTTTGCTAATCTGCATGTGTAGCCAAAAACACTGATCTGTACTGAAAGTGATAAGTGTTGAATGTGGTGTACTGTTTGATAAACAGGCCATGTCTCCCGTCATTGTCTTCTGGTCCTGTTGTCTTATTGTGTTACTCTACATTCTCCCAAAGTCATTGGTTGTCAAAGACTAAAATGAAGACTGAATGGTGCTTCTTTACCGAATAGACCAAAACAGGGTCTCAGTGGGTGTCGGCACAATGTGAATAAATTGTGAGACAAGTGTCAGCAGTGTAATTTGTCACTGCTGTGAAGTTAAAAGAAACACATTCAAAAAACTAACCCACAATTAATCTGTTAACCTTTTCTCATCGACAGTTTACACAGCAGCAGAACTGAAGATGGCAGTTCTTCAAATCAGGGCGCCAATTATTCAGGTAAAACCACAGTCTGTTGCATATCGGCAAGGTGATTCTTCATTTTCTTTATGACCTAAATGAGTGTTTTCTTGACTTTGAGGCCTGCCTTTTCAATTGTATAATCTAGTTTTTTTTTAAGCTGAGATATGTTTTAAGAGAGCATGAACTACACAGTGGATGTATTTAGTGTATTTGTGGCTCTAACCTTTGTTTTAATCGCAGACAAAATCCAAAAAGTTCCGTCAGTTGCTTGTGTCTTGGATCAAAGCCAGCGGGTTCTCCAGGACTGTAGTTCTGTCCAGCAGCCACGCCTACCAGAGGGACGACCAACAGCTGCAAGGGTACTTTCGACCGTGGACTTCACATCATCGCTGCATTTCTTTGCCTTTTGCTGTTTACAATGATCTCTCGCTAACATATTTGCGTCCGTGTTAGCACTCCTTTGAGGTACCTGGTCACTCCGTCCCTGCTGAAGGTGAGCGCGGATGCATTGAAGGAGCTCGGCTGGAAGGAGATGGAGCGAGTGTCGGCCTTCCCAGGACTGACAGACGCCAACACAGAGCCACGCCTCTACATCCCCGGAGGAGGCATAACTAAAGGACTTTACACGGACAGGTACCGAGAGAGAGAGCTGCATCTGCCTGTTGGCAACTTCATACAGACCTCAAATCATGATTTATCTGAAAGAACACAAAGATACATTGTAGATGAATTATTTGTGTGCATTTTTATTTATTTTTAAAGTCATAAAGTGAGGCTAATTTTACAGGTTCTAAGAAGTACAACTAGGGTTGCAACTGCCCTGTCTATGAGACAGGAGTCATGGTTCTGTATAATTAACCAACTGAACTGAAACTGAACGTTGAGCCGGTTATGTTGCATCCTGATATAATTTACTCATTAAATGCTGTCATAATTGTTCACCAGCTGTGTGTGTGTGTGTGCGTGTGTGGCATACAGGATGTGATGTGTTAACCATGTGATGTCTATATTCTTTCTCATAACAAGATGCTCAGTCATAATTATGAAAAAACTGCCCTTCTGTACAATTCTAACATACTGCTACTGGATAATATCAAAACACACTTTCTCTACTACTTGTTTAATATATATTGTTTTTAATTCATCACGCTGAAACCACCCTGTAATAGGTTTTGATCAGGGGTGTTTTACTGTGTTTGACCATGTGTGCTGGATGTTGTGTTCAGCTGTGCAGAGGATCTCCCTCTGGCTGTGCTGCTGCTCTTCTGTTCAGAAGGCGACAACATCCCAGACGCCTTCACGCTCGTCAACCACCTCAACAACTGGCTTCATCTGCTGGAAAATCCTGTAAGTGTACAAAGTTGAGCAGACGGCCTTACATGCACAGTTAGGTTACAGAGCCACTTATACTTTTCAGTACATTAAGAACAAAAACTTGCAGAGACTTTAAAATTGTTTAAGAAAAGTATTCTGTCATAGTGGACAACATGCTTAGTTTGTTTCAGAACTCACTATGTACTATAATGTCTGATTTACGACTATTACTTTGTAATTATGGTTTTGCCTGATTCACATTCCAGAGCCAAAAGCCCAACAAATGGAAGATCCCAACTTCCTGGAGTCTTCTTTTTGGCAGCGGTATCCCTCCAGCACTGTTCTGATACACACATATTTATGTTTTTGCTGTTTTAGCTCATAATTAGCTTCTGGGAACTGCAGCAAAGTCTTATATATGTATTAGATTGAGTTTACTTGGTCTGGATCTAAAACTTAGTTGTCATGTACAGGAATTGACCCAAACGTGCACTTCTGGAATAATATTTCCTTGTATTGCAGCATTTAAATGTTTTTCTTTTTCAATAAAACATAGTGATAAGAATCCAGTGTGAATTTATCTACTGATTAAAACTTTGATGATGTTACTCTTACCGGACCCTGCCCTCGCCCGTCTAACTGAAAGTAGCTGGCCAGGTGCCATTCTGTATTCCTGGCAGTCCCGCCTAATTCTGTAATTTGATTCCTTTCTACAAACATGTTACAACAACTCCGTAGTGGTAACAAGGCAGCACTCTGATTAATACTTTGACTTTGTAAAGCTGTTCTGCCAAGTTTGTGGTTTTCCTTTCGGTCTGCATCATTGTTTTGGGTGGTTTCTGTGCTTGTGGGAAAGAAATGTTCTGCAATTTTATGGGGGAAATCATAAAATGGTTTGACTCTGAAAAAGACACTGCTTGCCCTAAACATCTATTTAAAATATTACATATATTATGCCATTAACAAACATTTGCTTAGAAACAGTTAAGGGATCATAATTTCTATCCTAAAAGTATTTTTAGAGGAATAGTTTGACATTTAGTGAAATACACTTATTTACTCTGGCAGAGGGGTAAGTTATAGTAAATGAGAAGTGTAATTCCACTTTTATGTGTCCTTTAATTAAGAGATACCATGGCCAACAAAATGTCATAAATCCAAACAATATCATTTGTTAATTTACTTAATTTAACCTTGTTTTTCTGTTGTACATATACAAATAAATATTCACGGACCTCTGAATTAATTACGTTTGCATCGCTAGACACTGGCACACCGTTAGCATAGCTTAGCATGAAGACTGGAAATGGCCAAACATAGAAATTAAATGGATCCATTGTATTTCAATGGGGCCAAACAAGTTGCTGTTTTATGAATGGTTGTGCCGGGACTATTTCTGGGCTCTAAGCAGTTGCCAGGCAACCAGCAGAAGTAACTGCTCTTAGCCAAGAAATAGTCCGGCACATAACCATCCTTAAAAAGCCAACGTGACGTTTTTACATATTGTCTTTTTTTTTGTAACATAAGTTTTTTTTTTTCAGTCTTTATGATAAGCTAAGCTAACCAGCTGCTGGCTGCATCCTCATATTTAACAGACATATTATCATCAATCTTCTCACCCAACTTTCTCAAACTATTGCTTAAAGTTACATCTTTGTATACAATAAAGCAAGGTAATGCTTCTGACAAATCAACTTGTGGACTGACAGGTTGTTATGTAAACCAGATAATGCCAGTTTTATTTGTAGATTACACTATGAGAAAGAGAAACTTAAGACATTTTCATTTCAAAAGGAGAACAAATCATCAAATCAGGTTTCTACTGTATTCAAATCTGTAACATTGTCGTTCATCTTTTTTTTTCCTTTTTTACAAGCAAAAATATGTCTTTTTACACACATCTTTTTTTAAAAAGAATACTATATGTACATCATGGATACATTACATGCCACTGAAATTCTCATGTGGGTTGAGGCAGTGCTTTTCATTTAACTGACCCCCATTACTGTGAAAAACTTCAAGTAATCTCTTATAAAAAATAGAACATTTATTTTTGCCTCTGAAAAAAGGTTTTCTAAAAATACACATATGAACAGCATTACAATTTGGCAATGCATAGCCCCTAGTATCAGTCTTAATTTCATAAATGCCAAGGAGCATAATAGAATGACAAAGCTGCAAATATTAATAATATTAAAGCAAAACAAAATGATTTTCTGACTCCAGAAGCAGCGCAGGCTGTGGTTGAGGTGTGACCAGGGGAGAAAGCGCTGGTGTGTTCGTCTTTTCAAATGTGCGGTCTTCAAAGAATGTCGAAGTGTCTGCTGTAAACAGTTTAGAGAGGATTAGGAGACATGGCAAAGCTGTGAGGTGGAGGACTGAGGAGTGACATGCTGCTAATGGAGGAAGAAGAGGGAGATGTGCGGTGGCCGAATCATGTTTCAGGGCAAGGACAACAACAACAACTGAAAGCGACAAAGACAGAGAGAGCTGGCTGTTTGAGGTGGAGGTGAGGAAGAGTGGTGGTTTGGAGTCGAGGAAGAAGGACACAGAGGTTGAGGAAAAAGCTTGAGGTCCCTGCCGATGTTGGCTTTTCTGCCAGAGCTGTAGTTGCGTGGCTGCAGGTCGAGGTGGTTAGCAGTCGCTGGTTTTCGCCCTGTCACAAGACACAAAGTATTTAAAAGAGGTTGAACTCAAAACACTGTTTTCTACTAGTGACGAGTGTCAGTGAAGCTCAAGTTTCATTAGTCGAGTTATTGTCTTCAGCTTGGTCCACCACTTAAGTGCAATCATTTTAATTTAACTGCTATTTTTCCGCTAAACGTCATTTATTCACTGTATAATAACACAATGCCATATACAGTCCTGTACAGTTCTCTACATTTATCTTATTTGATTTTATTTCCGTGAATTCCATTTTATTTTTATTCTTATCCCTACTTTATACATTTAGCTAAGAGTTCATTGTTTCCTGTTTTATTGTCTACTTTCTATATTTTGCTAAGAGTTTATTATTATTATTATTTATTGTTTACGGTTTCTTTACTTTCTATATTTAGCTAAGAGTTTGTTTTATCTTGTACTCTTTTCTATACTGTTTTTTGTAAGTTTTTGTAAGATGCTGGAAATCTGCTGCTGGAAATCCAATTTCCTTGTGGGAGTCATTCCCAAAAGGATCAATAAAGAGAAGTCTAAGCCTAAGTTTACAAAATAAAACTAAACCACAGAGAGCAGAAACCTAGCGGTTTGCTCGGCGGTTAGCTGGAGCTGTGGCACGATACGATGTCTGGGATCACTTCGATCATACCGACATTAGATTGAGTGTAAATACAACGAAAGCGGCCGTCATGTAAGCAACATGACACACTGTATTCAGGTGTTCTCAGCTGTACCATTTTGAAGAACATTTCCATTTAGTAATGGCAGAGCATTAGAACACGTGATTAGATTGGATCATCTGTGAGCTAAACTGAGACTCAGCCCCGTATGAAGATAAGAGTAGATCTGAAAACAATGTGTCAATTAATCGCTTAGTTGATGAACAGAACGACTTTCATCATTTAGGTTAATTATCAAGCAAAAATGATGTTTTTGTCTCTTTAAAAAAATATATATTGTTAATTGAATATATTTGGGGGATGTCTGTTGGTTGGACAAAAAAAGACTTTCAAAGAAGTAATCTTGGGCTCTCTGAACTTGAGATGAGCACTGTGGCCTACTGTACTTCCAAGTTCAAATTCAGCCAAAACGAAGGTTATGTACTGTAGGCATGTAAATCTGCCCGGATTTGGCTTTAGATGCGTTATTTATACTGCCCGGTACCTTTTACTGCTAAACCCTACTTACATCGGCATAAATATTACATTTAAAAGGAACATGCCGACTTATTGGGACATTAGCTTATTCACCGTAACCCCAGCTCTGCTCAGAGCTGCAGCGTATCACTTCGCCCAAGTAGCATTGCTTCTCTTTCTGAGAATATAGTTCCCAGTTTATATATGGTTAGAAGATGGCTGTGTCTCAAGTGACGATGTTATTTGTACACGCTGTGACTATACAAATCACAACATGTAAATAGGAACATGTTGCCGTTATTTTGTCACTTACTCGGAGCAGTAGGCTAGTTGGAGCCGGTTACCTCCAGGATCTGTGCTAGGCTAAGCTAACGGTGGAGCCGTCAGACAGTTACGACACGCACGGAGATGACGTGTAAAAAGAACACAATTGTTACAGGATGAATATCAACAGAGGTGAAACGATTTAGCTTGATAACAAAACAGCAGCACTTTTATCTGCAGAGCAGTGTCTTAGTGAGGGGAAAACTTTAGTGGTTGTTGATTATAATCGTGTTTTACACTGGTGTGCTCAGTAACCTTTGAGATTGAACAGACCGACAAAAACAAATGCCACCAAATTTGAATCTATGATGCACAGCATAAATTAGCACCTTGCATTATTCCAACTCAACCTGACATTTTAGACCTTAAACACCTAAACCACAAATGTACACGCCTCACACACACACACACACACACACCATGCTGGAGTGCAGCCAAAATTAACACAACTCCAAACCACAGGAGCCAAGCAAATCATGAAACCAAGAGCAAAACCTCAACAGAAAACAAAAACACAGCAGACAGACACCAAGTGCACACACACCTCTATGTACTCTTTTTAAAAGCTGTGGGTAAACCTCGTCCTCTACATGTGCTCTTCGTGGTTGTTGTTGCTGTCACAGAGGGGGGTAAATATACACTGCCACCCCCCACTGGACAGGCCAGCTCTTGTCATGTGCAGCAAATGCAGCCCAAACTGTCCGAGAAGAACCACAACAGCAGAGTAAGATCTCGTCAGAAATGGTGCAGTTTGGGCCGAGTTACTGGAACAACACTGACATGTCACACAACAAAGGAAGGCTTCTGAGAAATGACTTAGTGAGACAGTTTTTGGAGGTGCACAGTCATCAGAAATGAGTGCTTCGCCAGGATTAACCGGCCCGCCTTTATGAGAACATGAAGTAGATGTCAGTTAGCTACACTGGTGGCTTCACACTAAATGACTGAGGATGTTGAGAGAGAGAGGAGGAGGAGGGGGTGGGGGGGGGGGGATCAAATTAGAAAGGCTCAGCTTTGTATCAAGTCTAAGTTCAGCTATTAGGAGGTTTAGTTATGTACTGGGAAAGCCTGGCTGGATTTCCTCTGTGAGGCTAAAATAAAAATTAAGCTGAAAACTGACTCCTGTCTTTTCTTCTTTGGTATCTCTTTCACCTCACAAGAGTTGTAATAATGCTACCTCACTTTTCTGTCTAAAAAGGGAACTAGAAAACTGGGAAGCATGCAAAATGATGATGACACTGCAGATTATTTACATCTCCCATTATGGAACATTATATAAGGTCTGCATCGGCAGTTGCTCTTTTTGTTAACATATATGATGGAGTCTGTTTTGTTTAATACATACATGTTTGTATATCACACTTGGCAGTTTAAATTACAGCATGTAATGAATACAAAAATGGCATTGTGATGGTGATTGATAAATCATCGTGGAAGGTGGTTTTGGCCAAAAAGATATAATCACCTTTTTCTCTTCTTCTCTGAGTCGTTTGTCCTAGGCTTGCTTTGGGCTGTCTTGGCTGTGCCTGATTTGGAGATGCTGTCTTCTCTGCGTCGTTTGCTGTGTAAAAAGAAGGGGAAATGGGTAAACAGCTGTCCGTCCAGTTTATAAAAAAAAAAAAAAAAAAAAAAAAAAAAAATCACCAACGACCTATTCAGAACATTGACCGAATATGACCAAGAGCCAGACTGAGTTTACTGACTGTGTCGTGCTGCCGTCCTGCTCCTGTTCCTTGCAAGGTGACTGTGCTGGTACTTTGTCATCCTGTCTGTAGTCTCCTCCCTCCTCCAGCTGACCTCCCCGCTGGCTGCCGTTGAATCGCTCTGTCGGACACCTGGCCTGAGGCTGAGTTGAGGGGGGAGACTCCGATGTCGGCTCCTGGTCTTCCCTGGACAACTCCCGCCACCGGTTCTTAACACGCAGACAAGTGGAAGATGGTTGACTTTCAAGTTTCTTTCTCTATTGATGCAATAAATACCAAATAATTTGAGAGGGATATCATTTTCCTGCATTTTATTCAATTTGAACTGACTAGTGAACCATAGTTAATATTATTAAGCCTAATTCAATCTCAGCCAACACCCCTCCCCCCCATCTTTTTTTTTCTTCTTCCTATTTTACTTATTATTTATGTGTATGTTTTAATTGCGAATTTTTGTTGTTGGTTTTGTCTTTCTTGCCCAGATTGCTGTATTGTGTGTGTTTAGTGCTGTTACATGTTGTTAAATGTAATGACATGTAAAAACAATAAAAACTTTGATTATAAAAAAAAGAGAGGGATATAATTCAGACATTAAAATGTGTTGGCAAAGGAGGGCACAATACCATTTTGCCACAAATTAAAACAGCCTACAATTGGTCATTTTGTTGTAAAATGATATGATGGAATGATGTTCTTGTCAAAAATGTCCAGCATGTGACAAAAAAAATTTAGCTGCCAATGACAACTATTATCCTTTTGTTATTATTATTATGCAAGATCAAGATGGTCCCACACCAAAAGCACATACACACTGCAGCGTGATGCACACAAATCACTTCCCTGTCACGCATTCAGGAAACTGGCTTGAACAAAATGCTATCGTTTATTACTTCTGACATTCTTGACAAAAGTCAATAGGCCAAGATATATGACTCTTCGAGTACCAAAAGAAAAAGAGAGGGAGAAAAAAAGAGAAAAAATTAGTTTCAGTCTCAAAGTTTCAGCCGCAATGGCGCCAACAACTGCCATAGTTGGATCAGGATGTGTGAAGAGGAACTCTTAACATATGAAGAAAAGTTACTGCTCTTTGTAGAGACAAATGGGTGAACAGAATTGAGGTAAGGCAAAAAAAAAAATAATTTAATTCACATTTCCTGGCCGATGGTTTTCCAGTGTGGGCTTAAAACAATTAATTCAATTCAATTGAATGTCAGTCAGTTTTTAACTGCATCAATTAGACAGCAGTTTCTACTTGTGTCACTCTGTTTCCCTTTCATTTCAAAAGCAAGATTTGTGAAGAGGGCTTCTGACAGAGGATGTAGGGCTAAGCAACAGTTTTTTTTTTTTAATACTTACTTTATTTTTTTTAAGACTCAAATCGCAAGGTAGTGTTTCTTTCTTTCTATACGATTACATAAAGCTCCGTTATCAATAAGATGTGCCCGGAGGCCTGGCCAGAAGGGTCTGCTGTTACGTTGGGAGACCTACAGTAGCCTCGTTTCATCTACCTCCTGCCAGTCAATAATGGGGCGAGTCTAATGGATTCAACTTGTTCTCAGTCAGCTGCATCACTACAAATATCTGATGCAAACCTCAATCAAATACGTTTAATAAAAACTCCACATGATACTTTCTTGTAAATAATCATTTAGACTGGAATTTACTTTGAATTTGAAATATCGTTTACAATGTGGCTCACATGCTGGCAAACGTTTACTCCCCTTAATTGACAGTATGTGGCTTTTAGGCACGCATAGACCGAATAACTGTGGCGTATAAAATAAACAAATAGCAATTACCAGGCCGACCCTCTGCCATACTTTTGTATTTTTCTCTACAGCCAAATTCCCAATTGAACAGACGCCTGCAGAAGCTCACAAACTGACATAGTGCAGTCTGTGTTTGCACCATAAGGATAAAGGGAAATAAGAGTATCTGTGTTTACAAGCAAACAAGATAAAATGGAGAGGAAAAAGTACTTGGTGTACTAAGTGATAGAATTGGTCACGGTGTGTGTGGTGCAGGTACCTGTACAGAGGAGTCTCCCATGATGCACTTGGATCCTTCGCGGACAGCCATGAAGGAGAAGCGCAGCTGGTCAGGGGTCTGGATCAGGCCCATGCGATACTTCCTCATGTCCAACAAGATGCTTTTGATGTCCACTGATGAGGGGTCTTTCCTCTTGGCCATCTGGACAGGACAGCAATGTAAACTACTGTAGCTCAGCTAACCAGGATGAACCCAATGTTATCTCGATATCTGGTGACTAATTTGTTGGTTGTGTTTAGGAAGGAAACTGAAAGTCTGACTGTTACACATCTCCAGTCTGTGACAGTGGGTATAATGCAACAGTTTTGGGATCATGTGCTGTAATTCAGCTTTTTAAATGCCTTATATTTTTTGATCTGGCTAATCTATCTCTAAATCATCATGTTTTCATGTGTTTCCCAGCATGCCAAGAGAACAACGTTGCATTTTAGCCAAGTACATAACCACATAAAAGCTTTATGTTTCAGTTGTTTGAGGTGTTTTTCTTCAGTCTTCAACTACATTCTGAAGCAGGTATCAATGAGAAAATAGGTTTATTTAAAATGTAAATAATCAACACGGCATGACAGAATAAAATGGTCTGTGTTTGCTCTAACGCACACATCTTAATGACTAATTAAACCACTGTAGCAAATAACAAACAGGCAAATCTTTCTGCTTAGTCAGACTATGGAAACACTGATACAAACTAAGAGGCAGGACTTACCAGGACCACACACGTATCAACTAATGAAAACGTCCCCGAGCGTCCGATTCCAGCGCTGCAGTGCACCACAGCCGGCCCGTGTTCTACCCCCAACGCTCCCGACTCCCGCACTTTGAAGAGGAAGTTTAGGAAGGACGCCGGGGACTCTGGGACACCAAAATCAGGCCACGTGGTGTAATGAAAGTGGCAGATCTCTCTCTTCTCCCCTGTCTGTGAGAGCAGCGAACAGAGGCCCTTATTGGCAGGTACAAAACTTATATTTATTTGCAGCCCGTCAGTGCTGATTTTGATCACTTCTGTTTGAGGTGACTTTGGGTTATTTCAGTAGTGTTTGAGAGTTGAATTAAACAAACTTTTTCTAGTTTCAATTCATGCAAGAAACCAGGTTCTGAAAACTTGCCACAACAAAACAGCAAGTCAAGCCCCGTGTGTACTTCTTTCTCATGCGTATTGTTCTATCAGCTTAGCAGTTCCTTTTTAGTTGTTGATATTTTAAAAGTTTGCATTTTTTAAAAATGTGGGTACATTTTTAACATAAAAAACAGGTGAAAAATGGACTGCAGAAACTCATAACATTAAAGTTCAGGTGAAATTCTGACTTAAAAACATGGTTGTTTAAGAATATGCTTTGTATTTTACATACAGAAATTGCTCTGCTGCATGATCTACAGCTCTTTTGCATTTTCTCAACACCTACACACTGAAAGTACTTTGGTGTGTGGGAAGATCAAACTCTGTTTACTCTGTCTGAAAGTCTGTGAAAACAGAAAAGAATTGAGCTTTAGTGATAAACAGGGATGTTTTCAGTTCAAAGAAGCCTCGGACAACACAGGGGCCTGTGATGCATCTTAGTGTGACACCCTTGAACCATTTCAGTTCTCCTTTGAAACCTTTAACTGGGAATGCCCCGTGCTGTGCCTACACTAAGATTCTGCAGCTCCAACACTCTGGTGGTGTAGTAAGACTTGGTGTCTTCTGACAGCAGCGTGACCAAGAAACGTGTGTCTCTGAAGGCCATCTCCTTCTCCTCGGCTGTGGGCCAGTACTGGGCACACTTTTCCTGTCACACAAGGAGAAAGGAGACAAGTAAGAGGTAAGAGGTACCAAATAGGTTACACTTCTGACAAAGACATACACCTGATGAAAAGCTGATGCTAGCTGAGTGGCCTTGAGGCAAAGCAGCTGACGACTAACAAGGGGACAGTTTGAGCCTCGGCTTTGAGAGGAAAGCTGGAGAATAAAAATCAAATAGTCGCTGAGGATAAACATCTCCTCTCTCCCCACACATACTGTACCTACACGTTTACCTGTTCACACTTACACAATACACTTTCACACATGCACAGAAACATACACAACTGCAAAACCTCAAAACGTTGCTTTCCCATCAACGGTACCAATCCCACCTCTTTTTTTGTGACACACCAAATATATTCTATCACAGCCTTGTTGTCTGAATATTTTGTTGCACCTTTGTCTGTCAGCTTTCGTGCTGTCACGTTGCACTAAGAAATAAAAATAATATTAAACTTGTCATAATTCTGTTTATTTTTTTATTTTATTTTTTCAGTTTTCCACTTGTGTTACTTTTGAGTATTTTCATTTTGTGACCACCATCCTTACACCACAACACAAACTTCAGCAATGAATTTGAAATTTTAATCCTAACATTTGCATAAATATACCTATTTAAAGGATGTATTAGGAGATTTCACATCTTCCTTTGCGGTCAATTTGAAGAGGAAAAGAGAGGCAAGGATTGCGGAGTTGGAAGAACGTTGTAAATCTCTGGAGCAGTCGCTAAAGATGTGTTTTTCTAAATCTACACATACTCTTCTAGTCACAAGTCGAGCAGAGCTAAATGATTTGCTAAGAAGAAGAGCTGAATTCATTAATGCACAGAGTGAGGCAAAATTACTATTTTAATGGTTGTAAACCAAGCAAATTGCTGGCTCTGAAATTAAAACAAAGCGAGTCCAGAGCTGTTATCAACAGCATCCGCACAGACCGAAGTATCTCAACAAATCCTAAAGATATCAGCGCCACTTTCCAATCCTTTTATTCAAAGTTGTATGAGTCCTCCTGCAACTCAGACCCCACACAGTGCCAGGAGTTCCTAAAATAGCTAAACCTGCCTCTTCTTGACCCAGAGGAGGCAGAAGAACTGGCTCAACCTGTAACGTTAGAGGAACTTAAAGCAGCATTTAAAAAAAATAAAAATAAAAAACACTGGGGTTGGATGGAATTCCATCAGAACTTCTTCTACAATACTTTGACATATTAGGACCTATCATTTTACAAACTTTAACCTCGGCCATAGAGATGGGCACTTTTCATCAACAAACCAACGTGCACTAATTTCTGTCATACCCAAAAAGGGTAAAGATCTTACGGAATGCTCAAACTACATGCCCATCAGCCTCATTGGGACTGATATTAACCTCTATTCCAAAGTCTTGGCACTCCGCCTAGAACGCTTTATTGAGAAGCTAGTCCACCCGACCAATCAGGTTTTATACCAAAGCGTCACACTGCAGACAATGTACGCAGATTGTTTCATGTAATAGAAGAAGCCAAAAACCTTGACAGGTGACATCAGCTATTACCGAAACCGAAAGCAAAATTACATATTTGGGCATCACCATACATGCATCGCTACAGCGAGTTGTCTAGGACAACTATGAAACTATATTAAGTAGTGTTCAAAGGGATCTGGCCAATTGGTCTGCGCTGCCAGCATTGCTACAGTCCAGGATTGCTATTGTTAAAATGAACATTGTTCCTCGTGTGAATTTCTTAAGTACAATGATCCCCTTACCCCCACCGATAAATTTCTGTAAGAAACTTGATACCGTAATTCGGCAGTAGATTTGGAATAATAAACAACCGAGGCTAAATACTCTACCATGCAATGTACCACAAACACGGGAGGCCTGGCCTTCCCCAACCTTAAAGCGTAGCCTATCACAGAGCCTTTCAGCTACGGGCCCTTAAGAGTGTGGATGGACTCCTTATCTACAGTTCCATGGAGAGAAATGGAGCAAAACCTCACTGGAAGTCTAAGACTGCAAGACCTTGCCGTTGCAGGTGTGTGTCCAAAAAGGTGTATGTTAGCCTATGGCCCTATTATCACCAACACATTGACCAACTTTAAACAGGTAGAGGAGCAACTGCGCTACATCAATAAGTGGCATTTGAACACCCCAATTTGGCACAATACACACTTAATGTCTGGTAACAAACCCTTTGCACCCCCCCCCCCCCCCCCCCCACTCGATTTGTATAAAACAGTGGCTGGCGTATTTATTAGACATAGTTATGCTTGAGCTCTCTATGGCAAGGATTAACAAAGCCAAATCATCGACTATAGACCTATGGAAAAGCGCAGCAGCACAAGTATCAGTCCTAATGACCTCAGCATCACAAGAATTAGATGAGAGTGACTAGGCAAGGTGTGATTTTTGTTTTGTTTTTTTGTTTATTTGGTTTTTCCTCGAGATCACAGAGGGTGGGAGAGGGTTTTTGTTCAATTGTATAGGTCTGTTCTGTATGTTGCAAATATAAAACAATAAAAAATTGATCTAAAACTATTATCTATCTAAACTATTATTTTACATCCCTCCTCTTTTTATGTATTTTTTTAACAGTTGCTTTTTTCCCCTTTTTTCTTTTGTAAGGCACTTTGAGCTGTATTTCCTGTATGAAATGTGCTATGTAAGTTTATTATTTTTCAATTAAATTGTATTCATAGTGTCAAATCACAACAGACGTTATTTCATGGCCACTTTACAGAGAGAATAGGTCCCAACAACTCCCCCCCATGAGCATGCATTTGGTGCCACAGCAGCAAAGAAAAACTTCCTTTTAACAGGCAGAAACCTCAGGCAGAACCTGGCTCTTATCATCATTGTTACTATTATACACTCAATATTTATACTCAGCATATAGTATTTTATTAGTAAACAGACAATGTCTAAAACTGTTGAGGATATGTCATGTTATGTAACCTCTCCTCTACAGGATTGGAGAGCTGGCCTACATGAAAGATCCTTGATAATATCTGTGGACTAGGTACTCTTTATCTTCTATTCCCAAGAAAAATATGAGTGAATCTCAGGAGACTGCCAGATCCACTCTAGCTGGTTTACTGAGAAACAGAGCGATCCCAGCTGCTCTACGTGAGCGAGAGTGTTCGTGTGTGTTTGTTTAATTGGCAGATCACAGGATCACTGGATTTAAAAAGCGTTAAGAGGTTGGGCTGCATCCCAGCTCCTCTCAAGACATCTGGTCTGGCTGTCAAAACACTGAATTCCTGTTATCCTGCTGATAGGAGACTGAAGTTTCACAATGATGCATTTAAACGGAATTCAAAATGAATCAAACAAGTGGCATAATTTATTTCACACTGTGAGCCGACTGCTTACTTTAACAAAGTATGTGTGTTGCTGGGGATAAAGTGGTCAGTATATAACTAGTCTTTCTGTGGTCTATTCAGTATTTCTACAGTCTGTCTGTGGGTGTCAAAGATGTCAAACCAGACACAATGGCTATGTTTGGACTGCAGACCTTAATGCTCAATTCCTATTCATTGCCAGATCTGATTTTTTTTGACTGACTGTTCACTTTTTTATTTTATTTTAAAAGACTCAAGAACTGGGCACGGGCTGAAAGTGTAACAACGGTCGCACTAAATTGATGTCAGAGTCACATTAATTCCGATCCGACTGTCCAGACTGATTGTTTGTTTCTTTTTATCCAACCTGTAACAGATTTGGACCACATATGAAAGTGGCCCAAATCAAAACTGGAAAAGATCGGATGCCATGCGACCTGGGCTGTTCACACTGTCATGAAAAAATCAGATATGAGCCAAAAAAATCGGATTTGGGACACTTTGGCCTGCAGTCTGAATGTAGCCAGTGAGGCCTTTTTATTATCATATTGTGTACTTACTGAGCCTTTCTCTATGACCCTGTTAAGCATTATGACCGCCTTGGTCTTCTGCTCCCAGATCATGAGCCAAAAGTGGCCACATGTGTTCCTGAGGGGGCCCTGTGGGCAAGAAACACACACACACACACAAACACACACACACACACGTTGATCAGTTACATGACAGCAGGAGGAAATGAGTCCAGTGGGACACTGGGAAATCATTTGCAATAGAAATGTGTATCATCTTTCAGGCATGAACGACCATTGAATACATTACGCTGAGAATTGTCTTTATTAATGTGATAACTGTGCAACTAACAAGTGTTCATTTAAAAGGTCAAGATTGCTAAAGGTTATAATGTGGTTGAGTTTTGAAAACTGCACTCTGTGTGTTGCAATATCTTGAAATGTCAAATGTCTGAAATAATACAGAATAGATAACATACAGAGGTGTTGTACAGTGTTGCGATACATTAGAATGCCTAAACAAACCACAGATGAATTGATATTTCAGTCTAGTCGTGTTAAATTGAGCAAACTTCCTGTGGCTTTATATTACTTTAGCAGTATTCAGTGAGCAATATCATTTGGCACATTAAAAAGTTAAGTGGTTATTTGTCCTTTCATTTCCTGAAGACAGGAGAATATTCAAAGTTGTGTGGGATGAAGATGTCCCTGTGTTGGGTTTCTTTTAGGAAAGCAACAATTTAATCACTTTGGCTTTATAAATTACTTGACATGAGGCATTGGTCCTCAATAGTCATACTATTTCAAACGTATACAAGTACCCTTAAAATATCGTTACTGTAAGTTGGAGAGTTGAGGAAATTTCACACAGCAACACCCTTGGAAAAAATTAATAATAAATAAAACACTGTCAAAAACAGAATTTCACTGCCTCTTAACTAACATTAGTGTTAAGGTTGTAATAATAGACCTGTATGCATGATTGTTTTTACTGGAATGAAAAAGCCTTGGACTTGCCTGAGTCAATATGTAACTTCTCTGGGCTTCCTCCATGACTACCAGACTTGCATTGATGTAGTCGTTTTCTGTGCTCTCCAGCTTCACCCGACTGTGATCAACTGAGGGTAGCGTGAGAGAAAATTATTTCAGGAAAAGTTGTAAATTGACAGTCATTGTTAGAGGTTTAGAGAGAAACGTCAAAGTGTAAACATTTTGGACTGTCCACCAATGTTTACCTACATGGACTAACATCTCTGTATCTGTTCCGGTTGCGATTCTCTGGATACTTTGCCACTTTGTAGGAACACTCGTGGGACTGATTCCTTATTTCCTGAAGACAATAGAAAGACAACAATTAACGATTATAGCATTACATGTTATGGCACCCTGACAAGGGCTCAATCCCAACACTACTGTTTGCCCAAAAAACTGTACACAGTTACTTTCAACACTGAACATCTGATCCTTCTTGTAGAGTGATGTATAAAAGTTTAACAAGTGACTAGCTATCAAATGTAGCTAATCACACTGAGCGTCAACCACATGCACAAGCTTCTAATACTGACTGAGCTAACGGTAACATTTACGTTATCATATTAAAGTGCATTAGTGTGTATAGGCAAACGATTTCTTTTTAAAATATGGACAAAAGAAACAACCGTATGAAGGAAGTTGGTGATAAATAACAGGTTAAATATCGAATACTTGATGAGCTAGCCGAACTGTTAGCTTGCTAGATTAATGCGCGCTTGAAGTACTATATATGTTAGCTTTATGCTAACTATGCTAACAGACTTACTAGGTAAAGCTTTTGCCACCGGCCCTCTGAATCTATGGCTTCAAACTCCTGGTCCATTTTCACAGTGGCAATGCCAGTGTATTGTAATCTAGGTACTATAATTAGCTGTCCGACTGACTACCTCATTACTTTATTCAGGCTGGAGAAGCTTTTGGTCAAAGGAGTATTACTTCCCTACGCTAACGAGCTCTCGCTAAGTGTTTGTCCGTCGTCTCTCTGGTGGTGCAGTAGTTGACATCTGAAGAAGTGACATGTGCGCATGCGCCACTAGGGGTCCTCCAGTAGCTGTCAAAAACAAACGCAGCAAAGATATTCAGTGAACACACGAGACTTCACCTATCACTCAATCTAAAGCACCCCTTTTGAGAATAAATTCATATAATGTAATCTAATACGTATGTAGATGTTTTTTTAATATATATATTACAAATATACATGTGCTTTATACCCATTTAGAAATTATTTTTATTTGAAGAAAGTTGTTGTGTATGAATCAATTTGACAGTATTTGCTATGATGTTCATGCTTGATTTTACAACTTGTCAACTGTTAGGCCTAGTTGTTCAGATTTAAATTATAAGTGATAACCAAATCTATTAGGACTGCCACTGCTACTGATTTAAAAAATAAATAAAAATAAAAGCCCACCACAATTTTGCGGTGACCTATTCAAATTGCTTGTTTTGTCTGACCAACAGTCCAAAACCGTAGATGTTCAGTTTAAGATGAATGTGATGCTCATCTGTACAACACTTCAGTAATCTGATTCATCATGACTGATTACAAGTCAACAAAGAGGACAGAGGGCGAGGACAGAGGACAGCTAGGACAACAATCGTTTATCTTTCTTCCATTTATCTGCTCGTGCCAGGTTAATAATAAACAGAGATGAGAAAAGAGAAAACCTCATGTCTGCTTGGACATGTTTGAATGCGTCTGCACCATAAAGACACCAATATGATGTGATGACCCCAACCCCCCCTCAACCTTGTATGGACAGACATAATGTCGAAAACCCACCGAAAATGACCTTAAACTGAGTTAAAATCCTGATCTAAAGAAACGTGATATGCTGAATTACAAGGAAGTGATGCAGGTCATCTGGCCATAAAAATGGCAATTTAAATGTGACACACAAATAGCCTACATTATGTGAGATATACCGGTAGACAGTGACCAATACTGCTTACATAGAAACTATTTTTGCAATGTTGTCAAACTGTTGGGAAAACTCCCAACTTTCCTCTAAATGTCAAAGTCTCTGAGGAATTAAGAACGGTCGGCTTTATCATCAGATATAGAGTATTCTGTGAGGACTGATTAGGCTACACATGGCTACACAAGATAGAAAAACACAAGATGAACACAATGTTCTCTTTCAAACTAGCCTACTGACAAATATCAAGATGCCTCGAGGTAATCTGACATATATTTAAAGACACACAAGCATCATAAACTAAAGGAGGAAGTTGTACTTTGTCATGTGTCTCTTCGTGAGACTACAGAGAGCAGAAAGCATACAGAAAGCACTGTGTGACTGTTTGTATTGGGGGTGGGGGGAATATGGCGAGTAGAATGTATGGCGAGTGGATAGTGCCATTTCAAAGGATAACCTCGGATTGCAGACGAGAGACCAGCGGTGACCAGGCAGCGAGTGCATGTCAGAAACATTTTCTGACGGCGACGTGGCGACGGCGTATGTTAAAATCAAATTCCCATCAAATGTACGCCATGACGTATGTCGCCTTACAAACGTGTGAAATACACGCCTTCACTGTCTAAAGACGTCTGAACTATGTACGTCATCAGTGTGACTTTCCCCCTACAGTACCTCATCGTTTAGATTAACATTTAGTGTTCTTTTGCTTACTTTCTGATGCTTATGTGTTACTCATAATGTGTGGCTAATAATATATCAATATATATATGATTTTTTTTATAAGCATGATAATCATGCTTATAAAAAAATATTAAAATGGTGAATAGAACACTCGGAATGTTTGTTCGGAATGTCTCCATGGCAACAAGAGACAGATGTCGCCAGCCGTCCGAATAACAATTATAAATAAAATAGCAATTTGTCATATTTAACCAAAATCAACAACAATCATCAACTGTCTTATACGCCTTGGGACCTAAGGTATAGTCACAACATATATGATAAAAATCATAAAAATAACAGCTTATATAGCTGGGGAGCTTGCTTGCCTTAGTTACAACAGCGTCCACTTGTTTCCCAAAATGAACGTCAATTCACTAAATAAATAAAAACAAAACAACTATTAAGGGTATTCTCCTAATGTTAAAACAAATATGAAGATGCTTGAGTAACATACATTACAGAATAAATAAGTCAGTGAGTTGGCTGGTTTTAGCTCTGCTTGGGTTATTGCCAACTAGTTAAAGAACAGAGCGCCCCCACACAGTGAGATCGTGGTGCCTTTGACTCAAATCGGATTTTTTTTTTTTTATAGTGTATATCGTATTTTTATCAGAAACTGCTTAATTAGCCCATAAGTGTAAACACAATTACGCTACACGCTGTATTCACTTAGCTACTGTTTAAAACTTTTACTTACGGTAGTAAAACAGATTTATATGGTCCAAAGACTCTTTCTGTAAGAGAAAGGACATCCTGGATAATAATTGTAAGACATATCATGCTTTTGAGAAATGATTGCAAATAAAGCAAAATGTTTCTATGAGGAAATACAGCGTGCAGTAGCTGTTTCAGCATAATCTGTTCATATGGGACCTGGCTAGGACTCACTGCTGCCGACCTGTTCTGTTGAGTTTTACGCCATCTACTTTCTTTTGCACTCATTTATTTGGGCACTGCCATGGCATGTATGAAAAGGCAAAAGATGGAAGTGTTCCTCATTGCTTATGGTTATAGTCAGGAATAAGTTAAAGTTAGGGATAGTAATACAATGTTTGTAGATGAGGCTAATCTCTATAGGGAGTAAATCTGACAAAAACAAATGAGAGCGCACATATACTAATCTCCCTACGTGATAGTAGTAGGAACATGCTAGCCTAGAAATCTAGACGCACTCTAGCGGTAGCAAATTTAATTTGCAGCTAGGGTTGGTATGGCTTGTCAGGCTAGGAACATGCATGATAGATGATGTGTGTATGACAAAAATACTCTTCAAAGGCCACCGGGTGGCAGTATTTCCACTGCTAGATAAACACCGGCTGGTACTGGCAACGTGTCAAGTTAGCAGCTGCTATCAGGAAAAGATGTTCCGATTGAAATATGTGGCTTACAAATAAGAACAGACAAATCATATTATCATGGGGGGAATTGAAAATATTTTTGAAAGTATGTTTTTGTTCATACCTTTCACTTTTATTTAAATACATTTTAAAGGAGTTACTGTTACTACTAATGGAGTATTTTTGCAATGTTATTAAAAAATTGTTTACGTAAGTAAAGAACGTGAAACCGGACGGTTGTATTTTATTGTGAAAAGCGGACAAATCCGACCGGAAGTATGACTGTTGTTTGTAGCTGTTTTGTTCACTGACTTGACGAAAAAAGTCAGACTCACTCGGGGAATGTACCTTGTTGGCCGTGCTGCGAAGTTTTCTGCAACAAATATAACGTTAACGTTACCGCTAACTGAGAGATGGAGACAACGGTGTACACTTCTGTTGTGAAGTAAAAGGAGACCAGGTGGGCATTTAACGGTGAGTGTGTGTAAGAATAGTATTAACATCCAGATCTAGCTAAGTTTTAGTTAAGATCACACAGATCACAACTTCCTCCTCGAAGCTGACGAGCAGCTAGCAGGTTTTTTTTTTTTTTTAGCTTTGTTAGCTTGTGAATTCTCCTTGTTAAACTATAGGTCGGCGGAAAGCCTCTGCTGGCAGATAAAGTTGTATGGCCGTTAAGGTTGCTTACTTAGATATCCCATATTGTCGATTCAACTGTCCAGTGAGTTAGCAAACACCACAGCACAGCTAGTCAGCAACTCTTTGGGCGATTAAAGTTAGGCACTAGCTATCCTGCTAGCCAAATGTGATGTCGTTAGCTAGTAGGCTACGCTGGATAGCCAGGTGGAAAGTGTAAACAGAATTAGGTCCTTCCTGTGACGAGCGTCAGATGACACATACCAAAGCCGGTCTACGGATATATATATTTTATATATATATATTAGAAATTCTTTGCACATACGGTGCATTTCTCCGTTTTCTTTAGTTATTTTAACGTTGCCGCTATTTTATCAACAGCATTTTTATTCAAACTAACGTTACGTGGATTGGTGTTTTGCATGCAAAATGACGTTATCCTCAATGTCCTCATTTGTTTGCAGAACATACTCACTATAACTCACTATCACTGAAACAGGTCCAGGCAACTCAATTATTGTTGACTCTACATTTATGTAACTTATAGTTATGAATACGTGCAATGTTAGAGCAGATGCTTGGTTGTTGTAGCTAAAGCAAAGGCATGCTTCACAATGTTAGAAGTATGATTTTTTTTAAAGGTTATGTTATATGCACTTATAAGTGACCCAATACCAGTGCATCATTTGGTGCCCTATTTTGGGCATTTCATTATTTTTGGTTCACATAGTAGTGGTATTCGTGTAAAAAGATCTGTTTATGTAAGTGTAATTTGCTCTGTATAGGCATCATGACAAATATACAAAACACATATATATGTCCTAGGATCTCTTACTTGCACTGAGAGAGTTCAATCGAAAAATGATTAAAACTTCAAAACAAAAGGTAATGTTAGCTTCTAGATAAAAAAAGTGCCCAATAGAATAAAGGAATTTACAATATAATAAAATCAATAAATCTGCTCTTTATATTGCTTTTTGTTATTGTCTTATTAATAGTAATTATTTCCTTCAGTGTTTTTCTGTTGTCACTTTTATAGCATAGTCAACAATGTTTTACTGAATAGATAACATATCAATTACTGGGTACAGTCCTTCCCTATTTAATGTGTGACTTTCATAGCATGCCTGCTAAATTACTTCAAGCCATCCTTACTGGAAGCTTTCCATCAGTGAGTCATAAAGTGCTTTCTCCTAATGGTCTGTTACTGTTTAACTTAAATTTCAGTGACAGACATCTCCAAGAGTCCCTTTCGAAAACAGTGTTGACTGTATGACGTCACTTCTTGACACAAGGGCTTGCAGCATCACCCCCGCTTGATTTGTAAAAAAAAAAAAAAAAAAAAAATCTCAACTAGGGTAACAATTCTCCAGTCTGAACTAGTCTCAGGTTAACTGACCTAAATTTGCAGGGGGACAACATTATGCATATACCAGTGGAAATGTTTAAGTTTGCTGTATTTAGCCAATCAAAACATTTTATTTTTGGGATGTATTTGTGTAATCCAGTGATCATCACCATTCAGTCCTTGCTGTGAGTGGGACACTTACAGACAGCAGCCTGTGACAGAGTGACACACAAGACCCATGGGCTTTGAATCAAAAACATTTGACTTTTTGCAATAATGTTTCCTATCTACAAACATGGACACGTATCTTGACTTTTCTTTTGGCTGGATGAATTAGCTAACAAACATTTGTGCACTGACAGATAGCCGACAGGCCCAACACATTAACATAATCCATTTCCCCTTTAGTTAGCTAGCAAAGACAGGAAGAAGACTGCTTCTGGTGGTAAGGGCCCATAGTTGCACAAGTAACAATAAAAAAAATAAAAATAATTTTATTATATATATTGAAAAATTGTACCAAGATTTTACACACTAATTTGTGTACATTACTGCTTGCTAGTGCGGTCCTGGAAGCAGGACGTGTATACAGAAGTGCAGGAAACGCGTTGCTAAGAAATCAAGCCATCATTGAATGGGCAGCAAACTTTAGACTTATAAAATTCATTCACGATGTGGCTCTTCTCCTTTATTTTCCGTGTCGGAACCCCACTGGGCGGCATAGATGTCCCTCTATGCAGTAGGCAAATGGTATCTCCCCTTCTGTATCTGGGGCAAACACAAGCCATCTTTTTTGTTGTCTCCATGGTGCTGAATGGAGCAATGGAAAAATAACACATCATGTTTAATTTGCTTTTTGAAATGATAAACTTTTTTATTTTATTTTAGAGAAGTTTTCTACCTAATCATTGCATCTCCAGCTGCATCTGTCGTTTTACTGCCTCATTATAATGTACTAGTTACAGTGGAACAGTACTTTGCCTGTTCTGTAAATCAGAGTGCTGAAAGCAGCCTCAGAGGCATTTGCTCCAGTGGATCCTGTTCATACTCTCTGTTGAACGTCAGGCATTATTATTATACTTTGGCTGGCAGATAATAGGCTAAATAGAGGTCCATTAAGCTACAGGGTTGTTTCGATGTCCAGCTGACAGAAAGTTGGCCTACACCTGATGAATGCTGGGCAGTCGATCAATGCATTTTTTTTCATTCGCTTCAGAGGGATCTTGTTCTGTAGACAGCAGTGACAGTTCCAAAAAAGCTGAAATATTTGCTATCAATGTAAAGTCATGCACAGGACAGCTGAAGACATGAAAGGGGGAGAGAGAGAGGGGGAATGACATGCAGCAAAGGGCCGTAGGTCGGAGTTGGATCCGGGGCCGCTGCGTCGAGGAGTAAACCTCTACGTATGTGCGCCCGCTCTACCAACTGAGCTAACCCGGCCACAAAAGTAGCTTTTCTATAGAATTTGTCAGCCAGTCTCTGGGCTGTTCCTCTGTCTCAAGCCGTAATAACTGAATGCATTGTTATGATCAGGAAGTCTTTCCTCCAGCTGGAATGTCACCGGAAATTAGCGTACGTGATGATCACTTTGCAGAAGAACGCTTTGAGCCTCTCGTTGCCTGTGTTGGAAGCCGATCATTGTATGTGGGATTTGTTTGAAGGTAGACATGGGCAACCAAACTTCACAAAATTCCCGAAAGCTTACATCATCTATCCTTAAAAATCGGCATTGAGAAACACAGCAGGGATTCCTTCTTAATACACTCCTGATGACCTAAAACCCACCCGAGCTCATTTACACACCATTTTAAATCAACATTGTCAACCAAGAATTCAAATTGGGAATACGGTTGGGATGGCATGTCAGCTAATGTGCACCTACAGTAATTGTGGTTTCGTCAGGAATGCCATACACTGGAGGTGGTTCAACTGCAGCTTTGTCAAAAGTAGGTGAAGTGGATTAGAAAGGACCCAAAGTCCAATTCAACGCACAGGAAATGCCAGAGCCGGGTGACGGTTGTGTCTGTTTCAACTACAGGACTGGGCTGATGTTTTTCTGGTTTCCAGGGGCACATTTGTTGTGATATAGGTTAATTACGAAGGGGGTGACAGTTAAAAGATGAGAATTCAATCCAGCACACTGAAAGATAATGTCAAATAAAGTGTTTTAGTTTTAGTAACTCTATATTGATATTGGCCCTTTTGATTAGACTCTGGGAGACGCATTTCACTGGTATTTGCTGATATTTTTGAAACCACTGAATGGTTTATGGATGTATTTTCACATCAGCACAACGTTATATATGTGTTATTCAATCGTTCCAGAAAAGGAATTGCATCTGCCGTGGGGACATGTTGACTGTTGTCGCTCTTCTGTTTACTTTGGAAATAGGAGATGAGCTGTGGAAAATTGTTGAAATGTAAAAAAACCAGGGAAGTAGGTTTCTTTGGGAGAGATTAATGTTCTGTTTCTAGCTTATTAATTGTGTAAACAAAAATACAAAACGTATTAATGAAACGATGTTTGACGTGTGCAGTCACAGATCTGTAACATAACATGTTCCATTGCAATTTGGTTATGCATCTAATTGTCTCTTTGCACAATTATAGGCAATGGGAACCTGGATTTGTTTTGTTTATTGCAATGCAAGAGCAAACATGTTGTTGCCTTGTGGTCTGGAGGTCTATACTTGTTAAAACCTTTACCACTGCAGCCCCAAGTGACTCATTTTGTTACTATTTTTTCCCCGTCCATCTCAACACGTAAATTACAGTGCGACTCCCAAAGAATTTCAGAATTCCTTGTGTTGACCTGTCTCTTCAATAGAGAACCACAGATTTAAATCATACTACAATGGCAATCATGATGTAGCATCAGCTGATTCACACTCACAGTGACTTCTTTTTAGAGTTGACGGAGGGTTGAAACCTTTTATTCTGCCGCAGTAGGCTTCCTGCCCTGTGGTTGTCTCAGGAACTGGGACACCATCCCAGTGTGTGAGCCGCGGTTGCATGTGATTGCCTTTGAGCCACAGAACTTGAATACATGCATTTGCGTGCACAAACACAAACGCACACACTTACCGCAGTTGGAAAATCCCACTCACTGTCCATACGGTGCTGATGCAGGCTCTCCCCCCCCCCCCCCATTTAATTACGTCTTGGGAGTGTAATTTCACATTGACTTGCTTGGAATTGCCCCCGCTGTCTTGTTAAAATTTCCACTTGCTCACATGACTTGGCTAGTTGACCCAGTACATTATCAAGCTTTATGATGTGGTATTATAGTGTTAGGACATCACTTTAGCCAGTACCAGACAGGCCTCACAATGGAAGTTATTAAGTTGAGCTATACGGTCATTATAGAAAAGCATTTTGTTGGTCCATGACACAGTTCAGTGTTAGGATACTCGAGGATGACTCTGGAAAATGTCCTGCTTAAATGTTTTCAGTAGTTGCTATTAAAAGAGCATTCTACTTGGACTGAATTGAGTATTTAATTTTTGTTGAAAAATGTACAAAGGTTACCAGATAATGCGAAAGCGCCTGTTATCACAAAGAGTTCTACAGGCTACAGTATAGTGCCATGTCTCCAAGTGTCAGCACAGTCTGTCTTTGAGTGGCATCATTGTGTCTTTATTTTAAGAGGAGATCCACCTAGAGCCGGCGCACACCTCAAGGAAGCAGCACCGACAAACTATGTCTGATGTTTCGTCTCACGTCACCTCACCGTCATCTAATGTCGCTTTACCCACTGGTGTTTTTGTTGCTTCGATTTCAGATGTCATTTGCAGGTTTGGGGTTTTAAATGTCACTCTTAAACTTTCAGAAAGAGCAATTAAAACACATTATTCTTTACAACTTGGCTGCAGTGCTAATGGCTTAATGACATGCAATTATGGTTTTATAAAAATCGTATTTATCTTTAGTTCACAGTTAAACATGTAGGTAACTTTGCAGTACATTTATTTATATGCTGTAGTCAGCTAGCTTGTGACTTCTTAGTAACACCTAATCCTCTTTACCTCATGTTGGTTAAATTTAGGTTTTTTACTGCCAGTATGGTACTGCCTTTTAGATAATTAATATATTAGCTCAGAGATACTTGGTATACTTTTAAGAAGTAATACAATTACTTTCTAAGAAAAGGAGCAGAGATGCTATTTCACACAGCAAAGACCCTAATTAATGAGTGAGGATATTGTTTTAACTATTATTTAGTGATCTAGGCCTACTACTTAAAGGTTTTTTTTTTTTCAAGTCATAACAGTCCTGGTCTCACCTTAATATCACAGCAATCACAGTGTTGGTACTCTGAATGTGACCTCAAACAAGGTAAAATGACTAGATGTTTACACTGCCCGTACTTCACAGCGTGTAGACTGGCTGTAAACACTTAGAAAGAATGTGGTGGTTAATTGTCAATTGGCATTTGTCAGTTGTGGCAATTGGCAATTTAATATGAATTTTCAAAGTAAGAAGAGACATCAAACCAAATAGTTTGTGTCCAAATTTCAGGTACACTGGTTGAAAGATCAGAGAAATAATGGGAAAAGTCGTTGAATGACACAACAAAACAAACACCATTGTCAAAGGAGCCAAAACCCTCCAGTGTCCTCTGTATACCTTTGCAGTACACTGTTAGTAGGCCATTGATTAATGATTAATTGATTGGACCTGTGTCAGTGACCTGTTCTCTGCTGATTTTTTCTTCTTCCCCAAATCAGCTTTCTATGTGGGTTTGTGTTGTGTATATAGGGGTTTTGAAGGTTTAGGTCTTTCCATAGAGCTCATCTTTAGGCTCGAGGGGTTGATAGTTTTCTGACAACTAGTTCCTTTGTTCAGTGTACATAGTTGGTGAGATTGCTGCTTTACGTTGGAAATGTTGCTGAAAACACTAAGCCTCATACAGCTTTTGTCTTATATTCTTCACATCTATTTTTACAGTATATTTCACTCCAAGCAAATGTTAGGAGCTCTTATGCAACAGAGGTGATCAGAAAGGTGGAATAGTGGAAGGCCATATTTAGAGCCAATTGCCAATGGCCGTTTTCTCGCGGCATCAGAGAGCCTCTTAAATGAACATCAACTGACCACTTGAGATTCTGCTTTCCACTTCACATTTTTCTGTGGGAAACTGACTGCTGCTAAACAGAAAACATATTCAGTTGGAAATGTGGACCGAAGTAGCAATTTGGTACCTCCGCTTTAAAAAAACCTCTGAGTTGTTTGGCGTATAATAATCTACTGTGTGGAGCCTTGAGTTTAATTTACATTTTACACTACACAGCACAGGTTGGATGTTGGCCACACATCTCAGACCACCTTCCAAATGTGGCAAGAGTCCGTGTGTTTTGGGTGCATTCACACTTATTTTTAGAGGTGTTGACATTAGTTCTGTCCTCGACTAAAGAAAGTCTTAGTCGACTAACACTTATATGATTTCGTCGACTAATCGATTGTTTGATTTAATCGACAGAGCTGTGCTCTTTGAGAGGTGGTTAAGACTAGAAAAGCGCAATATAAATGTAGTTAGTTAACCATCTGTAAAACTGAGTTTCTCTGAAATTAATCCTGCAAAAGCACCACTTTGAATCTTGTGTTCACCAGAAATGTTCTCATAAGTTGCTTGGAAATGAGTAATTAAGCATGAATAAGCATAAAAAATGACTTATCGACTAAAGAAATCTTAGTCGACTAAGACCAAAACGACCGATTAGTCGACTAATCGACTAAGAGGGGGCAGCCCTAGTTGACATGCACCCAAGGTTCAACTTGTATTATTTGGTGGATTATAAAAGAGGAAGGAGAGTCTGGACACTGACTGACTGGCTGGCTGGCTGAATAGACTAAAACACTAAAGTAGTCGTAGTAAAACTTAGCTGCTGCCTGCATGTCATCATGAGGGTATATAAACCGCAGCCAGTCAGACTAAGGTTTGTAGGTTATGAAAGTGAGCGTTTGTGAACTGCAGGATTGCTGTCCCAGTTGAGATTTGCAGCGGACTTTTTAATTAGTCACATTATGGCTCCCGCTGGAATTTTCCTGAAGTTAGTCTCTAATGACAAACGCATACTCAAACACAAGTTTAGAGCATACAGAAGTTGAAGGGAAATCATTCTTTGTCCTTCATTTTTCCCATTTGGTATTATGCTTTAGGATTTTGAAAGATGAACCTGCAATTTTAGTTTTAAGGACATGTCAGGACCAGTGAAAACAAATTACCCTAAAACTGGGCAGAGGAGTGAACAATGTGTTTCTCATATTTGTAGGTTTGTCCGTTGCAGTCCAACTGAGAGTCAACTCTGAAAAACCCTGATTCGGGGATAGCCCTAGTTCACATTCCTGTGGCTTAAACCTAGTGAGAATTTAAACTAAAGAAAGATACAGTCTCTTAACCAGGGCATAAAATGTGTTGGAATAGCGGTCACATCGTGTTGGAATGAACTAATAAACCAGCCTGGTTAATTGTGTGTGTGTGTCTCATGGTCAAACTAGAAACTCAAGGAGATGCAAGCGTTTTCTAACAACATCGCATAGCCCTCAGCAGCAGCATCTCTTGCTGATGTCAGTCGTTTGTCAGCAGTGCTGTGATTTGTTCCAAATGGACATCATCAAACAAACTGTTTCTTCACTTTAGCTGGGAACACACACCACGTGATTTAGAGCCATATTATACCCTGATTTGGCCAAGGTTATTGATTTTGGACTGGTCTGCAAAAACAAATAGGTCACCTTGAAAGATCGACAGACATCTTGCAGAAGGCAAATGTTTAGCATTCATACCTCTTATCCTAGTCTCTGACCAGTTAAAGCTGTCATTTATCCAGCATTTTATTTATGTTTTTACATCTGGTAACTGGGTGTTATTGTTGTTAAAAGGGTGATGGAGCACAACAATAAAATAAATAAAATGGTGAGACATTAGCACTCATTTTTATTCAGCTTCTCCGCCTTCCATTAGTTGGTCTCTTTAGGAATGAGTCAAGGGCAGAAATGTTTATTCAAAAGATGTCAATTCATTAGCTGGATCTGTGGACTCTATGGGAGCCTGCATAGCACCACCACACCCACAAACGGTCTTTGTTTATTTCAGCATGAGCTTTGCTTCTCATTACTTGAAAGTCACTACTATTTGAACTACTTATACTTGTTTGGTTCTATGTAGCACCACGTTCAAACAGCTGACCGAATCCACTGCAAGTGCACTTGAGCACTGCTCTCAAAGATGATGAGTTATGCTTTGTTGTTCATATTGTGTAAAATAACAGCATGTGAAGCACTCGAGGCAAGGTGTGGCCGCCACTCTAGAGGCACACTAACGCAGCTGTGGCCACATCGGAGTTCTGTGATGAAAACAAAAAAAAACAGGATTTTGCTTGTTTAGCCTACACATGACTAATGCTCAAGAGAAAGCCTGCATACAATTTATGATAGGCGTCTCACATGCACAAACACACGTACACAGAAGATGCGCCTGAAAAAAAGGCTTAAAGCCTGCCAGAAAACTCTTAATTATCTAAGGGGATTGTCATTCCTTTCCACACAAGCCCGTGAAACGCCTCAACGATGGCTGTCTTGTCTTAGATATCTCCAGTTGATTGGTCGTTATGCATCCTGAATCATCCAAATGTTTTGGCTCTGTACGTGATTTTCTGTTTTTTTTTTTTCCTTCTGTCTGTCAGGTTGGTGTCCTACATCTGAACATCGACATCTCATCACTGTGATTTAAACCAGTGACAGACCACACTACAGACTTCCAGACCCCCTATACCAGCTTCCAGCCACTATGACCTAGCTAACAGTGGCCCAGGCCCCTCCCCTGACCATCCTTTCCTCTAAACCCCAGTCTGTCTCTCCATCTTCCTCCCTCACCCAGTCCTTCATTTCCTCTCCTGATGTGGTGATTTCTGGTTGCACCACCAGCGGCGCCCCTTCTAGCGCGATGAGCAGCCTGCACCAGCAGCATCATGGCAGCACAGGCTCAGAACGAGACCTTCACTCTGCTGGCTCCTCCGTTAGCCTCCCTTCAGTTAGAAAGACCCCCAAAAAACGCCGTCTGTCCCTCCACTCATTCTTCAGTCGGTGGCGCCGGCCTGACCGCGACCCCAAGCGCAAGTCCAGGCCTCTGCAGGCTGGAGCTGGAGTGGAAGGCATTGTCAGCACAGAAAGCGTCCAGTCAGAGCCTGTCCATGATAAAACTTCTGCCCACTCTGCACTGGCTGTAGCGTCGACCTCATCAGTGTCAGATTCTTCATCAGAGCTGCTGGAGTGCCCACTGTGCCTACTGCGCTATGCACGCGAGCGCTTCCCAGACATCATGACCTGTCCCCACCGGTCCTGTGCAGACTGCCTGCGACAGTACCTGCGCATCGAGATCTCGGAGTCTCGTGTCAATATCTGCTGCCCCGAGTGCTCAGAGCGCTTTAATCCTCACGACATCCAGATGATCCTGGGGAACCGAGCCCTCATGGAGAAGTACGAGGAGTTCATGCTGAGGAGGTGGCTGGTGGCCGAACCTGACTGCCGCTGGTGCCCGGCCCCCGACTGTGGGTAAGAATAAGAGCTGGGGGGTAATGTAGGCTACTCAAAGATTACCATATTGGGACAACCTGCTCTTTACATAAAATATGACTCACCAGCTGAATGGAGGTGAGACCCTTTTTGATTTGTTTTGAAGTATTTAAGTCAGAGAGGGTGACATGACGATTTTAAAAGGGTTTCACTCTTAGACAAATTACAAAGATTTTGCAGTCAGGTGTAACTTAGTCTCGCTTTGCCAGACCTTCCTCCACAGCGCTGTGAAAGAGGGTCTGGCTAGTCCACACAGCATTCTGGGATGGGAGAAAAAAGTGCTCTGGTTTATTGGCATTTCTTTAAACCAATCACAATCGTCATGGGCGGCGCTAAGCACCGGGCAGAGCCACGCTGCCACTGCAAAATGGCCTCGGGAAGGAACTCGTTTTGGTGGAACATGGTGTACGTTCAAAAGTTGTTTTAGTCGTGCAACAGAAAACTCAGATTGGACAGATAGTCTAGCTAGCTGTCTGGATTTACCCTGCAGAGATCTGAGGAGCAGTCAACCACAGTCCTCATACATCGACCGGAGTTTAGAATTCCAAAACAAAGAGTGGAAGTGGAACGTCGTGGATATAGACTAGGTGTAAGTCAAGGGTAGGATTGAATTTAAACTATTTTTTTTTTTGTCCACCTAACGTTTATGGCAACAAAGCAAGATAGAAAACCACAAATAGATCCACACACTAAAGAGCTCCCGTTAGAAGGGCCTTGAAACGTCACTTCTTAAAGCATTAACATCCTTCTAAGCTATTGTGGTGTGGTGTTTTGATCTATTTGTGTTTTTTCTACTTTGATCCAGCACCTATCCCAGTGGGCACTAGGGATGTGCGTGTCTTCTTTTATTGTTTCTTAACAAAGCCAGTTAACCATAAAAATATCAAGCACGTGAGACCTTTTTCCACCTCAGGCTACAGCTTTTCTTAAATATCTTAAACTCTCTTTCGGTTACCAGCGTTGTGCTTGATGTTTTTGTACTTCTGACAAAAAAGACACAAGTCCCAAAATAGCATAGTAAGCAGCTACATTAAGGAAACTTCAAGGCTTTAATCTGGCCTTTTGAAGTTCACACCAGCTTTTGCATTGATGTCTGAGTTATAAATAACTCATAGCAGTAATAGACCTGTTTGTTCTGTCAGCCTCATGAGTCAGCCAAAAAAAGACGGGGGCAGCAAGTGATGGTGATGTTGTTATTAGACCGTACCTAACATTTTTCCAACCACATAGTGAATGAAGCTGGAACTGATTGCTTGTTGTTAATAATAACAATAATCGTTGTCGTTGTCATCGTACCTTCATGTTTTATTTACTGTAAAGCACTTTCTAAACAATGTTACAAAGAGTTCTACAGTAGCACAAAATGAAACAATTAAGCAGTAAAACGACGAAGAACATAAAAACGTTAAAAAAAATAAAGCGGGTTAAAAAAAACAGTTTAAATGACCAAAATATACACACACAAAAAAACTTCCAGGTGTTGAATTTGAGTATTTAATAATGTAAATTATTCGCAGATGGAATTCTGCAAACCTCAATCCACTCTCTCAGCCACTCTTAAAAACAAAAAAAAGAAGATGTTATTGTGTATTGAGGGATAGATTGTCGTTCTGGTTTCCTCTTTGACAAGGAGGTGACGGTGTAGGTGAGGGTCGGGTCAGGGTATGTTCGGAGCTGTTAGGCATTCAACAGTTTGCTCACAGGGGCCTGAACTGGAGCTGACATTATGCTCTGTGGCTAACTGGGTCACCCTGCTCTACCTGTTGTTTGCTGCACCTGTAGGTCACAGCAACCACCGTGCACACAGCATCATTGAAACTGCTCATCTGCGTTTGCGTCAGTCTATTTTTTTTATTGTGCCGATGCTGGCACTAAGGTTTTTAAAGGAAACTATTCATATATAGTGCGTCATAGAGTTTTTGACTTTAAACCCTATAAATCTCTCTCTCTCTCTCTCTCTCTCTCTCTCTCTCTCTCTCTCTCTCTCTCTCTCTCTCTCTCTCTCTCTCTCTCTCTCTCTCTCTCTCTCTCTCTCTCTCTCTCTCTCTCTCTCTCTCTCTCTCTCTCTCTGCGTTGTTGCATCAACACTGCTGACCCTGTCTGTTAGAATAATGGCTCTTTCATGAGCTTGTTTCAGCTCTTCTTGCTCGCGTCATCTAATCAGTTTAGCTCTGGCTCACTGTCACACTTTCCACCAGTTAATGCTGCGCTCTTAATTGTTGTATAATGACTCTCACAAGTTACTGGGCTGCGTTTGGCAGCTCAGCAGTTCACAAATGTAAGAATCCTCTCTGTACAAACATGTTATTTAAAGAGATAAATCAGTTCTGTTTTTGCAGACTTTGGCAGAGTCTTGACTTTACAGTGGTGTCATAGATAGTTCAGTGCACATGCAAAGGTCTTTTTGGAAATTCTCCCATCCAGTTTACGACTTATATACCATTTGCCATCAGTTTGCCTCACTGAGGTGTTAGTGAAGACTGTCTGAAAACTGTCTAGACTGCAATGCTCTGTAGGTATATGGAGCCCTCACACGTTGTCCCACATTGTGTCAGTTTCTAGGAAAAATGTGAAGAAAGCATCGTAAAATAATGCTGTCTCTTTAGTTATCTGTTAAGGTTTTTTTTTTTTTTTTTTTACCTTCATCTGACACCATAGCACTGAAAACCACTACAAAATATTTGGAATATTATGGAAATTCTGCAGTATCTGTGACCCTCATTTTTAACTTTGTAGTGACTTTGCCCCAAATGAAGACCCTAAGTCTGAAACCAGTTGGTTTTTTTAACTGTAATCATTCAAAGAAAGACTTTTAAATCACTATTTAAGCTAGATTGACTAAAGTTTCTTTTTCTTTTTTTCTGTCCATTTTATCATTTTTTTTTCATTTTCCAGACAACCTCAAGCTTCTTGGATCTCAGTGCATGGGAAACGGATTGAGCGCTTGTTTGTAATGTAATGTTTGCTCAAGTAGGGCTGCAAGGGGCTTTAATTAATCTCCCAATTGTTTTCTGGAGGAATCATTTGGTCTATAAAACATTAAAAAAAACTGAAAAAAATGCCCATCATGAATGTCAGTGCCCAAGATGACCCGTTTTGTAACACAGGCTAAAGCCCAAATATATTCAGTTTACTATAATGCAGGAAAAGCAGCACATTTCTAACATTTGAGAGGCACCATCCAATGTTTGGCATCGTTGTTTGAAAAAAATATTCAAACACTGAACAGATTGTCTTAATGGGGGCAGAAAAAAGGCTGAAGGTTTCATGCAAGCTGCAGACTTTTATTCTAATCATTTACACTGGACCGTCATGCTTTTGCACACAGTGATATCCAGTGTAGTCCAGTTTAATACGTCAGCCAGTGTTTGTTTTTCCTTATTGTATGTTTCTGATGTTCCCATGATAACCCTGCTACGGGATGCTGAATAGCTGTAGCAATCACAGGGTTTAACTGAGGTTGTCATACACACATGCCATATAGATTTACTTTATTAATAGGGAAGGTACAAGGAGGAACAAAATCATTATCAATGTCTTATCGTGTCCATACCAGAGGGACACAACGAGTTTGTGAGTCAGCAAACGAGGAAACGGTTGCTGCCATTCATTTTATTATTTTCACAAATATTAAAGCCATTTAACTGAGGCAGTAATTGTGTTGAGTTATAAATGACTGATGCAAGATTTTTTTTATAGTGCCAATTTGTCAAGTTGAATTACATTTGTACGTTTATAACAAAACCGTTGTTGAACTTTGCCTTGGTCATGCCGTGTACCTTTCAATAATAGCTCCTAAATTGAGCACTGTCATGATTGAGGAGGGATACTATGGTGACATGCAGTCATGCAGAACTGATTATGCAAGCATGGGTTTATTGTAACAGAGGTCATTTGTAAATCCATCATGGAAAAATTCAGCTAATTTCATGCGTTCATGTAACAAATGGTTCTCAAGGTGTTTGATTCCTGAAGATGTATATAGCAGTGGCCGGGTCGGCTCAGTGGGTAGAGCAGGTGCACATATACATAGAGGTTTATGCCTCGACGCAGAGGTCCAGGGTTCGACTCCGACCTGTGACGATTTCCTGCGTGTCTCCCCCCCTCCCCCTCTTTCTCACCTAGCTGTCCTGTCCATTAAAGGTGGAAATGCCCAAAAGAATAATCTTAAAAAAAGAAGAAGATGTAAATAGCAGAAACACTGCCTACACTGCAAATGTTTATTGGATTTTTATATTTAAACACACTGAAAAATGACTCCCTGGTTTAACCCACTCTAGTTTATTCCCCTACACTTATCATGTTAGCCCTGCTGACCCGTACTGTTGTGCTAAACTACCACATTGCTCTCTTACCAGCAAATACTAACCACCATGTCGGCTAAATTAGTTTTTCTCTCTCAGTTACGCAGTCATTGCGTTTGGCTGTGCCAGTTGCCCGAAGATCACCTGTGGCCGTGAGGGCTGTGGGACAGAGTTCTGCTATCACTGCAAACAGCTGTGGCATCCCAACCAGACATGTGACTCTGCACGGCAACAAAGGGCCCAAACCCTCCGGTTGAGAAGCTTCAGGTCCTCCTCGCTCAGCTACAGCCAAGAGAGTGGAGCTGCAGGTAATATACAAATAATACAAATAAACACCTGCACTCGAATGCTCACACACATCTGTACCTTCAGCACCCCCATCACCTTTTTAAGCCACAGTATACGATATGCACCAAAAATACTGTGTTCAAATAGCTTCTCTCGCTTTCCCCTTAATCAACCCCCACCAGGTGATGACATCAAGCCCTGCCCTCGTTGCGCTGCCTACATCATCAAGATGAATGATGGGAGCTGTAATCACATGACCTGTGCTGTCTGCGGCTGCGAGTTTTGCTGGCTGTGCATGAAGGAGATCTCTGACCTGCACTATTTAAGGTGAAACAAACATACAGTAGAAACGAACTGCTCCTCTGCACTCAGTAGTTACTACAGTTGTTTCCTTTGGGACATTTTGCCTTCATTTTACAACCAACGGTGTAGCATCAAATTTCACTTTTGTGTGAGTGTAACAGTTCATTCTTGACCTTGGAAATAGTAGTTTGACAAAATAATCTTAACTCATGGTCCATTAACCGTTTCCAGAGTTTAAGTTGTTAAGTTTTATTTAGTTTTTGTCAAAGTGTTTCCTGAGTATCTCTTTTCTTAATTCTTTTACATCAGTGCTTATCACTGTACTTATGTAAACATGATTCTCTCTCTCTCTCTCTCTCTCTCTCTCTCTCTCAAATCCTCTCAGTCCGTCAGGCTGCACCTTCTGGGGGAAGAAGCCCTGGAGCAGAAAGAAGAAGATCCTGTGGCAGCTCGGCACGTTGGTGGGCGCGCCCGTGGGCATCGCCCTCATAGCCGGCATTGCCATTCCTGCAATGATCATTGGCATCCCAGTCTATGTGGGCAGAAAGGTGAGAGCTAACACCAGACAGCTGAGGAATGATATGCAACAATTATAGTGGTCAAAACAAACAGTTTAGTCACATAAATGGAAAGCATAGAACTACAATGTGGCATGTAATACACATGTTATCTAAATACAGTACACTGTATGTACCTTCTAAGCATGTGTGAGAAAATCTAGTTTATTTGGACATATTTCAGTTTTAAGCGTTTTCCATGGTAAGCAATCTTACTTCATTCTGCACAGCCCCTCAGTCATTGTTTAAGAATCTCTTCAGTTAATTTTGCTGTCTTGTATGATTTCCGAGTCACAGTTGCCGATAACGTGAATCAATTCAAAGTTAATTAACAATGACTTTCCTCCTCAGATCCATAATCGCTACGAGGGCAAGGACATCTCTAAACACAAGAGGAACCTGGTAATAGCTGGTGGTGTGACGCTGTCTGTGATCGTGTCCCCTGTAGTCGCAGCAGTCACTGTTGGTAAGAAAGAAGGGCTTCTCTCTCTTTTACATTTTGAATTTCTCTACTTCACCATCTGTTTCATGATAACATTTGAATTCATTAAAAGGGTTTACTTGGTGGGTCGCTAGTATAAATCTGTATAAAAGCATAATTTAGTTTGGTAATGATGTCTGCTTTGAACTGTCTGAAAAGGTGGATGTGCTGGAATTTATTTCACAGTGTTTGGAAAGTAATATGATGCTATATATCTACAGTTCACCATTTCACCCAGATAAAAATGTCACCGTTTAAGTGTGTGCTGTTTACAATGTGCTGTGCAGGCATTGGCGTCCCCATCATGCTGGCGTACGTCTACGGAGTTGTCCCAATCTCACTGTGCCGGAGTGGCGGCTGCGGAGTGTCTACTGGCAACGGCAAAGGGGTGCGAATCGAGTTTGACGACGAAAATGACAACATAGGTAGCGGGGCAGCAGCCACAGGTCAGCATCTCTAACGAAAGCAGTGCCCCTCATTTCCTATATGTTCCCAGAAGAATGCAGAATATATACGAGGCTGAAGTACAACTTCAACTTTAGCTTCAACTTAACTTTATTGTCCCCAAATGGAAACTTGTTTTTCAGTCAGGTGAAACACAGACTTAAAAATAAAATACATAAATCGTACATTGCAAATATGTAAAAGGGTGACGGCAAAAGCATAAAACCCAGAGTACATCAAGCCATCTTCCAAAGAACTTCAACAAACCATGGATCATATCAGACTAAAAGCCTGCAAACACATGAATGTCAATAAACCTGCTGCATTTCTGTCTGTTGAACTACACAACGAGTTGCGGTAGCTGTGTGTGCTTGCGCATTTGTGATCATGCCACTCAGTTTAGCTTGCAGAAGTACACCTACTGTACATCTGTCAGTGCCTTTGTGTGGACTTATGAATTATTCATAGCCCATGAAGTGCCAAAACAGTTGAGGTGTGCAGTGGTGCGAAATGACTGGCGCAGTGTCAGTGTTTTTTTTTTTCCTGTCATCGTATGTTTGTCACTGTCAAACGAACGGCTGTGTGAGGTCGAACTTTCCCAGGAAGTGTTTACAGAGACCGATTGTATTTCTCTATCAGCTTCTGTCAGCACTGGAAATGATGATTATAAATCCAAATGACAGCAAGGACTTTGACCTTACCAGGTGTGAGACACGATGACACTTATTCACACCTAGCTCCGATTCTCCACTGGGCACATCTGAGCTGCGTTGCGGTTTTGTTCCGTCCTCCGCCACACGCCATACCACACCGGGAGCGTCTCAGAAGTGGAGCGTTTTGCTGCCCAACTTGCAGTTTTTATTTGCTTTTATTTGCTAGTATCTACCTTCTACTCCAAGCACTCCTGCAGTTCAACTCCATGGCTTCTCTTTTCCGGTGTTATAAAAAAGATCTGTTATGTCGTATTATGTTTACACGACATATGTTTATGTTTTTCCACCTTCCAACTGACTGCATACTATCGCTGTTTCACTTCTGCGTGGCTGTCTGAACGGCCCGCGGCTCACATGAAAATAGACCTGCCGCGTATCTTTAGCAGTGCGGATTGGAGAGCCGCTGAACGCGCACTTTTGGGACGCGCCGTAGCGCAGCTGGTGGATTATCAAGCATTGACTTGAATGGCCGCGATTGGTCGCGGGGCACGCAGCAGGCCCTGAACGCAGCGCAGACGTGCCTGGTGGAAATTAGGGGTAAGAATTCATCAATCTGGTGTTCCAGGACGAATATAAAAGCCTATAAAAGTCAGTAAGGTCATTGCTATAACTTCAGAAGAATAAACTTTGCACCCCGACCTCAATTTCACTTTTGTTTGCTGCTGTTATCTGGGGTCGCCTGCTCCGACTCTCCTTTTATGGCTCAATCTGTATTTCCCTCCTCTTCCTTTTGACCCATTTCTTTCTTTTTTCCACGCCAAATAGTTATTTGCTGCACATACATTATGGCTCTTCTTTGTCAGTCCAAACCTTCTCTAAATTAACAAAAGTACACTTCCGGTTGCCCCTTTCCTCCTCAGACACAACCTCTGTGGCAGAGACTCGGCTCAACAATCCCAGCCTCGGAGATGGAGCGAGTGTCGGTGGCCTGACAGGCCTGAGCCTCAGCGTCAGCGGGAGCCACATGGAGCGCTGCGGCATGAGCTCCACTCAGCGGGACAATATGAGCGACAATGCCAGCACCACGGCCCTCGCTGGGACCAGCATCACAGGCAGCCTGTCTGGCAGCTGCTACAACAGGTAATAGACCTGGATGATCTCTGCATTGCTATAAATTGTAGCCATTTTGTTTTTCTACACTGGATGAAGCAAACATGCAGTGACTCATCGAGGCCTAAATTATTTTCTATTTTGTTTTGAATTGTTATTTTCAGGATGGAAGTGCAGGCTGATGTCCAGAAGGAGCGCTGCAGTCTGAGCGGGGAGTCGGCCACTGTCAGTCTCGGGACAATCAGTGACAACGCAAGCACAAAAGCCATGGCAGGTTCCATCCTCAATGCCTATATGCCTTTGGAAAGGTTAGTAGTCGGAGCATTCTCATCTTACTTGTTACACCAGCACGCTTCTGACCTATTTTCAAAAAAAAAAAAAAAATAAATCCCTGTCCTAGTTTTTCTCCTTTTGCCAGAGGCCCTGTGGTCAAATTGTTTGAAGAAAGTCATTGTGTGTTTTATCAGTATTTATTGTTCAGCATGCTTTCTGCTTTCGTAGAAAATGATGCCATGATGCAATGATAGCACATAAAAACAGTTGATTCTTGGGCGCCTGGGTAACTCATCTGGTAGAGCGCACGCCCATATATATAGAGGTTTACTCCTCGATGCAGTGGCCGCGGGTTCGACTCCGACCTGCGGCCCTTTGCTGCGTGTCATTCCCCCTCTCTCTCTCTCTCCCCTTGCATGTCTTCAGCTGTCCTATAAAAATAAAGTCCTAAAATGCATAAAAAATAATCTTAAAGCAGTTGATTCTTAATAAAACAAACCAAACATGCCAAACATAGAAGTTGTAATACTGAATGATTTCTTCTTTTACTGATAAATTGAAAGTTAATTTTGAGTGATGTTATTTTGCAGAGACAATAGTCTGGACGCCCAGGCAGACTTGGAGTCCAAACAGGAAAAGATAAGGCACTGCAGTGCCAGCAGCAGCCTGGATGAAGCCAGCTGTAGCAGTAGCACTGCCGGCCTTAAAGGTGCTAGCGGTGGTACGTGCTCATGCCCGTCCACCTGCTGCTGTGCGGAGCACGACAACCACTGCTGTCCCTCGTCCCCCTGGTCAAAGGAACCCTCCACTTCAGGGGCCAAGAAGAGCAGAGGAAAGCTTTGGAAAAGAGCTAGCAGCAGCAAAGGAGACACAAAAATAAACGAGACACAAGGAGATATAGATGCTCAGCTCCTGGAGCAGCGCAGCACCAACTCCTCGGAGTTCGATTCACCATCTCTGAGCGGCAGCCTGCCCTCAGTGGCCGACTCGCACTGTAGCCACTTCTCATCAGAGCTCAGCTGCTCCGACCCTGAAACCTCAAGACCGGCTCATCCACCCTGCTCCGGCCCAACGGACCCCCACCCTCATCATCCCTCCACCAACTTCAATGACGTCACCATCGCACCCATGCCTGAAGTGGAGAACGACCGCCTGGAGCATTATCTGCCTCTGAGTAGCCATGCAGCCTTCACCCACCACTTGCTGTCATCATCTCCAGCTGCTTCACCAAAAGAGGGAAGTAGCGGGGCATTTCTATACATCAGTGAGGAGAGGGGAGGCGCCATCACAGACACAGAGCCAGAGAAGGACGACAAAATAAAAGAGACCAGCAAAAACACTGCCGCACAGCCTGTAAGCCCAACAAGGAGCCGCTGTATACAAACCGATATTTAAAGGAACTCTTCTGTTCTTTGGGTGTTGGCAGTGCTACCACTACTGGCTCAGTTAGCCTTATCACCTAATTTCACTCTTAAGTCATCCCCGCAGCATCTTGGGAAACTGGTGGTCAGGTTTAAGGCTACAAGTTCAAGTCTAATTATATTTTTACCTGCTGTGGAGGCAGGCAGGAATATTATGTGAATGTCAGTCTATAGAGTTACAGAGGGTCAGAGTCTAAGTTGGAGTGAGAATTGTGACTGAAGTAGACAGTAGAGGCAGATCAGTGGGTTCTGTTTTTCAGTGACAGAGCAAGCAAGATGTGTGAACCAGAGGTTTCAGCCTGATGTTGAAGTGCCATATGGAGCAGCAGGGCCTATAGTAGGTGGAGTTGAATGTATTTGGACAGGTTGTAATGTAGGTTATCCAGGTGATCTGCATAGTCAGACCCCTGAATGAAGTTCTGAATCCAAGTTTGAGGCAGATGTTAACCCTTTCCTAATGCTTACAAAAAGTAGACGTAATAAAGCTGGATAGAGGAGCAAATGAAATGTTTGATATTATTTCCAATAGAAAGTCGAGCTGCTATCCTAAGGCCTGAACGTATCCTCCCTGTTGACATCTTCAAAAATCTGGTTTGCCTGAATTAGGGAAGGATATGTCATCACTGTGGTCCACCACTGTGCCACCAGTTAATTCTGTGACTTCTTAAAACGGCATGAGAAACACCACAGCTATAAGGATTGTTGAACCTGAGAGGGACCAGTCCGTACAGTAGCACATTTTATTTTTCCATAATCATCTATAAGAAAAACTATTATTGTTGCTTTTCTTTAAAATGTGACTCCTGTTTTTTTTGTGTTCTTTGTCTTTGCTTATTTTTATTTTCCATTTTGGGAAAGTTGTTTTTAATGTTGAAGCCCAGTGTTGGGTCCAAACCTGTTAGTATGATCAGGTGGAAAATAGTGTTGACGAGTCAAAACGTAGCATATTGTGGATTTAAGACAGCGGCCGTCTTCACAAGCCTCTGTCTGCCCTGGTGAAATAATAGTTTTGTTTGTGGTTGCATCTTTGCAAATGTAATCAAGTCTTCACTGCAACTTTTTAGTGTATTATGGTATTATTTGAGGTATATTAAAGAAAGGGAATTTTAAGTTATTCCTTGTAAACGTAACTGAGCGAGGCCCAATTTTTTTAATTTGGAACTGTAGCATTTCTTGCAATTTTATAGGGCTTGTTTTAGTGATCAGTCACTAAAACTGGAAAGTCAACCAAACAATGTCTTTGCAATAACAAAATCAAACTTTCAAATAAGTTTATCAGCAAGAGCCTGTGTCCAGTCAAGGGAGCACATCAACTTTATAGCAAAAAAAAACGTTGATATAGTTAAAGGTGCGATGGGAAACTCCTCTCGTGTATTTGAGCACATACATCTGTCAGTGATTTAATAGTCAGTATTGAATGTATGATGATAATAGTTACATTTTTGATTATCCCTCAGTGATATCCAAATCAAAATACAAGTTTTGATTCAGAGCTTTGGGTGTATTTTAACTACAATGTGTTTTAAGTTGTTTTTCTTAAGTCCTTGCAAATGATTAATGCAAATGATTTTATTTTTTGGACCCACAGTGCCTTTTGGGGGGAAAATCCTTTGTATATTGATATACTTCTAGTTATTTAGTTTTTATTTCCTCATTCTGTATGTCTTCAAATGATTAACCTAAAACTCATGAGAGAATGAATTATATTTGCCTCATAAAGTGCTTCAAATGCATGATACTAAATACTCACCCTCCCACGAGTGCTAATGCTAGCTGTCACACTAGCTTGTTTAGCCTACCAAAAGCTGCTCTCAGGGCACTACATTAAACATGATTTTGGGGCCGTACTACCAAAATATTAGTTTGGGTCATTTTTAGGAATAATATTTTGAAAATGTTTCCCTAAAGTAGCCAAAGGCAGTTCTGCTCTCAGGGCACTACATTAAACATGATTTTGGGGCAGTACTACCAAAATATTAGTTTGGGTCATTTTTAGGAATAATATTTTGAAAATGTTTCCCTAAAGTAGCCAAAGGCAGTTCTGCTCTCAGGGCACTACATTAAACATGATTTTGGGGCAGTACTACCAAAATATTAGTTTGGGTCATTTTTAGGAATAATATTTTGAAAATGTTTCCCTAAAGTAGCCAAAGGCAGTTCTCTTGCATTGTTAGTCAGATCCTGTTTATCCAAAGCAATCAGCATTTTGAGCGTCAGATGTTGTGTTCAGCAGCCTGACCGCAGATTACTTTGCTGTGACGCCAACCAGCCGAGCTCAGCAGGAGCTTTGTCGGAGTAATGAGTCGATCTTTAGAGAAGCTGTGATTTTGGCTAAAGGAGTTTTGGTGCACCTCAAAGGCCTCCAGCTGCACGATATTCCCACCCTCTTAAGGTTCCTTCTGTAAAAATGCCTGTTAAATTCCTGTGAGTTTTATATTATTATTTGAAGACTAGAGCCAGGTATATTTTCTAACTTGGTCAAAAGAAGTGTATGCTATTTTAAAAAGTATATATTCCCTAATAATTTGTTTCGTAATATGCATGTAAATGCATATCCTTAAATAATAAAATTCTCAATCAAGCTTGTTTTCTGTATATTTTCACATGAAAATGATGGTTTTCTGTAGTGCAATCATTTGCCTATTATGTAGTAAAGTTTATTATAACATGCCAAGGGACCGAAGATCAGCAAATCATTACAATTAACAATGTTTTAGTTGTTTCCCTCTGGCCACACATTCAGATTACCTTTGTAAACAAGTTTACGATGGTGCAGAAACAAAAGACTCATTAAAGCATCCACATAGCAGTTTATTATTTACATTTGCATCCAAACTATTTACATACAGTACATGCTGCATTCCACGAAGCAACACTTCAAGCCTCATATCAAGTGTTTTCATTTAGTTGATATTTGTATGCTTTTATTTTGACAATACAAGGGAAAAAAAATAGATAATTGGTAAAATAGGACTGGAGAAAGTGTATGAATACATAAATACGTTAAAGGATGAATTAAATAAAAGTTGTGGCACATTGTGCTATACAAAGATTCACATTATGTTGTGTTCCAGACATAATTTTTAGCCCGTAAGTTAAGACTTGAAGTCACGACTCGCGACTTGGTAGCGTTCCAGGCAAAGTCACGACAAACCCTTCTAATTAGCGTTAGTGTTAGCTAGCGGCTACCTACCGTTGACGTTAGCTAGCGCTAGCTGATACTAGCGATTTCTAGTCAGCAACATATTTTGGGCTTCATTTAATAAACGTAACCTATAGTACACAATTGTACGTGTATTGTTTTGATTACAATGTGCGGAATTACTTTACGTTGCCTATTTATGTCTATTTATTTCTATTTCTCACTGTTAATCACCGGCGTCTGTACAGCATCAACAGGGGTCGCCATTGTTGTTTATGTGTGTGTGACGTCAAAACTGTAACTGGGAGTACAACGACCTGGTACGAGTTCACGAGTAGTAAGTTACGGGTTAAACTGCCGTTCCAGGGCACTTTCACGGGTAGTAGGTTGTGAAAACACAAGTTACGGGTTGCCTGGAACGCAGCATTAGTTGTGTGTTATAGGGCTGACATGGGATGTTTAAAAGGAATAGGAATGGGAGATTTAAAAGAAAGAAGCGCCCCCACATAGGTATTTTCAATTATTTTGATTAATTAGACATCTGCTCCTAGTCCAGGTGTGACAATCATAGACTGTAGGTGACAATGCAGACCTGAAGGGAGCTCTAATTAGGCAAGTAAAGTGAAAACACCTGTGTATGTGGGCAATGGCTGTAGGGCTTTAAAAATGTGAATGTGAAAGTCTGGATGTACATTTGAAGATCACATGGAGGAGTTAATTTGTTACTGTGTAGGTCCCCAACCTGCAGTATCCCAACTATTGTTTTTTTGTTCAAGAGACTTCAACCAGTTGATGAAGAAACCTGACAACAAGCTGTTTATCAGACTTCTTCTTCTTCTCTTCTCTTTTGACGGTATGTATGCTAACAAGTATGTTTGATGAATGGAAGCTGTACGGTATTTTATAAACAGATCCAAGGGTTCAGAGTTAAGGGCCACGAATAAAACTATGTAGTATTCTGATAAGAGACTTTCCAAAACGTAAGTACTTTACACTTATTCACACAAAAGACACGCAGTCATACATTCAAGATTGAACCTGAGACCTACAATAAGTCTTGCAGTACATGATTAAGTAATGCTAACTTTAATTGCTGGATATTTACTAAACCAATGAAGTGAAATTATTAACAATAACTTAAGCACTGAGCTCAGGGGGTATTTAAACTGAGGTAAATCATTATTTTAGCATCTTAAATATAGTTTTAACACCTCACTTTAGAGGGTCTTTAGCTATGGAAATGTTTTATAGTAATTTTGTTGGCTTATCCTTTTTAATATGTAGCAGCTGATAATACATGTAAACAATGACAAATGTCTTGGAATAGCTGAATCCCTGGATACATAAAGATTGTACCAGATCTTGACTTTTTCACCTTTTTTAAATCTTTCTGGGAGTTCCTTGTCTCTATATACAATACAGTTGAGCTGAATCAGTTTCTGTCAGTGCTTTTGTCGTGAGCTCAGTGAACCATTTTGGAACCAAACACAACATCTTTAAATCTTGGCATATTTTATCCTAACTGTGATAGAAATCTCAATAAGGCACACATAACACACTCTTACTTTCCCCGCGTTACTCCACCATGAAACAGCTCTCTGCAGCCTGTTACATTAATCTGTATGTACTGTACATTACATCATAATGTGAATGATTTATAGTGCAAGCAGGTCATGAGTACTTTGATATTAGCCTTTTCTTTTTTAATAAAGCTGCCCATTATGTAATGTTGTGTACTCGGGAGTTATGGTGTGGTTTGCACACATTACAGATGGCGCAGAGCTGAAAAGCTGGTCATCCAAGGAGTCCGTCCCAGGAGTCAACACCAGTCATTTTCATTTTTGCAGGTCTTACTCACTACACTCGATGGCTTTAAGAGTCTTTTTCCTCCATAACTGCTACAGTACAGTACGTTTCATTCCTCTGTCTCCATATTCCTCCACCTCAAACCTGGAGGAAAAGAGCAAAAGTCAGCATCCCTGCAACATTTAAAGGCATAATAATAAAAAAAATATATATATATATATATATATATATATATATATATATATATATATATATATATATATATATATATATATATATATATATATATGTATATGTATATATGTGTGTGTGTGTATGTATGTTTCTTGTATTTTGTGGATTTAAAAAGACATCTTGAATAATTTCAAAATGGCCACAATTTAACTTTTTCCTGTCTTTTGTAACGTGAACACAAGAGTTTTATGGTAAAGAAAAACAAACTGGTTTTCCCCTGGTTCTTCCGAAGATGTTCTATCAAATCAATATGTATTACCTAACCTCTTATGTTAAATGTAAATTATTGGTGCGCCCAGATAGCTCAGTTGGTAGAGCGGTTGCCCATATTTAGAGGTTTACTCCTCGACGCAGCGGGCCAGGGTTCGACTCCGACCTGCAGCCCTTTTCTGTGTGTCATTCTCCCCTTTCATGTCCTCTGCTGTCCTCTCAAAATAAAGGCTGAAAATGGCCAAAAAATTATCTTAAAGCAACACTATGTATCTTTTAGCCCTACAGGTTGAAAGGGACCGTCCCCCCCTACAGGTTGTCTCATTGGAACTACAGCTGCAGCTAAAAGTTACATAGTGTTGCTTCAAATGCAAATGATCAAAACGTCTAAAAATAAGACATTCCAAGTTAAATAGAAATGCCATTTATTAATTTGCTACATTTTCATTCATTTTAAGACTAGTATGGATCATTCAAAAAATCTGAAAGATGGTTTAGATAAATAACATCTCTGCTGAACTAAATTTGGGAAATGACACAATCTTTGGTGTCTGACGGCGTTGACAAAACTAATACTGATCTGAAATCATTGATCCAAACTCTGTGTGTGTGTGTGTGTGTGTGTGTGTGTGTGTTTTTTTTCTTTTACCCTTGGGGTGTGTGCAGTGCTGTCCATCAGGCTCTGTCTCAGCAAGCTCGTCACCACCTCAAGCTCCTCCTCGGCCTCCCGAACATTCGGGTCCAGCTGGAGGACTTCCTGGAGGTCACTGCTGGCCGACAGGTAGTCCTGGGGGAAAAAGGAGGAAAAAAAAGAGAGTGACTGGAAATTATCAATAAATGACTGCACAAACCACAACAAATAATCCAACTGCTTCAAATAAATGACTGTGTGTTTATGATGTGGGAGTCACCTGTAAACCCTTATAAGCCAGGGCTCGTCTGTAGAAGGCTTTCTTGTTCCCCGGCTCCAGCTGCAACGCAGAGTCACAGTCCTGTCTGGCCTCTTCAAAGTGATTCAGTTTCAGGAGGCAAATGGCTCTGGAGAAGAGTAGAACAGAGTACAGGAGTCAGTGAACGCAGCATGTTCATTTCTACCATTCAGGATACTGCTACAGGTAATGCTAATGTAAGCTAAGGATTGGAGAGATGGATGATCGTGTGGTGCCCTCTACTGTTTTAACTATTATATAGTCCTTAAAGGAGAACAGCAAGTTTAAGAATCAGCATTATGTTACATCCTAAGCTTCGGTTTCCGTTTTTACAGTGTCCATACCTGTGCTTCTAAAGCACACAGTATTTTCTTCTAATTCTTCTAGTTTCTAATTTTAGGACTTTCCTGGTTTGTGTGTGCAGGTAAGAATTTCATGTGTACCTGTTTGTGTAGAGAGCACATTCATCAGGTTTTAATGCGACACATTCACTGTACTTTTCCAGAGCCTCCTGGAAGTGGCCTTTCTTGACCAGATCGTTGCCTTCCCGTTTCAGTAAAGTAAAGTGGGCATCTTTTCTGCTGGCTGTGGACAGGAATTTGCAATTTAGCATCAGTTCAGTAATGAAACAGGTGAAAGAAAAAAACAAAACAAAACTTTAGAACTACACTTTCTTTCTGTCTTCAGTTTCAATGGAGGCTATTATGGATATGTTGCACATGTCGTTTGTCTTTCAAGAAGCTTTTCCCATCAGCCCAGGGCATACACTTTTTGTGAGAGTGATCAATAAATCCATCAGCCTGTCAGCAGCAGTCTGAATGGACCAGAGGGGATGAGTCAACTCCTGCCTGCTGAGCTCTGCTGTTTGGGGAAGTGGCTGGAGGGAGGGACAGAGAGGCACAATGTGACACCAGATGCCAACAAAATAGCATTTAAGTCTGATTGTCTGTAGAAGTTGTCTTATGGCATTTTATCCTTTAAAGGTATAAACACTGACAACAAGCTGAACTGCCCTCCATCTGTTTACCCAGCAACAGCAGTATGCTATTCAAAGATGAGCTGTCTACGTGCTATATTCATTAAGTGTTCATGTTGGTGTGTCTCTGTATTAGGTCAGGTGCTTTATCAGTCTAAAATGTAAGTTCTGACTGAGTATGGAATTTTTATGTAATGCATACAAATAAAGCTATTTATATTATTGTGTGTGTGTTTTATAGCGCTATACTCAACATGTATATAAATATATCTGAATATATGACATGTGGAGCTTTCTGATCAGTGTAAGCAGGAGCAGCCTGCAGGAAACCTGACCTGGATTGTTCCATTACAGCAGCGCTACACTCAGTGTGGATCGCCTTACCCTCTGCAGTATTGAACACACACACACACACACACACACACACACACACACACACACACACACACACACACACACACACACACACACACACACACACACACACACACACACACACACACACACACACACACACACACACACACACACACACTCTATTTATTTCCCAGCAGGAGAGCCTTCAACGGCTGCTCATCAGCGTTTCCACACTAATTCTTACTGTCCTGACTTCTGCTGCTGCCTTTCAATTTAAATTTTAACACCCGCAATTCATGAAGCAATTTTTGAAGAAACAAACAATTCTGTCCACGTATGAGGAAAAAAACTAAAGGTGCCAGATTCCTTTTATGTCAGAACTACTTTTTGAAAACAAGTAAATCGCAGTACTACATAGTGATGGCTATTAATCCTACAGAGTGTAAGTACATTGTGCTTGTGAATGGTTTAGAGGAAAGACTAGGAGGTTATAAATCCACTTAGCACATGTTTGTATTTTAAATGTCCAGCTCCTCACTAAGCCAAGAGGAAGCAATGTCACTGACCTTCCTGCTGCGCAGCCCTGGCTGCTCGGGCTTGGGCTACTTCAGCGCTGATCGGTTTGTCTCTGTGTTGCTGCTGGACGGACAGAGGGACAGCGGGAATCTCTGGAAGATTCACTCTCCACTCAGGTCCGTCCTGCTCAATAAGCATCTTGGTGATCCTGGCGATTGGACACAGAGAGTACAACATGCAGTGTGAGCACATTAAGTGGTTTGTAATTAGCTACATTAATGCTGCAACTACTACAGGGTTCAGTCATCATTCATTTCACTTTTGACATGTTCCTCTACTACTGTGAATGTCTCACTCTCAACCTTGTGGTTCAGATCAGAGGTGTGATCAGCCATATTAAGGGAAAACACCTGTAAGGGTGAGCAGGCCCTTTAATATACGTGTCTCAAATCCATACTACACGCTAATTCTAAGCTTATTTTGAGTCTGTAGTGTATTCAGACTGTAGAAGTGACAAATAAAGTAAAACTAATTGTGGCTTGTGGCAAAAGCCAACAGAAAAACAACACACTTTTTGAAAAACATTTTTGGCTTCTGATTAGAAAAAGGTGAATAAAAATGGGCAAGTATAGACATAGTATAGTGTAGACCAGTGGCTCTCTCTGACATTACCCATCATACCTACCAAATACTATAGCCGCTGATTCCAAGAGCAGCTGTTTAGTGAAATCAACTTAAAATCAGTTTGGCTGCATGAAAAAGTGCAAACTCTCAGGTCTTAATGGCAGATTAATTAACTATTCAGCCCTTATTAAATGCATGTCGTTTGAAAGTAAAAAGAATGGTGTCTAATGGTGTCTACAAAAATATCATAAGAATTATTCATCTTCAGTGTGAGGATGGAACTAGCAGCTACAGAAGAGAAAAAACTGTAACCTTGAAACCTCTAGATTTCTTACAGACAAATTACACAACTCGACAAGTTAAAGAAGCCACATCAAGTAGCTACAGTTTGTAACGTGTGGCTGTTTTCAGCTGACCTGTGGACTCTGTCGTGAGCTGCCTGCACCCCGGTGTCTATCTGCAGGACGGTTTTATAATCCACGTAGGCCTTTTTGTAGCGCTCCAGTGACTCATAGGCCATAGCTCTGCGCAACAGGGGCTTCAAGGAGTAGGGCTGCAGCTCCAAAGCCCTAAGAGGATCAGAGAGACGCAGAGACAGAGGATCAACTGTACACCTGCACACTGTGTCAACTGGGCTGATCTGTAGCTGTCCATTCATAAACACGTTAGTGAGCATTTAGACACCACAAATAGTCACATTGTGTGTTTATAGTTAAAAGGGTCAACTAAGAGTAAACTACACCGGAATAAAAAAACCACAAAGAAATTATATGAAATAAAATACAAGGTTTATGGAAAAGCTGATATGAAACTATAATGTTTGTCAAAGTAGCAAAACAAGATGTAGACTGTCCTTTTATAAAATGATTTTTTTTAAATAAGTCTTTAGATTATTATAGGCATGTGAGGAAAGTAATGAGATTGGCATCTGACAAAAATCTTTCATTGTGAGGCAAAGGCCAAATGCAATAGTAGCAAACACCATTTTGAAGGGATCTGTATAGACAGTACATTACATCATAATGTGAATGATTTATAGTACAAGCAGGTCATGAGTACTTTGACATTAGCCTCCGATTTTTGACATCAAAATCAGTCTAAGTGCTGGGAAGTACGACTGCGAATAAAGCCTTTCGTGGCTGCAGAGGAAGCTGTACCAACTCTGATAAACTCCCTAAAGTGGTCACTTCCGCTACTAGCATGACACAACTGAATCTCTGTCCCAGCTGTCGCCGGTTAAGCTGCATTGTGGGTCATGTAGGCGCCAGGTTTTAACAAGAAAGAAGAATGAGTGGAATAAAAAAAGACAATATCTCTGATAGTGCTACTTCCATTTCCATTTTTTTACTGTTTATCGTGAGCCTGACCATGTTATAACAGTGCAATGCTAAATTGGTGGAGTACTCTTTTTATATCTGACAGAAACTACATTGAAATGGACAAAGCAACACCTGTAAATGATCACAGACAGCCAGAAACACACATGCACAGAGCTGACACTTGTCACGTACTTGGTACAGTCCTGTATGCAGTCTGTGCTGTTTCCATCCTTCAGGAAACAGGCTGCTCTGTTGGAGTAGAGGATACACAGGTCTTCTGGACTATCAATGCCTGCAGGGGGACGAATAGAAAACTTATCTGAAAGACTAAATGCTGAAATAACACTCCAGTCATCTTTGATCTCTGTATATACAGGTCTAGGGACATATTAGTATTAGTACTAGTGCTGTATTTTGTAACTAAAGAGAGAATAGGAAGACAGAAACAGCTCAATTTAAAGTTTTGAGTGTCCAGAGATGCTGAGGTGGTGAATGCTAGACAGATATATGGAGTCATTTTCTACTCTGTCCTTTCTCGTCTGAGCCTCCACTGCAGTTTCACAACCGCCAGCAGAGCATCAGTCATCATGTGCTGCTTCAGTGCCCAAACACTAATGTCAACAATGCTGATACTCCTCTACATTTGTGTGTGTTTTTTTTAACAATACTAAAAAAGACATAATCACACAATGTTTTTAAGTGCTTTGCTTTGAGAGTCTCTCTGCTAAGTCTGCTATGAAATTAAAACCTGTCAGCCGATCTCCAGTGCTGCAGAAAAAGCTTCTTTTGCCAGCTACAACAGTAAAAGTTGGCTAAGTGCTATTAAAGGTGCAGTATGGCATCCAATCTGACATAAAAGCCCCCATGAACCAGCACATGACTTCTATCTACGGTCAGCAGTGTTGTCTCATGCCAGTGCTGCATTCACAAATCACCAATGACGCCTCATGTCTCAGCTACAGTTGTTGGATGTTAGGCTAAAAACTTGTGATGACCAGTTCAATAATCCACACAGGTGACAGATCTGAGAAATGACCTGTACTCATCCTGTACATTACTTATAATGCAGGATGATGTGCACCTGCATGCTGATTTGGCAAATACTGTAGAGGCTGTTATGGAGCATGACAAGCATAATGCATCCAAAATTGATATGGGATACTGGATTGTGGAGCCAAACGACACTCTGAGTCAACTAGTATCTGATACCCTTACGAAGGCTAGTAAACCGTAACAGATGCTAGAAGAGGCTGTCTGTCTGTCTCTGTGCCCACGATTTGTTGTTGTTTCTACATTGGTGACTTGCCGGCAATCTGAAAAATTTTCTTTCACCAAAATGCACAGATTGACACATTTTTACTCTAAAGATGATTTTAAACAGGTATAAGATAAAGTATGCACTCACGCTATCATTATCATAAATGTACAACTCTTTACTACCGTTCAAATGATAAGTCTTTTTTTAAATCATTTTTTTAAAGAGAAATGCGAGAAATGCACTGATTTAATCTTCACGTGTGAAATTGTAAACTGAACATCTTTGGGTGTTGGACTGTTGCTCAGACAAGATAAGCAATTTGAATATGTCTTGTTCTTTAAGAAATTGTATGGGACATTTGATCTATTTTCTGACATTTTGCAGACCAAACAATTTATAGATTAACTGAGAAAATCAGACCCACTATCCTGTACTGTAATTTACTTTGACATAAGCTCTTATGTAGCATGCAACTGTACTGCCAATGACAATTCCAATTCAGGTATTAAGGTGTATAAGGTGTTTTGGCTGGACTGTATATTGTGTATGTCAACTTTAACAAATTTCCTTTTACAAATCTGAGAGATGTCTGAGAGTAAAATTCATTTTCTACCCTAAATTTGTCTAGTCAACAGAGGTGTTTCTCCTCAGATCAAATGCTGCTCATGAGGCAAATTCTCTAAGAAAATACACAAACTGTTCACATCTTCCCCACCTGCTTCAGCACATCCATCAATGGCCTGTGTGTACTTCTCCAAGGCTTCCCCAAACTGGCCATGTTTGAAGAGGTGGTTTCCTGCATTCTTGAGCCTGGCCAGGTGAGGAGGAAGGGCCCCAGCAGGGGCGTCCAGATAACTTGTGTCCACTGCAGGGCTGCCCTGTTCCTGTTGTCCACCAGCAGGGCTGTTTTCTCTCTGAGTGCCATTGGCCGCCCCCTTCCCTGGAGCTCTTCGAGTCTGGGGCTTTTCCGCGCTGCCTCCACTACGGCTTCTCGTCCCGCTCCCTGCTGTGGCGTGAGGCGATCTACCTCCCCCTCCTCCGCTGCCCGGGGGCTTGTCCTGTGCGTTCCCCATAGCTGCACTCCCTCTGCAGTGTGTTCAAACTCTTCCTCCCTTCTTGCCTCTCCCTCTCACAGAGCTGCAGCTACATCTAAGCCTAGCTGGGGATTTCTGTTGGAAACGCCCCCTGGATGAGATGTCAGATGTGATGTCACTGATGGGGGAAGTGCCACAGCAATGCAGTGCTGCAGTAGGACAGCTCTGATGGGAGATTAGACTTCAGAGTAAAGGGCTCTGGTTGCTGGTGACACACAGGAACACAGACCAATATATTAAAAGACTAAATGACTATAAATGGCCAGATACTGATGTATGTACAGATGTACGGCCTTTAAGGCAAATTAAGAGCAACCATATCTAATAATAGGAAAACAACCAATTACAATTTTAATGATATATTTTTTCATGCTTTTTTATTGTCATTGTTTAAGTGAAATTACGCCTTGTAAAAACAAAGGCATTGTTTTATTTCTGTTTATTGGTTTCATTATAAATTAATTTAATCTGTTTTTTACAAGTTTATTAGATTAAAGATTATTATTAGAGGATAGGGAAGCTGTGTGAAGTGACACTTTATTTTGTGTTTATTTTCTATTAAATTCCTAAGAAGTTTAGGTATAGTATAATATAGACAGAGAAAATGGAATTTTCTGTGTAAGAAAATTTCCCAATTCCAAGAAAATATTAATTTACTATTACAAATTATATGATGACCATATTAAAACGACGTGCTCCGCCAGGCGGAGGCATCGAAACCAGCATCACAGACCGTATTATTCATCAGAATAAATTCCATAACATGCCAATATAATTACAGAACATATTTAATTTTTTTTGCAAATATGTCTTTTTTTGAATATACGATGCTATCTTGTTTTATTTTGTCCATTTTTTTTTACTGCAGATCGATCAAACAAGGTGTTTGTGTAGGCTATTAATTGTAAGAATGGCTTTGTGAATACTTCACATTATTAATGAGAGCCAATATTTCGATGTATTTTATACTACATTCTCAGTTTCACGTGTTTCATCCAATTTTCTTTCACCAAAAAGCACAGATTGACACATTTTTACTCTAAAGATGATTTTAAACAGGTATAAGATAAAGTATGCACTCACATTATAATTTAAGTTGTAAATGTACGACTCTTTATTAACCAGCGGACGGGACGCATGCTCCACAAAATAAACAACACTTTCGATATAATATATTGCGCAATGTGATATTGCGATAACAATATAGAGTCGATATATCATGCATCCCTAGCAAGCGTCCTTTTTCCTGAAAAGCTCCACCTTAAACACAAGGGTTGCGTCAATATTTTCTCCACGCAGGGTGAGGCAATGTCATTTCTGAACACTGACTTAAAAACATAAAACATATATCCTAAGGACGCTGATGCCATTCTGTGCCTTTAAACAGAGGGTGACAATATGGCGTTATTTTTTAGTCAAAAGTTATGAGCGTGTAACACACGCTCACGAGCACATTATGTTATTTCACACGCGCAAAAATGAACCTTCAGCTGGCATGATAAAAGTACTCGCGCACAAATTCAACAACCGAGAGGTGTAGGTAGCTGCGAGCGAGCGCCTGGCTACTCTTACTCTGCTTGTACAGTGGAATCCTGCTCGCGCGCAGCGGCCTTTTGCTCGCGGTGTGGATTTCTGCTCGCTCAGCTGATTTCTGCTCGCTCGAGTACATGACTTTTGACAATTTGGGGGCGGAAACCAAGGAGGGCACTGACCCTCTTATGATTGGTCACTTTCACACATGGACATCCTTGATTGACAGCTCTCATTACAGGAAGCACGGAGTCACAGTATCTGACGGAGTTCAGTCATTCAGTTAACACTGCACAGTGGACGGAATGGCGGCGACACCTGAAGATGTAGGCGTAAGTGATATTGATGATATGATGGGGGCTGTGTGTTTGACAGTGTTATAGCAATTTAATCTGAAATTTGTTGAGAATAAACTCATTAAATATTGAGAATAAAGTTGTATTTCAAGTTTTTTTCTCAATATTTAATGAGTTTTTTCTCGAAACACAACGACTTTATTCTCAATATTTAATGAGTTTATTCTCAACAAATTTCAGATTAAATTGCTATAACACTGTCAAACACACAGCCCCCATCATATCATCAATATCACTTACGCCTACATCTTCAGGTGTCGCCGCCATTCCGTCCACTGTGCAGTGTTAACTGAATGACTGAACTCCGTCAGATACTGTGACTCCGTGCTTCCTGTAATGAGAGCTGTCAATCAAGGATGTCCATGTGTGAAAGTGACCAATCATAAGAGGGTCAGTGCCCTCCTTGGTTTCCGCCCCCAAATTGTCAAAAGTCATGTACTCGAGCGAGCAGAAATCAGCTGAGCGAGCAGAAATCCACACCGCGAGCAAAAGGCCGCTGCGCGCGAGCAGGATTCCACTGTACAAGCAGAGTAAGAGTAGCCAGGCGCTCGCTCGCAGCTACCTACACCTCTCGGTTGTTGAATTTGTGCGCGAGTACTTTTATCATGCCAGCTGAAGGTTCATTTTTGCGCGTGTGAAATAACATAATGTGCTCGTGAGCGTGTGTTACACGCTCATAACTTTTGACTAAAAAATAACGCCATAGTGACACTTCAACATCACTCTTTTGAATTCAGAGAATTCCAACTGTCGACCTATTTTAGTTTCAGCCAGGATTGGCACCGGAGTTAAGCTAGCTTATTGTAGTTTATTTCAGCTAGCTACTGTTTAGGGGGTAACATTATCTCACGTGACGTGCGTTTAGCGGCTCCGAGCTTATATGGACACCCATGCTTCATTTGGGGAAGTACTTGTGGGTGGGTAGGGAATGTTAAGGGGGCTGTTCGTGTGTGGTGTTTCACACCGTAATGTGTGTTATTTAACTGGTGTCAAGCCAGCATCCACTTTCTCTGTTTTTTTAAGCGCATTTTACTCGTAATTAAGGCAAGGGTTGCTATTATATTTCGTAAAAATATTGAATTTCACCTTGACTCTATGACGGCAGACCCCTATGGCAGATACCTAATGATTTCAGGTCACATAAACTCCTTTCCAGTAACAATGCTCAATATCTATGCCCCAAATAGTGACAATCCTGATTTTTTTTTCCAAAAGCTTTTGATATGATATACCAGCTTCTAGCTCTGATGTAATTATTGGAGGTGACTTTAACTGCTACTTAGTGCAAACTTTACATGATTTAATTAAGACTATAGGAACATGGTAGATATTTCGCGACTGCAGCATCCTGCTGGCAGGGTTTTTTCTTTCAAGTCCACAAATCATACACTAGGATAGGATTAAATCTAAATCAGGTGCCTTGGGGACTGACCCGAAGCAGATAAATGCTTGCTTTGATCAGATCCAATGGCCTTACTTCCAGAAACATTAAAACAATTTGGGTTTGGAGTGACCTTTATAGAATGGGTTAAAACAATTTATTCAAATCCTGTATCTTCTATTTTGACTAACACAGCCTTTTGAACTGCAGCACGGTGTGAGACAGGGCGATCCCCTTTCCCCCTTGCTGTTTGATATTGCTTTGGAACCTCTTGCACTAGGAATCAGAGGTCACTCAGGTATCCAGGGTGTAAAATTTGGTGAGGATGAAAGCGTTGTGAATCTGTATGCGGATGATTTATTAATTTATCTGACCCGGTAATGTCAGTTCCTCCTGAACTACATTGAATCATTTAATTTAGTGAACTGTCAGGATTTACAATAAGCTGGGATAAAAGTGAATTCGTGTCCCTGACGAACAATCTGAACCCTGCTTTATTGACGTCCTTGCCATTTAAAGTGGTTACCACCCACTTTACCTGTCTTGGTCTAAAGATCTCAAGGAACTCTCAAGCTTTTATTTGAACTGAATTTTTAAAGTCTTACACAGACTACATTACTCCAAAACCAAACTTAACTTGGTATCTCAGAGGGATCACTGTCACACTTATTCTGGCACTGTCCAGTGTTCTGGAGTGAAATATTTAACCGTCTTTCCAAACAATGTCAAATAACTATCCAACCCGATTGTAATCTGGCTATTTTTGGTTGCCCTGACAGTACAGAGGCCCTTCCTCCCCATCAGAAGCAAATTATTAGAGCAGGCATGGTTGCAGCTAGAAGGTGGCTCAATGAAATGCTTCCCATGGCTAGGATGGAACAGATTCGTTTTAACTGGGGGAATTTACAGGGTCGCTGGTTTTGCTTGATGAGAACTAACATGGCTTATTTGTGTTTGCTGCTGTGCTATACCCCTTGATCTGAGCAGGTTTAAACTTGTACTCCATTGTTCTGGTGGCTCACCACCTGTGTTTTTGTTCTGTCTGTTTATGTTCAATTTTTTGGTTGCCGTTTTGTCTGGTTGGTTGTGTGAATGGGAATTACTGGAATTGTTGGGTCTTTGTAAATTACAGTGTGTGGTCTAGACCTACTCTATCTTTAAAGTGCCCTGAGATAACTCCTGTTATGATTTGATACTATAAATAAAATTGAATTGAAAAATGCAATTGAATGTGAAAATTTTAAGTGTTAAAAAAAAAAAAAATTAATTAGAAGTGTACCAACAAAACACTATATTCACACTATTTTCTCAAAAAGATAGTTCAATTACATAGTTCTCTGAAACTAGATCTCAATTATTTCAAACTTTCCTCTTATCTTTGCATTTTCCCTTGCAAATTGCTGGATAATTTTAGGCATGTCAGCCTTTTGAAGAATATTTAAATTTGACCGAACTAGTTACAACTGGTAAACATATGCAACCAATGGCCACAAGTAGACACTGGTTTGTTTGAACTGATGTCAAGCCAAAAAGGTTGAAGATCTTACAGCAACTAAATGATAACATTGTTATTTTACTTATATTTTTTATTATAGTGTATAAACATTAATTTAGAAGAACAGAGGAATAGGTAGAACTGTACATATAATTGTATCCATCTAGATGTTATCATAATTGCTGACTATTTGAGGGTATTAATGATATGTGGGTAAACTGATATTAAGGAAACATGGGAACAAATGAGAAAAAAATACCAATACAGTCAATCTTGTTTTTTTAATAAACCAAAACCTTTCATCCATTACTCTTGGGTAAAAAACAGTACTATGTGTGTCAAAATGAAAATGTTGAGCTTCAACCATATTTTGGAAATCTGTAGTCAGGCCGGGAGGTCAGAACTTACGGAGTTGTCAATCTACATTATGTATATACATGGTCATACACTACAAAAACAGTACACAACAAAAATAATCAAAACAACTGCTCTCCTCTTCTTCATCGGGCATCAAAGACAACCACTGAAATCAAAGAGTCAAGGAAATGTACAGGTATTGTAGTACTCAGTTCATACATTTACTTTATATAAAAAGCCTTCTGCCGTCACATAATATTATATTAAAAGGATACATCTCTTTGTTCTCTTCTTGTACATGATCCTGTAGCCACACTCTCTGCATCGGATTGGATCACGGGCCTTAATTTCATTTTCAGTGTGGCATTCTGCAAATAAAGAAAGAATATTACATAAAAATATCCTATAGATCCAATAAACCAATAGAGCTAGACGATAACTGGTCAGACGGATATAAGCTTATTGCAGATATGTGTACATGTCAGCTGATAAGAAATTGTAGCACAGAAATGCAAAACTAGGCTTGAGGTAGTTTAGAAACAGTCTACATTGCATATTTTGTTAACCAGAGAGCACAGACAAGTTGATTTTGCAACTGTAAAATTTCTCACTTAGTATGTATCTTTTTTTTAAAGATTACGTAAAAAAATTGTAATGGTTGTTTAATTCTTGCATGTTACAGTTGTCTCAAAACTCTAAAAAGAGAAGGCAAGATGGACTACACACCTTGCTATTTGGATGGTATTCATTTATGCCTTTTGGGGGGGGAATACATAATAATGCTTTCAAAAAGCAGCAGAATTTTGGCTATCAGTAAAGTACTAGTCTGACTCACCGGATGTAGACTGTTGGTATATGCCTGCCATTGGCCGCCTATTTCAGACATCATTCTCCTCCCCAAGACGATTGTGATTGGTTCAAAAGACATACAAACAATCCAAAACCATTTTTTCACCTATCTCAGATAAGCGGTGGTGCAGTCAGACTTTTCTCCACTGCTGTGGAGATAGGTCTGGCAATACAAGACTAGTTAAGTACATACAGTACTGTTGACTCAGTTCTAAGATAACTGTGTGTAATTATATCGCATTTTAAAACGGGTAGCTCAAATAAAGCAATCTGATTGGTTCATAGCCATGGTATAATAACCACATACCATGGCAATGACATTATACACAGGGAGCTTTATTTCCACACTTCCCATTCATAGCAGCAGGGAAATACATTCTAGTAGCGTCCACTCTTGATACATTACTGTAGTACATTTATTCACATGTTACTCCAGTACATTTATCTTATGACCAGATACTATAAAAATGTATTGCCTAATTGAGACTGAAGACAGGACTGTCTTGTTATCTTAATATCTTTATAAGTATGATGTCAAACTGTTTTATAACTGATGTTCTGTCATATGTTGTGTGTGAATTTTCACAATAAAGCATGGTCACTCGTTGCATGTGCATACCGTGGCCTAATTCCTTTAAGTACGCTAAAGTTACCCACGTTCCGCAGCAACCGCCTCGGTGTGTGCATGCAGCCATAACACCTACTTTAATTTGGAATGTGACTTTCATAAGTTACTTGATCACCGCTTTATTAAAGTAATAGCTAGCTCACTTTAGTATACGGTAACAGAAGTAGTTATGCAGTAACGTTATTATAGCAGTGATACCAAAGCAGCGCTGAGCATCAACGTTACAGCACAAAGTAATAACGTTAGGTCTGGTAAGCTAGCATCGTTAGCAGTAGTAACGGCTGTAGCAGCTGACTGTACAATTAACACAAACATAATTTGCAGTGTACCTCCACATATGTAGATCATAGGCTGCTGTTTGGGCGGCTGCACGTCTTTCGGTGGATCCATTGTTTTGTTTCTATAACAGACAGGAGAGGTAATGTTGACACAATCACATCTGTAACGTTATCGTCACAGCATGCTGACACAGAAACAGCATGGTGGTACCGACAGAATTAGCCTAAACCGCTATAATCGGTAGGCGTAGTTAATAACAAAGGTATTTAATTCATCTCAAAATGCAGTACGAATATAGTTAACATGACATACACAAAATGAAACGATAAAAAATAGCACAACTCACCGTTTTAACACGCCAACTGTTTACCTCAGCATTGCACACTGCTGCCTACGCAGAACCGTCGTCCACCTCTAAGCAAAGTGGTTTGTGATTGGTCAGAAGACACTCCGTCACATTTGGCATAGCTAGTTTCCCTTTTTGCCAGACAACGCAAATAATATGAATAACGTTATATGACAGATTCCTTCGTATACAATCGTGTTTGTGGTTTATTTATTTAAGGTCGGTCATTGTTTTTATTTTTCTAAGGACAGTAGTTGTTATGTTCTCCAGTACCACACCCCAGTCCAGCTGGTGGCGGTAATGCACCATTAAAGTTAGTTGCCAACCGCCATAAAACGGAAAGAAGAAGAAGTTGTAATCGTTGTAATGTTTTTGTTTTGCACTCCGGTTAAATAGGGGGCGCTGTGGAAAATGATGTGTCCTCAAACGGTCCATCATCTAACCATAGACAGTTAAAGAAATCATCTAGCTAACGAACAGACAGCTAGTGACACTAGTTTTTGACAACAACGACTCTGTCGACAATGTTCTCATCTTGACTATTGGCCCCAATATTGCCAATACTTACTATAAGTCCGTTGACTTTTTATTCTTTTTAAGTTATACACCATGGAGCCGTCTGCGCCCAAAAGGTTTGTGTACTTCTGACTGGTCTTAAACCAAGCTATTGCCTGGCTAGCTAGCTAGTTAGTTCGTTAGCTTAAAGGCTAATAGGCCTTTCAGACCAAACGCGGTTTGCGCTGCGGCAAAAACCATCGTGGCGCGGCGCAATTCATTGGAAACAATGGGTTTCGGACTCAGAGCGCAGCGGCGCCGTTGCCGCGTTTGGTCTGAAACGTAGCTAGGCGGTAGGTAACGTTAGCTGTCGCTTAGCTGGCTTTATGCTAACTTAGTTAGCTTGACCAGTTTTCTGTCATACTTTCTAACGTTACTCAGTTAAGACGAGTAAATGGTTTTAGAGGCCACTCTTGACAAAATTAGCAAGTCGTGTGTTAAAGCTTCTAATTGCTTTGTAGCTGTTGTCGTAACGCTAGTTGGGTAACTCCCTAAGTGCCTTTTTAGGGAGCATTTTCATGTGGCTACGGTATAATTTGGACATGAAGTACAAAATAATGGATTGTGTGTGAGTTGAAACAATCTAACAAAACTATGTAAAACAAAGGAGTATCCTTGGCAACCATTAACGTGATATATCTTAGTAGTTTCCTAATTCCTTTTCCTAATTTTACATTATACCCAACTATACAGTTAGCTTTAATGTGTAAGGTTACCTTACTGTGATGATTACCTATCACATGATGATGTCTTCAGAGGGTTTATTTTGTTCGACTATGTTAACAGTCCTAAACCCAAATATATTCAATGTAACGTTCTGTAATTTGCAATGATATTAAATGATTAGAAACTGCCTAGCATTTGATTTCAGATGCTCCTATGGTAGTTTAGTTTGGTTTCACTACTTGTTTCAGGCGGACTATCATACTGAAGTTACAATGTATCTGTTCCCTTTTCTTGCAGCAAGCTGAAAAAGCTGAGCGAGGACAGTTTGACCAAACAACCGGAGGAAGTGTTTGATGTTTTAGAGAAACTCGGTGAAGGGTAAGATGTTTGTGTCATGACTAACCTCGGTTTCCACTGTGTACCACTGACTGAAACTTTTTGTTTGTACTTCCATCTGTACTTTTTAAGATACGACTCATTTGCTGTGTAATACATTTATTTGTTAATATTATCATGTATAAAATGCACTCTGGACATATTGTGACTTAACTGTGTGTGTCTGTGTAGTTCCTATGGCAGCGTGTTCAAAGCCATCCATAAGGAGTCAGGCCAGGTGGTGGCCATCAAGCAGGTTCCTGTGGAGTCTGATCTGCAGGAGATCATCAAAGAGATTTCCATCATGCAGCAGTGTGACAGGTTAGGAGGAGAACACAGCGCTCCCCGTCATATTTGCTTCCATAGTTCACTTTCCTCTAAGTTTGATAACAGTATGTTGGCTGCTGCAGTCTGTAACAGCTCTCTGATGTCTTGAGGTTTTTTCACTTTTGCTGTTTTTGCTCTTAACGAAACTTTGTCTTCTCTTTTGATAACCGCTCTTTTTTGCATTTCCTTTTAGCCCTTACGTAGTGAAATACTATGGCAGCTACTTCAAGAACACAGACCTGTGGATTGTCATGGAGTACTGTGGAGCCGGCTCTGTCTCTGACATAATCAGACTGCGCAACAAGACGGTGGGTGCTGTGAGAGATAGAGAGAGTAGTGGTTCACAACTGATCAGAGTTTATATTTCAATGTTATATTTTACTCTGAGCAGATTGTGGAAATGTATATCCTAGACTGATATTGTTTGACCAAGACATTGACATTAACAAGACATTGCTTTTTAATACCTATAATGGTGATAAAACCTCAGTGGCCATTGCTGTAGACACTTGACATAACAATGCTTATTTAACTGTGTAGTAAGAGGGAAACTGTCCTGGTTGATGATTGTCTGCCACTTTGCAAAAGTACTGATTACATGAAAAATACAATAAGGCACACTTGCATTAGTCTAAATTCTTCGTTTGGATCCTATTCCATCCGTGTGTTTTCTTGCTCCTTTTCTTACAGTTGACTGAGGAAGAGATTGCCACTATCCTGAAGTCGACACTGAAGGGTCTTGAATACCTTCACTTCATGAGGAAGATCCATCGGGACATCAAGGCAGGAAACATCCTCCTCAACACTGAGGGACATGCCAAACTGGCAGACTTTGGAGTTGCTGGACAACTAACGGTAACATTATCGCAGTTGTTTAAGGGGTTTTACCAGTGACAGCAAAGTGAATGTTCTTGGTAAACTTCCACTTGGAATGTATAATCTTTCACTGATTTTGTGAATCCATATTAAGTGATTAGAAAACTTCAAGTCCATAATGATGATACCGGCATTGTTTTTTTTTCTCTGAAGGATACCATGGCAAAGAGAAACACTGTCATTGGTACTCCGTTCTGGATGGCCCCGGAGGTGATCCAGGAGATCGGCTACAACTGTGTGGCTGACATCTGGTCCCTGGGCATCACGTCCATAGAGATGGCAGAGGGCAAACCTCCCTATGCTGACATCCATCCCATGAGAGTGAGTGTAAAAATAGTTTGAAGAAGTGGGTGCTTAGACCCAATCCCTCAGCTCTGAAGCAGGGGTTGGTAGAAGGTTTGGATTTGAGGTACCTCAGTGTTTCCCCTAGGATTTTTTTAAGCCGTGGTGGCAGGTATGTCAACCCCCCCCCCCCCCCCCCCCCCCCGACACTCCAAGGCCGGACTTTCAAATAAAGAAAATTATCGTTCAAAATGGTCTTTCTTACTGAATTAATGCTATTTTTTTACAGTACATTAGTGTGAGCAAACTCCTCAAAAACATGGAAACTCCATAATGATAACTGGCTCTTTAACTAGAACAAGATCTCAGACTAGGAGGCAGTTCGCTGAGTGGTTGTTAAAGTCTGTGATTAAGGAAACATGGTTGTAGTATGCAGGAAATGTTTGCAGAAAGAAAGGCTGTTGTCAGGTAAACATGTCACAGTCAAAGAGGCTGAAGGGAAAGTTGATGTAGAAAAGCCTTTAATGATGAATGGACTGATAAGCAGGCTACCATTCATACTGTATTTCTCATTTGCAATGAAATGATGCTGTTGCAAAATAATACAACCAGCATCATCATCAAGAATGAAGAACGCGTCATTCACGTGCATATTAAGTAGCCACATGTATCTGTTTTGGTCTTATAATACATCCATAGCTTTACCTCCAGGAGAGAGGACGGTTCACTCAGCCAGCAGTTCAGTTTATAAGAATTTGTCCAAATTTTTAGATTCCTGCCAAGCTAAGCTAAGACTACAACCAACAGCTTTATTTGTTTTAGCTTTTTGCAGAGTAGAGCTGAGTTTGGTAAAAACAGCGCGGTGGACGAGAGCAGACATAGCAGATTAAAATATCTCTTCCTACATGTTTATGCCGGTCTATACAGGTGAGTGCATTGATAAGTATTGACTTTTTACTCATGAAGGTTTTATCGTAACCTACTTACAGTGACGAGACTAGCGTTCATCTGCCCCCCCAGCGGCCGTTGGTAATCCTCGGTATCGTTCCCAGTCAGGTGCTGCGCGTGTTTTAGATGTGTGTGTGTGCGGTAACGTTAACGCGCACACACACAACTCGGCTGCGTGTGTGTGGCGCGCAGGCAAGAATCCCGGCATGTGAATAGAGAGAGGGGGGCTGGGTTTGTGCTCTACCTGTGAAGCGCGTGTCCGCGCTATTCTCCGACAATCAACATTGACACCGTGGCGTGGCGGCAGAAATGTAACTGGCGGTGCGCCACTTACAAATCAACGTAGGGGAAACACTGGGTACCTATGGAACGGCTGATATGATTCTTTAATGAATCCTCGTCTTTGTTATTCCATCTGACTCTTTGAACCCTCTTTGTGTTCTTCCAGGCGATCTTCATGATCCCCACCAACCCTCCTCCCACATTCAGGAAGCCAGAGCTTTGGTCAGACGACTTTACAGACTTTGTCAAGAAGTGTCTGGTCAAGAATCCAGAGCAGAGAGCAACCGCCACGCAGCTTTTACAGGTTGGAGGAAGGAAGGAGACACACACACACACACACACACACACACACACACACACACACACACACACACACACACACGCGCACACACACGTAAGAGCAGAACATCAACACCTACAGTAGGTGTATGCACTCAGAGAAACTCTGATGTAGGAATACTTTGCATAAGTATATGCAAGGGGTGAACAAAATAACATAGATGCTCCATTTGTGTTGACACCGTGTCAGAGGGCATCTGAGTCACTTAACATTACTACAAAACTTTTATTTTTGTTCTTGTGGATGTCCAGCACCCATTTATCAGCCAGGCCAAGCCGGTCACAATCCTTAGAGACCTGATTACTGAATCCATGGAGATGAAGGCCAAGAGGCAGCAGGAGCAGCAGAGAGAGCTGGAGGAGGAGGATGACAACTCTGTACGTAAGCTGAGATGTTAAGAATAAACTTGACTTGATTAGAAGGCTATATTTTGAAGCTATATGACCAAATGTTGTCCAGGAGGAGGAGACAGAGGTGGACTCTCACACTATGGTGAAGTCGGGCTCAGAGGGTGCAGGAACCATGCGGGCCACCAGCACCATGAGCGATGGGGCACAGACCATGATTGAACACGGCAGCACCATGCTAGAGTCTGACCTGGGCACAATGGTCATCAACAGTGATGATGATGACGAGGAGGAGGAAGACCAGGGATCGATGAGGAGTGAGCACACGCATGATGTTTATTCAGTTATTGGGAGAAAGGGGATTAAAGTGTAATCTCATCCACGCTCCATAAAACAGTTGTTTTCCTGTAAGTTAAATGAGGGCCTGAGCCAACGGTAAAGTGTCAGTTATTAGTTTTAGTGGTCTGTAAGGTTGTCATAAAGGGGTGAATGTATGGCAGAAATTGAGTTTTAACTAAGGAGACTATTCAGGTGTTTAAACACAACCCTCCTTCTCCTCCACAGGGCACGCCACCCCCCAGCAGCCAATACGTCCATCCTTCATGGACTATTTTGACAAGCAGGACTCCAACAAGGCAGCCCAGCAGCAGGAGAATTACAACCATAACCAGCCGCAGGAGCAACCCGGCTACCACATCCAATCCAAGAACGTCTTCCCTGACAACTGGAAGGTGCCTCAGGATGGAGACTTTGACTTTGTGAGTAACATCTACCATGAGCATGGATGGTCCTGCTTTAGTTAATGGAGTGTGACCTAAAGGAATTAAACACCAGTGCCTCATTGGTAAAAAAATAAATAAATACCAAAAGCGAAACAGTTCTTGCAATATTATTCTCAACAAGACACTAAATACGACTCATTCCTTCTCCATTGTTTGTTTGTCTGTTTCTGATTGTGTGCTGTTGATCAGCTGAAGAACCTGGACTTTGAGGAGCTGCAGCTGCGCCTGACTGCCTTGGATCCCATGATGGAGCGCGAGATTGAGGAGCTCAGGCAGCGCTACACCGCCAAGAGACAGCCCATCCTGGATGCCATGGATGCCAAGAAGAGACGACAACAGAACTTCTGAGTGCCCCTTCCTCTAGTCTTGGTTTCCCAAAGCCACCATCACCACAAAACTTACGTCCCATTGACTCGGAGGAACTAAGATGACCTTATTGTCTTTGTTGAAAACCCACTGTTGTTCTAACTGACTGCCAACTGCCTCTAAATGAAGTTGGATGCTTCTTTTACATCCATTTTGGCTCCTGGAATCTACACTTATCTGCCTTGTGTAACATGTGTCTATGAATAATACTCAGGACAGCGGCCAAAGAGAGAACGGAGGCCTGGCTATTATATGACTGAAAGTTACAACATGAATTGCTCCTTTTTTCCAAATGAAATAACGTTCCATGTCACACAGAAATCCCTTGGGGAATCCCCATCAACCCATAAGGAAGCCTATCCTCTGGCAGTAGCAGCAGTATAATGACAAGTGGTATTTTTTTTTTTTCCTCAGACTTTTTACTTTCAGTGTAAATATAATATAGAACCTAGTTTGGAAATACCTGCAACAAAAAGCTGTGGAGGCTTGTCCATGACCAAAGACAATCAAGATGATGCTGATTAAGTTGAGAATGCCTTAAAATATTTAAAACCTGGTTTTAAAGTAAGAAATGTAATATTACTACCAAGTCGTGAGCTGGTTAAATCCATTTCCTCACTTGGAGATGAGTTGGAAGTGGACTGTGGAAAGCTGCAAGAATGGACAGAAATAACGCAAATCACGTGGGTGGTGAACGGATCATGCATGTTCTCATGGTGGACTTAATTCAAAACATTATTCATACTTATCATTTATTTAATTATGTTGTTTTTGGGCTTCTTTTAAACATCCAGTGCTCTATATCTATATATGTCTATATTGACTCCATGCATCTTGGTGTCTCATAACACACATGTCCCACTTACCCACTGCTCTTCATTAAGTTAAAATCTGAGCTGTTACTTGACAAAATGATCCACTTCACACAAGCATTCCAAAAATACTGTGACTTTTATTTTGACGTCCCTGCAGTCTTTAAAAACCCTTCCGATTTATTACAAGTTCTAATTATGTTTTCTGTAATTGTTCCACACTATGATTGATTAACTTCAGCTTCCAATATGACTTTCTAAAACTTTCAGACCAGATATTGAGCTATCTTATATGCAAAGCAGTGAAGAAGATGACCAGTGCTGGGCACGAGTAGTCCTGTAAACTGACAAGTGACTATAAAAGACTCGAGTGACCGACCGATACTTAAGAAAAACCAAGTTGCTGCAGCTGTCTGAATTTCAGACTCATTAAAAAAGCAAATTTCCCTGCAGCCCATATCAATTTTTCAGCAGGTATGATTGAGAATGTTTTCTCCATTACAGTTTTCTGACATTTAGGTGTGATTATTGATGAAGGAATGAAGATGTACACATGCTCATTATTTACACAAAACTGTCAGTGCAGTGATTGTTTGTTTCACTTAAACAAATTGACAGAAAATGTCATGTGTTTATCCTAAACATATAAATATTGTCTGTTATCAGATTATCTGCTCTCAAATATTGATAGAATTATTGTACTCAAAAATCCATTGTCAGTTGGGCTTTGTTTCACAATTTTGAATGTTTAATTGAAAACTCTTGCTACTCTCAATTTATGAGAGAAAAACTTCTCTGTTGTGGTTTAGTTTTGACATATTGAATTTACACATGTGCTAATATTGACCCTTTGAATGAATTCTTTAAATACATGTGCAATATGTCTGCAGGTTTCTGTTACATATGTTAATATGCAGTCTTGATGGTTCAGCCCATACTTACTGCATATTAATTGACATTTTGATAATAACATAATCTTATGAATATACTTGTGTACACTATCCTATTTCTCATCTGATGGACAATGTGTCCAAACATTTAAAACAACTAAATCCATATTTCAGTTAGTAATGTTTCTTTCGAATGACTATATCTTAAAAGTTGTTTTTTTGTCTTATTTTTTTAACTGTTTTTTCTTTTTTTTTCTTTCACAGAAATCAATAACATTCTTGCCATGCATTGTTTCAATGAAGTATGCAGTCCATTGGCAACTTACACACAAGCATTCACAATTTATTTATTAAATGTGTTGAAAACGTTTTCGTTTTGTGACGCTGGTTTAAATCTGGTAGCAGTTTTGGCTGTGAGTATTTCTGCCCTTTGTCAAAGGTGTGGCTTGATTTCTGCATGTTTTAGGCCGCATGTTTATAATTATGTTTTCTTAGTAGAATGCTATTGTATTAACTGCACAGGTAAGAGTACTGTTAATATGGAAGCTGGATTTTCAGCTTTAGCAGAAACTATTTGCTCTGTACAGTTAAAAAAAGCCTCATTTGAAATATGACATTGTAGAGAATCTGACAGTTATCTGAAATCACTATATATATATATATATATATATATATATATATATATATATATATATACATATACAGTTATTTCCGCTATATAATACCTTCTGATTTTGACTTGGGGACGTAGAGTGGAATGTAAACATTTATGTTTGAATCACCTAATTTATTATCTTTTGTTTGTAATACTTTTATTTTGAAAAGGTGCGAGAAATAATAAAAGTTACTTATAGTTAATCACAACTGCAGTGGAAAGCTTTAATCTTAAATGTGAGTTTATAAAAGGAGACTTGAACCTACTCAGTTGCAGTAGAAACCATCATGAATGACCACCTGTCGTACCGTTACTCTTCTACTAGGGACGCCCCTGTTTTCTGTTTGCACGCAGAAGCTCCTCCAAAACTATGCACCGTTCTCTTGTTAACCGACATTACGGTAGACTTTACGGCAGCAACTCTTCCTGCTTTCCATAAATTGTTGCACATGCACAACGACTTCCTTCTATTCACAGCCACTCTGCGGGGTAAACCACAACATCAGGAAAACATGTCTGCACTCAACAGAAAGATCGTAAACACTACATCAGCCCCGGCTGCCATCGGTCCATACAGGTAAGGAAACTTACAGATACATACTGTATGCATCATTTTATATTTATAGCGACACGTGGGGTGCAGAAGCAGGTACATAAAGTGTTCGTATGAATGGACGAATCACAAGGACAGTCCAGTGTTTGATCAGGGGCGGGTCTTAGTGTACAATGAACTCAACCTGCTTGACTTGACACCATAAAAAAAAATTTTAGCAGAGAAGAAGCACCGCAGAATAGAGACAGACAGCTGACATCATGGCATCTATTCGTCGACAAATCCCCTACACACCAAAAGCCCCTGTCAGACAGGGAATATACAGGTACGGATTTATGTCCTGTGAAATACTTTATCTGCACTTAACATGCAAATCTTCAGAAATGCAACCAAAAAAAAAAAGAACACCTTGTTTTCTAATTACTTGATTAAAACCAAATTAACTGAAATTATCAGAAATCATCTGACAAAAAAAGTCTAGTGTGTTTGTCGTGTTGTTGAATTCAGTCGGTGCACAATGTGCGGGGTGTTCCTGCTCTGGCCAATTGGCTGTCAGTGTGGGTGGAGTGACGTCTGACTGGATGGCCTCTGATTTATCTTGGATTCCAGGATCTAAGTTTCTTTAGCCACTGTTGGTGTCTGGTGGTAAAAATGTTCTTATCTGTCATTTGTTATATCATTTGACTCGATAAACTACCACAAAAAAAAGTGTAGCACAAAATGACTGGGATTTTAGATTATGAAATCCAGGCTTCAGAATCATAAGACTGATGATACACTCGTGTCATTGAGATATTTAAAGTGTAGATACATTTATTTATTTTTTTGCATAGCTTTTTTATTTTTTTTAGTCATCAGTTAATCATCAGAGATAAATCATTTTACATCATGCAAATGGACGTGCCGTTCATTCATAAGTGAGAAAAATAAGATCATTATTTAATTTGATAAGTATTTAAAGCAGATTAAAAAGGGGGGGGGGGGGTGCTTGTATCATGACAGCTTTGTTGTCATTACTTAGAATTCCTCATGGGGGCGGCGGAAGCTACGCACTATAGCTTTAAAGTGTGAAGACGTCTAAGTAGTGTATTTGTCTGTCTGTGTTTGTGTCTCATCTTCAGCCAGTCGGTGGTTGTGGACAGAACGATGTACATCTCGGGTCAGCTGGGAATGGACGTGGCCTCTGGTCAGCTGGTAGATGGAGGGGTGCAGGCCCAGGCCAAACAGGTGAGGACATTTTCTCCCAGAGTAGTAAGTTAACACTGTTACTATCCTAAGAGATTTACATTTAAGATCATCAAGAAGCACAGTTGTTTTATTTACATGGAGCATAGGCACAGAGTATAGAGAAGTGCTACTTATTAGAGCACAATACAATATTAAATTGATTTCTATTTGTTTCATGCTTTTGATAAATTATAAAGTTTTTTTTTTTTTACAACCAAAGAAAATAGAAATTGATGGATATCACCAAAGAAACCCAAAAAGTACTTCCAGTCATAGAAGTAAAACCCATAAAATAAATGGATAACAACAGAACTTTAAACAGACAAAACAACAAAGACAAAATCAATACACTGACAGCGATTAATCAAAATAACAGGTCTCATCATTCAGTCTGAACCACTTGTATAAAGGAAGGTGATATTAAATATTGATTGACTGTATCGCAATCATCCCTCAGGCTCTCGTCAATATGGGGGAGATTCTTAAAGCTGCTGGCTGTGACTACACTAATGGTGAGATCCCAGTACTGTCTGGCTGTTCAGTAACTCAGCTGCCGCTCATGTGTTTTTATATGATTTGATCAAAAATGTTAAACTTTACTCTTCTAATTTCAGTGGTGAAGACGACCGTGCTGCTCGCTGATATCAACGACTTTAACAGCGTCAATGAGGTCTACAAAACATGTAAGGCAATACTTTATTCATTTTAGCACTCAGTGTGTTACATTTAATGTGAGAAAGTAGATTATAATGGAAAACATGTGGTCTTCTAATCAAATTTGTAAAATATCCTGTCATGTTTTTTCTCTCATATTTCTTTATTCTAATCTATGAAAGCAGCCACACAGTGGCAGCCTTTAACAAGGTTGTCAGAGCTGCTGTTACATCAGTGACCGTGTCACCAATACAAGCAGTCTACTTTTATATTCACTTTGTATAAGCACCACTGTTGTGGTCCCGTCACAGAATAATGACTGTTCTGCCTGCACGAACAGCTGAGTCACTGTATCCTTGAGCAAGGCGCTGAATGTCTACTAGCTCTGACAGTGCTGATGTGTAGCTGACCGTTTGCTTTGTGAAGGGAGGTATAGGATTAATTAAACTTATCTAAATACTCTCAAATTGTCTTGATGGGCATACATGTTCCTGTGTATGGAGCCATCCATCTTACAATACATGCGGTCCTGCACAAGTGTTCCAATCCAGCACACAATTTACTGAGAAATGACAATGAAACACGGTAAAAGTCTGTCATTACTCCAGCAGCAGACTCCAGGATCCGTACATGTGGCGCCTCCCCATATTTCACAAACATCTCTCAGAAAATGACAGGCAGGCTCACTCAGCCTCCTCTCACAGTCTGGGCATTTCCTCCTGGATCACAACAGACCGGTGTAATGGAAGCTGCAATGCCCAGTGAGTTGTAAATGGACACCGTCGTGTAGGCACACAGATGTAACCTGACCCTCCCAGCAAGCTTTGCCATTGACTCGGGTATAGGTCCCGAGCTCTCCAACCTCCCTCTTGACTTTACTCAACCGTGAACCACAGACAGGGAACTTTCCCTGACCCTGATGAGAGGAAGGAGAGGACATGTGTGATCCAAAGTCATGTGAATTTTAACTTCACAGGCCAAAGTTTTGACTGTCCGATCAGCGTGATTACTTGTATTTGCATGGCGAGCTTTGTCTCTATTATAAAACAGTTTTTGTCTTGTGAAAAATGGCATGTTTCCCAGTGTTCCCCCATCTGCTTTACACATTACTTTTATTCATTCTATTCTTTTAAAAAAACGTATGCATTGTTAGTTGCTGGTGCCCAGAAATATTATCTCTGATGTTTATCAATGACTTTTCTCTATAAACAATCCATTCATAGAGAAGAGTGAAAGATGAACCTGGTGGTTGTCCAATATGCTTTTTAAATGTTTTCCTTCCAGTTTTCAGCAGTAACTTCCCTGCCAGAGCTGCCTACCAAGTCGCTGCTCTCCCCAGAGTGAGTACAAACGAAACCTGTACACCAATATAGAACTGCAGTACCCGGTGGTATACATGGTTCATACGTCAATACACATGGGGTGGTGTGATTCGTGGTAGCTAGATGCATGCTCATTCATCCGTGCCATGTATTTTCCATCATCCAGCAGTTTTCACTATATTGAATATACTGTATTTCACCACTTTGGTAAGACTGTAATATATCCACAGCTATTAGATGGATCACTATGTTCACTATTGTAATAACTTTGGTGATCCCCTCAATTTTCATCTAATGGCATCGTCAGGTTAAAATTATTGTTGTCCAATACTTCTGTTTATAACCAAATACCTGCCAAATGAATGGCATTCCCATCAGCAAGTCTAGCAGCAAATTTAGTGCTAATTAGCAAATGTTATCATGCTAGGGTCCCAACTCTCACACTTTTGCCATAAGATTGTCTTACACTTTCACACTACTGAACAGATTAAATAGTCTTTCTCTGCACACACAGGATAAAGTCTGAACATCAGCCTTTTTTTCCACATTTTGGCACCAATATTGGTTCATAAAAATCCCAGAGAAGCATTGTATTCTTATTACCCATATTGCTTTCATCCCCATGTCCTCATTGTCTCCTTTGTGTCTTCAGGGTGGCCTGGTGGAAATTGAGGCGGTTGCTGTTCTCGGTCCTCTCTCAGACTCCTGACTAGACAGCCACATCCCAAACAAGCTGTAGTCTAACCATCAAGTGACCTTTTTATAGTGGTGGAATAGTGGAAGCCTTAGAGTATTTCCAGATGACACATGAAAGACCAAACTAGGATCTTGTTGACTTTCTTTTTCCACATTTTAAGGTTTTAGCTACATTTGTTTCTCCTCTGGCCACTGTAGCTGGTTGACCACACTTCTGAATTACTTTCAGTATTATACCACTTTTAGATTAAAACCCTGAACAATAGAGCAGCACTTAATGAACCATCATAGAACAAAATGTAACGATAAAGTGGGATTGGATCTGCACAACCCATCCCTGGTCACAGTGGCCAGATTCAGCTTCCTTTTGCTGCTGTTTATAGTTTGGTATCTCATCTTGTGTTCGGTTCCAGAGAAATACTTTAACATATATTTTAAAAGCTCAGCTCTCACTAATAAAAACGCATGTAGCACCACCTCTGATTCTAAAATGGTTATTTCACCCTAAAACATCACATCCGACAAATGAAAGTACATGTTTGTTTTTTTTTAACGTGGCTTTTTTTTTTAATGTTTTGACAGTTCGTAGCTTATTACAGATTTTAGGCCATCTTTCCAGAGAGAAATCATGACACCTCAGAAACCAAAAAAAAGTTTCAAATGTACGCTTATCTCATTCATGCTCCTATATTGATGTGTACGGTCTTCAGCTCTTCATATTTATTACAAACATGGTTGTAAAATCAAAGCCAGCTACCCAAAAATAAAATGGGTTCATAAATCAAATATATTTTGGCTTTGGTTTCCTAAGAATTATAATTTTGTAGAAAAGTAAAGAATGGATTCTTAGGTTCAAGTTAAATCAAAAAATCTGCTATTATAAATTTCTATACAGATAAATAAATAGAGTTTAAATTATTCTAAAATGATGACATCATCTGAAAATAAACACTAAGTGTCTGCAGCCATACATCATCATGAGGGGAAGAAGGCACAGTGATGACTGAAAGAGATTTATCAAAGCAGGGTCTGCATCTTGGCAACGAGGCGACGTCTTTCACACGCAAACGCACACCTACACATACTTTCACTCATGCATTCAAACAACGTAAGACACTTCCAGCTAACTCATCTGTGCAGTCGTTCAAGTTGCACTTCACTCACTGGGCGCTGAAAAACAAAAAGAGGGGAAACCTGTTAAAGGTGGCATAGACGTTTTATATGGATTATGTGACATTGGGTTGACATTACGGGGCCACTCACCTGGTGCCTCCTCTGTTTTAGGCTCTGTATCGGTCGCTGGGGCCTCTGCTATTTCTGTTTGGAAAGAAAAAGATTTGTAAATGTGCACAACAGATAATCACATTTAAAGGATCAGTTCACCTGGAGTGTTCACAGCAAAATGACATGTCAAACATTCAAAAGCATCTCTTTCCAGAAACCGTTACTGTTACTCTGGATAAAACTGTTTTCATAGGAAGTACTTCCACACAAAAAAAAAACGATTGCTCACAGCAAAGTCTGTGGATTATCCTCCTGAGTAACACACATTGTTTCTGCAAAGACAAGACAAGTCTTTAAAATTAATTTTTTTCAATGCTGTGAGCACCACAATTACCATTCTATTCAACTTCACTGTATTATGGTTGCAGCAGAAATCTTGGTACAATGTCTCAAAATCCTGGACAAATCGAACTGTCTGCATGGCTACATACAGCTGGAGGTAAGTGAGTTTATGTTTATTTGTAACCTGGGTGAACTGACCCTTTAAGACCAGCCCTGCATTTCTGAACTGCACTAAAAATCTAGATCACTAACGAGAAGCGTTAATTATTAAGCCTGAAATACCTTTTAATCCAAATGTGTGAAATCACGTCAGTGACAAACAGAAACACACATTTACATTTGATCACATTTGTCGTGACTTTTTTCGATTATTAAAAACTCGTGATTGCAGATTACTTCCACCAAACCAATCTCAACGATGACCACTAATAGATCCAGAAGCTGATGAGCTGCCATGTCTGCTCTGCTCAATGTGACACTTGACCCTCTCTCTCCATTGGCTGTGAAACAACATCACTTGTGGCCAGTGGAAGCCCTCTATGAGTTGGCTCTAGTTTCTCTGTGGACTCAGATTGCACCTTGATGAGACCATGATGACAACAAAATGTTCGCAACACACACTGCATGCAGGCCATCTAAACAGGGCTGTGGTCAGGCTTGAAGTGAGGGTGAGTCAAGTTAAACACCAAAGGGGGTCGAAATCAAGTGAAGACAAAGGTCAAGGAGAGTGTTTGCCTATTTTTTTTAAATAATTGTGTCAAATGTGTATTTTTAAATACAAGTAATCTGTAAGAAACAGCTTGTGCTTTTCTGTCATTCTATTCTCAAAAACATCAGAAAAAAACATCCTAGCACTCAAACTGTTTGCTGAAACGTAACGTAGACGGGTATTTCTATATAGCATCCTTAATATAAACTGAAGATGAGTTTTGAACCTGTATGCATTAAAGAAGGGATGGCACCAGCATATGAGGATTAAATATGACCTAAATAAATGCTTGAAGGTATGGGTTAGACCACAAGAAATAGAAAAAAAAAAACATCTTTGGAGGCTAAATGCAGTCCATTTTTCTTCAACGAATTACAATGAAAGACACTTTGCATATTAGACAAAAACAATGAAAATGATCTTACCCCGTGAACCTGTCTACGGCTTGTAATTTGCATCATGAAACAATAAGTGAACTGAGAGCAGTCAATGTACTGCTGTTCTGTGGTAACAGATCATCACTGTGGTTGTCGCTCTGAAGTGCTCTCTTGGAATTTAGAGCAGGGGAAGTTATGTAGCACTCACTAATTTGTAATTTAGCATATACCACTGTTACCAGAGCACCAGGAGAGGTTAAATACATTATGTATTTAGTGTGGGAGGATGTGTTCATGCGGCCCCCTAACAACAGAGCTGTCTTGGCTAAACAATCTGTGTGCAATGTCTTTCAACCACTTTTGTGCACTATCATGCGATTAAAAAAAAAAGAAAACTTAAGAAACTTGAAGTCTTTGCTGACAACTTACACAAATCAGGAGCTGATCCTGGGCACACTGGTTGAGTTAAGTAAATTTTTTGGTCTATAGCCCTTAACAACAATTACAACCTCAAGAGACAACATTTACAGATCAACAGACTGTATAGGCTTGAATATTCCACATCACACTTTACACATCCTACACATTACACTGCCAAAAGAAAGAACATATTCTATATATATTTCAAGACTGCAGTTCGTTGAAAAGACCGAGTCCAAACATGACTAAAATAATATTCATATAATTAAAGTGTCGAGACAGATTCTTAAATACTAACTAAATAATCAGATGTGTGACTTATAAACACATTTGTGTGGCTGCCTTGGTGTGTTCATTAAAAGCCACGTCTGTGTGTTGTTGGATACCACCTGGCAACCGCCATTGCAGTGGGACTGTGGAGGGTCTAGGTAAAGGTGGAAGGGGCTTTATGTACCTGGGTGATGTGTTCAATGGGTCACTATGCAGGAGGCGGAGCAGTGCTCAGGTTACTGCTGGTCAATGGAAACATTTGCACATTTTGTCCCTAATAAGTTCCCCTTCCTTGATGGGACACACATGGAGCTCCATCTTGATTAACCTTATAACTTTGTAAAGTCGGTGTGATAAATGTCACAAGACGAGATAAGTGTAGAATAGAAAAGTGTTATTTGCATAGAAAATAAAGCTCACAATAAAAAAAAAATGCTTAGAGCCTTTATACTGGTCATCATACTGCAGAGACAAAGTGTCCAGTATTGAGTGTGTTTATTTCCATCTCACAGTCTACGAAAATGTGCCTAAATTCTAGTATGTGAATTCATTTCTATCAATAAAGAAACAATTATCATTGGCCTGCCCCGTTGCTGTAATAGACTCCAACCTACCTTGCTCAGGAGCTGCAGGAGCTGCAGGCTGTGCAGGAGCTGCAGGCTCTGCAGGAGCTGCAGGCTCTGCGGTGCTGTCTGCTGCTGCCTCTGCAGGCGGACTGGCTGCATCAGGATGAGGCTCCTCCCCTGCAGGTGCAGCTGCAGCAGATTCATCTGCAGGGTTAGCGTCGTCGTCCCCAGCGGGTGTCTGGTCGGGAATAGTTTCGCTGTCCTCAGCTACTTTGCCATTCTCATTGGCTGCCCCTGTCAGGAACACAAGTATTAACACGGCACGTGTCCACGGATCCAAACATCCAAAAAGACAGTTTGAAAATAATTTTAAACTAATTAATGGAAAACTACTTACTATTACTGTATATCTACTAAGACTGCAGTCAAAGTGCATGAATTATTTATCCTGTTGTTGCTGTTTATATTATCAAGTTCGAGAAGGCAAAATCTTTCAATGTATTAAAGATGAGAAACATCATCACGTTTACATTAGACACAATATTACACAATTTACAATGTATTATGTGAGGCGTAGGATCTTTATAACACAGCATGACACCAGGGTCAAGGGTCAAGGTAGCATTTGTTTTCACTGGGGTTCCCTAAGGTAAACATGTTCCTCTAATAATATTTTTCTCTGCTTTGGGTAAAAACTTTCCTCACATGTATCTATTAAGTTATGTTATTATAAACTCCCGGCGCCAACTAAGTCCCCAGTTCAAATTATTTATTGCACCTCTCTCCCCTTTGTTTCCTCTCATCTCTTTACTTCTGTCTGTAAAAAAACTGCCCCACAAAAATACTTATAAAAAAGTCTCTTCACACTTCACATCATGGCGACACAGGGCAGTAGCAGCGCTGTCACTTGTGGTGGATACATGGTGACCGGAGGTCAACACAAACAAAGAACACACACACCCTGTCAGGTAAGAAAACAAGAACTAGACTTTCATTATTCAAATGTGAGACAGTATGGCGTATCGGTACTGTGCTCTTAGGTTTCCTTTGTTTTTGTTTACTTTATGTTTGTGTTGCCTAAATAATGGCTACAGCATTGACTTAACCTAAAGCCAGGGAGTTAAGTAACAAATATTATTATGGGTGCCATGCAACACATTTTGTTGTACTCTATTCAGGCACCTTAATAAATAATGCCTGCTTTATTAGCAGAATGCTCAGACAGTATGACAGGAGCAGCCAGTGAGGATGTGGCATACAAATGCAATTACATTTCAGAATTTAAGAGGGAAATGGACAAGAGGTTTATAGAAATACAGATTGTTTTAATCGTATAATTAATACTGTTAGGTTTTATACTTGGAGAGTGAAATTAGTATGGATTAATGATTAAACTCCAGTCTCTGACCACTGGACCACCCAAAGCTATCACCAAACAAAATAAAACAACAATGTGCAGTTGATCAGCAGTTCCTCCTTGAAATAACTGGGGAAACAATGGCTAATTGCCTCAGATCATTGGATAGGAAGTAAAAACAAAATAGCATAAAGAAACCCCCAGTGGCACATAATTGCAACCACAGAGGGTTAATGATTATGTGGATTGTTGGTAATAAACATTAACAGCCTCATACGCACAGTTCACAGCTCTATGGACAGGTTGCTATGTGTTATATTATGTGATATTGTGTGTGACTACCTTGTTTTTTCTGAGGGATTTGAATTGCAAGTACAGTATTTGCATGGATCATAGAAGTCTTGATCGCCGACTTTCTAAGTGTGCATAAATGAGATGTCTTCCCCTATTTTGCATGATACAGTATTTGTCACAATATTTTTCCTTTAAAGTCTGCATTCTTTAAATGTTTAAACGAATGAACCTCTGGTTAATAAATGTTATCTTTCTTTCTTGGGAGTGACAAGTAGGAGCAGGAGAAGGAAATGAGCCACATGCAAAAACAAGGAAACATCCTGACACATTTCCATCTGACCTCTAAGACGATGATAACAGGAACACCTCAATGTTCAATGTCATTCATCTGATATAAAGCTAGAGAGCGACAGTCAGAAGCTCTGCCATCATCAGTTGACAACAATGATGAGGTAGCCTACTTGATTGGGAGTCGTGGGGGGAAACTCTCTTTTTGCTACAGGGAGGCCATGTAGCATGAGCCTAAACACACTTTAGCAGGGGCAGTGGCAGTTTCTCAGCTCACTATATCACTCAAAATCTACACATTTATACAGCATACTTGATTATGTGAGTGTGCATGCATGTGTCTCCACGTTGTCATTGACATAACAGGCCTGTAATATATCTTTAAGGAATGCAAAGAGAGAATCGGCGCAAGACACCCTTGCTCAGAGGTGGCCCCACTTGGTGAATCTTTTACCAGTTTTCTACCAGCTTCTTCTTTGAGTTTTTTTATATAATGCTAAAGCTGGCAGAACTGCTAACAAAGTCACATCTATTGTAATTGCACACAAATTCGGCAAAAATGAACATTCTACAGCCTCTGAGGGTAAATAAGACCTGATTATACTGTATTTATAAATTCCTGAACACTGCTAAATGCAAACACAGGATGCAGTGTTGGTGTTTTACCTTGAAACGTGTGCTAGTTAGCAACACAGCCGGGCCATCTCTGACCCACTACAACAAATGAGTGTCTAAAGCGTCTTCTCCATTTCCTACTGAAACCTTAGACTGTCACCAAATCTGCTTTCCTGTCACTGTCTCTCTCAGGGAGGACAGAGCCAGAAACCACTGTTAAATAATGACAATAAACTTCCCCATCCTGTCACTGTGGGGATCTGGCTCACTAGAACTACAGACATCAGACACTGTACTCAAAGGAATACATTGATGATCATTTGCATGTAAACTGGGACCTCCTTATCAGAGCAGGGTATACTTATATGGCTTTATCTATTTGGATATGGCAGTGCACTTCCACGATGACACCATTACCACCAATATGTTATGTGTTAGGCTATTCATAGAAATAAACTAACTGTTAAAAGTATTTTGATTAATGCATTTGATTTCAAAAAATCATGTATACTCATACATTTGGTTGGTGTCGTCTCTAAAGTGAAGCCATGGATAGTGCTTTGTCACATAATTTCACACTATCCAAAAACATACCATTGCTATTTTACATGCAAAATATGAAACTACAGTATGTTAAAGTAAATTTTGGATAGGAAGTCATTGCTTCTAATGGACTGTTGACAATAGCGTTATTTTGAAAACATTATTTTGAGCTATTAATGTCATATTCTGTGTTTGGCCACTTAAAATATGCTTGCAATGAATGCTACCTAGCTGTATATATAACAATTGTTATTTGTATTTTCCACATATCTCACAAGCATATGTATTACATTACATAGCCTATAGTTGTAAAGCTTTGTGCATCACCTGTTGTGCTGGATCCGTTGCTCTCCTCGGGCTTAGCACTGGGTCGAGTCGTATCTACCGCTGAAGTTTGGGAACTGGTGGAGCATCCCATCCTGTCCAGTTCACACAGAGGACTGGATGGTTAACTTCAGAGTTAGGAGTTGAGGAGAGGCTGTAGCTGCACTAATGACGTCGTGCATAGATATCGTCTCTGTAAATGGAGAGAATTCAAAACTATGGACAGCGAGTCCTCTGGCGGAGATACAAAAAGACAGGCGCTGGACGTCAAATCGCTTTAGTCCCGTGCGTAATTGCGCATCATGGTTCTTCCTCCAAAAACGCGTTCAGCTATTTGTGTTGTGGCTACAAGTCTCTATCCAGTTGAGCACGCAGGTGAAATGTGTGCTGTTGTGTTAACTTAGGCTGTTTCCAAGAGGCTGGCACAGGGACAAAAATACACTATAGCCTACAGTCAGTTTGCAGCGGCCACCTTTGGGGCGGGGAAACAGCCTCGTTAAACTAACAACTATGCCCACTGTCTATGTGCCCTTGAGCCAATATCTTAACCCTGAGTTAATCCACTGGAGAAGCGTGATGTTCTGTGGAAATGTGTCGAATTACCCATCTTCTCAGTTGTAGAAGAAGTGTTGTTATCCTAAATGTAGCCATCACACTATAAAACAAATACTCCACCTGAAGTAAAAATATCTCCATTCATTAAATCACTCACAAAAGCAAAATGCGCTTAAAGCATAACAAGTAAAAGTATCTACTAGGCATCAGAAGGGCCCTGTCAGAGTGTTTTATTGGGTTGTTATTTATGACTAGTGTATAATGGATAATTTTAATGTTGGTGGTAATGCTGGTTTAGATGTAGCTAGTTTTAAAAAGCCAACTTTATATACCCATGGGTAGTTTAATCTATAACGATGCATTATAGTGACTAATGTGTAAAATAGATAGATGAAATATTTTGATAGATCCATGTTATTACATAAATGTAATGGATACGATCATTTAGATAGGCCTAAATGTGTTTTGTTGCATATTTAGTGTAATTAATAGCCTATTATTAGCTTTAATCATTGTTTGCAAGTTTCTGCGCATCTTGGTCTGTGGATCTCTTTTTTATTTTTGTTGCATTTTATTTTTTAAACTGTATTTATTTCTATTCTGTAACTATTACGTGTTGATGTATATATTTTAATATGAGTTTACTTTTGTGTTTTGTTTTATTAATGCTCGCTGTAGACTACTGTTTATTTGTTATAATTATACATATATTTTCTCTAAACTATCTGCAGTGAGTAGTCTGCGCAGTACTCGTTTGCGCAGGCCTACCGAAAGATAGCAGCGCAGTGCACCATGGGACTTCCTTTCTCTCCGAGGCCATATTGGAGTTAACTCACAGTAAGACGAGCTCCGAGTTTTCTGATAAAAAATCACCTGGGTTTGTTAATTTTAAGGTTTTGTTGCTGTCCAGACATTAACGCTAGTCTTCTCCTTCCCTCCTCTCGCCCGCAGGTTGGCCGGTCAGGACTAAACCGCAAAAATGGTGGCCGCAAAGAAAACGGTGAGTGGCGTTGGGCTCGGCCAGGAGTGCACGAGCTGCTGCTTCACGTGGAGACGTGTTTCTGTCACGGCCTGCTAGCTAGCACCGTTGCTGTCCGTATAAACTTATTGTTTACACGCAACATGTATCGTTTTGCGTTAAGTCATTGCAGCTCTAAATGTGTGAAAGCATGCGTCGACTGTCCCTTTATTTATTGCCGTCCATCTATCTGTCTTTCGGCAAACGTTTGTAGCTGTTAAGTTTCAACACCGGCAGTGCAGCTAATGCTAGTTTGCTAAATTTAACACAAACGTAATAATGGTATTTACAGAACAAAAGTCTTCACAAGGGTGAAATAGTTTTTAGAAAGACGAAGAAACGTAAAAACAACAAGCAACAAAAAAATAATAAAATGGTAATTAAAATTGATTTAAAAAGTGATAACAAGTTTTTAAATAGGTGAGTATTCGGCTGTTTCTAACGTGGCAACATTCCTGCTAATGTACGATAACATGTGATGTGCTGACCTTGTCTTAAATTCTTTTTAGTTTTTCTTTAATGCCATTTGTTATTCCCACTGTTATTTGGGGGTTTTGCATTAGAACGACGGTGGAAGTTAGCGATGTAGACTGTGTGCTGTCACTAACTCTAGGTATGTACGTGTGTTTGTTCAGAAAAAGTCCATGGAGTCTATCAACTCCCGTCTCCAGCTGGTGATGAAGAGTGGAAAATATGTCCTGGGCTACAAACAGTCCCAGAAGATGATCCGTCAGGGAAAAGCCAAGCTGGTTATCCTGGCCAACAACTGCCCTGCCCTCAGGTATAAAGAAAAACAATACATTCATGCTTGTTCCAATTAAGATGAGTTATTTTGTCATGAATAGAACATGGCATCAATAACTTAGACTGGATTCACAATATGATGTGCGTATGCAAAAAGTATGCTAAATGTTCAAACTGATCATTGTTTGCATTGCTGTCAAAATATTTCACATTTAGTTCAAATCCTCATAACTAATATCAGGTTTTTTTAAATCAGTTGGTCTGATTGTATGCATTAAGACAGCAGAGCTGTGTTTAACAGGTTAGTGTGCTTTGATGCAGAAGTTGCAAAGCACAACAGGTCTGAAAGGCTGTTGACTGTTACAAATAAATTGTCCAGTTACACACTTATCGGCGTTTCAAGCTTCTACACTAGCATGACTTGTTGGCACCTTTTGGAGCATTAGTTCTTTTTATGTAAGTCTTGTCAAAGTAACTGTATTTTTATCTGCTTTTTTTAATTTTTTTTTCTGACTCGTTTTGTCTGCCCTGTTCAGGAAATCTGAGATTGAGTACTACGCTATGCTGGCCAAGACTGGTGTCCACCACTACAGCGGAAACAACATTGAGCTCGGCACAGCCTGCGGAAAGTACTTCAGGGTGTGCACACTGGCGATCATTGACCCTGGTGAGTACCTACCTTTTTGTCTTTGACACCATCTACAGTATGGTGCAGTTAATTTCCACAAGCATTGATCGTGTTTTTTGGTTCTTTAGAGCTAGTTTAGATTTTATGGAGTGGGCCCATACTGGAATCATTAATGGACTGAGACTTATCTGACACGAGCTTGTCGGACACTGTCAAAATTGATGCAGGGGTATTAGCCTTGGGGGACTGGTCCCAGTGAGCCTGTTTCACAGGACTGAACAGCAGCAAAAAGGCCCCTCTAACACCAACAGTTTAAGGACAGCATTTCCATTCAATAAAGCTGTTAGCCTAAAAATATATTAGTAGTTATGCATAGTAACACAAAGGCATTCAGCACATAGAATCAAGATACAGAGAGGTCAGTCTGTTAAGTAATGTTTTTGTGTCTTCTAATCAATCTAGACGATTTGTGTCTGTCAAATGGTTTTGTGCACTTCTCTTTTTTTGTTTGACACACTGCTGGGACTCGTTACCAGATCTGATGTAATGTTACCTGAGATAATATCCATGCATCAATATCATTGCTGGAGAGCAGCTAAATGTTATGTCAAAACATCCTTTAAAAATTATCTCTCACAAAAACTCACTGCAGCTCAACAAATAAGACTGCAAAAATGTCTCTATTGACCTTATTTAAAAAAAAATAATCGGGATCACTACGTAGACGCAGGTTTGTTAAAACGCTCTGATAGTATATCTTTTTTACCTTCTGCCACTGCAAATGTCTGCTGTTGGACCTGCTAATCAAAGTGGTCCAGTTCAGGACCAGTGGTTTGCTAGATGAGTCTCCCGTTAGTTGAGCTGCTTGTGCTTTCTGGCCAGTTCATGGATGCATCGTTGGTACCCTTTATCCTCAGTTTCAACTTTGTTTATGTATTTGTAGGAGGTCAAATTAGCTGTTTTATGCAAGGAATATAATTGGATGTATTTGTACTGTGTATGTGGAAATTTGTATTTTGATCAGCTAACTTTTTGTTGTTTTCCTCTTCAGGCGATTCTGACATCATCAGGAGCATGCCAGACCAGCAGCAGCCACCTCAGTAGAGCTGTTCCCCCACCCCGTTGTTATAAATAAAGTCGGTGTTAACAGTACATGCTGCTGTCATTCCTTTTTTAACAATATAACCTGGCTGTCCTGATACGGTCAATCCTGCAAGTGTCCACCAGAGAGCACCAGTGTTCTTTGATTTTCTCAGATGAGGTTACTACCATCAATGTTTTCAAGGTCTTGTGAAGTATTTCCTCTGGTCTCTGCAGAGCTGTTAACAATATGATACTAACAGCAGAAAATGTCACTGAAGTAATTCCGCAAACCTGATTTTAAACGGTTGATTTTTCTTCAAAGACCTGTGTAATCGAGCATGACTACAGGATTAACTGTTTCTGTGTAAATGGCAATTCACCCAACTAACCTATAAACACAATTTTGTCCAAATTAAGCAACTGCTCATCTTGAGAACATTTTTTTTTCCCTCACTTAAATAAACCTTGGGATTGACCGTCTGCTGTATTAGCTGCAGCCTGTTGACTGTAATTGAGTAAGGACACTCCTCACATCTCAAAGGCTTTATGATGGCTGCTTCTATCACTCATACTGTTGTCCTCTACTTGTGTGAGAATTTACTGGCCAAAACTAAGAAGCCAAGAACACAGTGGTTCACTGGTTAATTTAGCCACAGACCAAAGAAAGTATTATTTTGTTCACATCTGAAGCTATCCTAAACGGACTGATGTGTCTCAACTCTTATTTAATTTTTAGATTTTATAACACTGCAGCGCTTGTATGTTGGACATTTGTTGGCTGTGACAGTCTGTTCACACCATGAGTGGATTGAAAGAAATGTCTGAGCTCTGATAAATATATAACACACTTCACAGAGGTCATACTGCAGCTACAAATCTGCTCTACCACAGCTCATGGGGGGGGGGTTAAGTGTCTTGCTGAAGGACAGTTTAGTAGCATAACTAGGTAGATAAAGTTGAAGCCTTTTATCTGCAACTGCTAATGGACATCAAACTGAGGCTGACCCAGGCCTGTTTGGGGCCCTGAAAAGTAGCCACCCGTAGAGTGATTCTCATAAGTAGCATACCAATGTACAAGGTCTTCACAAATAGTTGACAAAACAATTTATACCGATGGTCCACTTAATCTCTTGACCACATCAATATTAAAGTCTTACAGTAATAATGCTCAGAATAATATAAATTTTGAATACCTACAGCTCCACGACAAATGAGAAAAAGTCGTGCTAGTAAGACCGTGTCATTTGGTCGAAAGCTTCAGAACAAGCCAGTACGTGGCTCAACTGCTGGATTCAACTTCCTCTTTCCAGTGATGGTGGTAAACATTCATACATTCACTTGGAAATGTTATTAAAAATGTCATTTTGGATCTTGCTGCATAATAATTTCATTTTGATATATTCTTTAGCATCAAAAGTTATCTTTTAAGTTTGACGATATATCAAATGTTATAAAATATAAAGGGTTAGTATCAATGTATGTAGTATGAATTGCAGGCAATGATTATGAGGCAGGGCAATGTCTGAATACCAACAGCAGGCAGATGCCATCTGCAGCTACTGAAAGGTAAGAAATATGAACTGGCAAGATATATTTTTCTGGAACATAATTCCATAGATGTCAGGATCAGATGTCATTGTTTTTGGTGTAAGTTTTGAAACTGGCCAATGCATCTACCCAGACACAGAATTATAAGCATCCATCATCCATCCAGTGTTTTGGCCCAGTTTTTCCACTGACTGCTTCCCTAAGCTGTTTTCTTGATTCCAATTAAATCGAATGAAATCATCCCAGATGATCTGTTTGATGTGCAGCAGATGCCCTGCAACAAATGAAGACAATTTCTAAAGAGGTTGCAGAATAAGATTTGAATAACGAGCGTAAACAATCTGTGCCATAAATAGAACTTGAAGCCTGTTAAGGGCCATACAGCATCCTCCAGCACTTCACGTTTTTGGGCTGCTGTTGATATTTATTTTTGTACTTTTATATTTTGACTAGGCTATATATTGTATATCAAGTCCCTTGAATACAAATCAATCACGATCACAGTGGCATGCCATGTTGGTCACTAGGATAAATTGAGTATTGAATATTTCTCACCATAGGACAATAAACTGAATGGTATGTGACCTCAGAGAACATTTACTGGGTGCTGAGTGCTTTATATTCTCACACACAATTATTGATCATAAATTTGTCTCTGAGAAATGTCATGACAGACAGAACATGACATACATTAAACATTTTTAAATACTTATGGAGCACATTTAGTGGGTGTGTTACTGGGTACTAAGTGTGCACGGAATACCTCCAAAGTGTCTGTAATCTTTATTCATATCCTTTTGGTAAAAAAACATTTTTAGAGGAGAATTTTAATGATATCCAGGCCCATACAAAGTTTGCTAACAAATGTTGCCAAACCACCTTTTGGCTCTTGCGTCCTCTCACAAATATGTCCCCCTTTTAGAAGCTGATGCCATTGTCTGTCTGCACCCAACAAGCAAGAAAAGAGACAGACTGTGACCCACTTGTTTTTTTTTCTTCCTGTCCTAGTGGCAGAAAGTAAGTGTGCGTGTCTGTCTGGTAGCCCGCTGTCAGACCCAAGGTAATGCCAGCATCCATTTTGAGGCAGGCGGGTAAATCCTTTCTGATCTGCCAGTTTGTTGGCCTCCACTGAGAGATATTGAATGTCTGAGGGCGGCAGGACACACGCACATCAGCATAACAGCCACTTTCTTTTAACAGCCATCATTTTAAAACTTGACTGTCTTTATGGTAATATGAGCTTGTTGCTGAATAGAAGAACCCCAGTGAGCCACTGAGCTCCATGTCAGCTTATAATGCTTTTTTTTTTAATTTATTTTTTTATTAAATTAAATGGTATTTCCCAAGATGCCAACACCCCTATCGCAACACACAGACACCCTGTAATTTGAATCGGATGAGCACAATGTTAGCTTCAATCAGCTTTAATAACCACATAACTCCATATAGGTCCATTCTGAATTCCAGTTTAGATAACACACGTTGACCCTTTCACAATAACTTCCAGCAAACATGGGTTTTTGTCAGGTCCAATCCTCCCAATAAGCCATTTTCGTGGATTTTCTTTTTGAAATGTGACAACCGGGAAGGCACAGGTGTACATAAATAAATGAATGATGGCTGATTTGCACGGTGTATGCTGGAGCCACCGTTAATGTGATTAGTAACAGCTGGGTCAAAATGTCTGCTGTAAAAAAAAATTAGAGTGCTCCTTATTTTGAATTTGTATTACTTAACAGAAACAAGAATATGGAGGAAGTTAGTTTCATTATAAAAAAAACCATCAACATTTACCTGAAATTGTTTAATAGATAAAACTAGAAAATGCATTTTCTGCAGAAAATGCTTATGAGTGCTGAAAAGCTAAATTGCTAAATCTAATGCTGGCATTATTGTGTAAGAAGAAGGTGAAGAATTGAAAAGTTGGAAAAGTGGGAATGGTTTTATTAGTATGAATTTCATTGAAATGTTAAATAATACCAATAATGTATACATATGGAGAGAGAGGCCCCATTTTGACCTGTCCATTAAATAAGGTCCAGAGTGATCGGATCACAAGTAGATAGCTCTAAGTACCGCATTCAAGACACACACACACACACACACACACACACACGTGTATATATATATATATATATATATATATATATATATATATATATATATATATATCTTATATGGATAACAGAGAGGGAGGGCCATGCGTGCTCACACATGGCCTATTCTAAACATGACTTTGCATTCTGTTACACAGGTATATCAGCATACAATCTAAATCATAAGTGACACCCTGGAGCCTGTGTCCCTTGTTTTGACCCACTATCACCCTTAGGTCACAAAGATGCACTGGGAACAACTGCTAAGCTAAGAAGATGGGTTACCGTGACATTGTTGGCCTATCTGGTTCACAGAGAGGTCTCGTACGCATTTGACTAGATTTCACAAGCGCTGAAATAGAAACAAAATGACTATCTATGTGCTGTACTGAGATAAGCTCTGTTTAAGCATAAATGAAAAGTACATAATGACATTAAAACAGGGGAAGGAAAAGAATCATGCTGAATGTAATTTTTGCCATTACACTAATAAATTCATCATTAATAATACATGTATTATTTTTGTTATTATAAATACACAAATACACATAATATAATGTATGAATAATTAATATAAATCAATTGTAATGTGTTGTTGTTAATTTTACTGTCTGTAATTGTAATTTTTCTGTGTGGGGGGAAAAGTGCCAAACAGAATTTATGAACGTATTGATATGTAATTTGTGTGGATAAAGATTACCAAAACTCTGTGCTTTCCTTCAGAAACGTTGAGGATGTTTAACAAGGGCTGTCCATGAAGGAATGATTGCGGCTCTTGTCATTTGGAGGCTCACAGAGCCAAATAAGTCCTATTGCTTAAGTGAGCACATTGGCTGAAAGTAGACAAGTATATCTACGTTTTGAAGTATAAATGGTGTATAAGTAAGAATTGTGGTTGTAAGATGTTCTCTCTCCTCTGCACTGTAGCTGTGACATCATCCATACTAAGCAGCCCTTTAAAACGCAGAAAAAGCATAAAGAAGCACTAAACAGTGATAACACAAAATCTGTAAAAGATATTAAAGTAGAATCATTTTCTAATTGCTAGGTTTTGTGAATAGTTAGATTGGCATGTGTTATGAAAGTATTTAGGAGGAGTAGCATTTCAAATTGCACTGTAAACCCAGATTTAGTTGTAATTAAACTTTTTAGTGGTCACTTACTTATTCTTTCATGTTTTGTTAAAAACCATATTCATTACTAAATCACATTAGTTGTTTGTAATAATCAGCTTAAGTATGCAGTGCACAGATCATATTAAGCAGAGATAACTAAGGATGTTAAGTTTCTGTATGGGAGGGGCGGGGTCATTGGAACTGTTCTGGCTGAAGCGATGCAAAGGCTCATGGGAAAAATGAAGGCATAAAAAAAGTCATAGTATAGCATGTCGAAAAAAGTGATAAAAAAAGTCATAGTTTAATATGTCAAAAATAGTCATAGTATAGTTTGCTGAAAAAGTGATGAAAGAAGCATAGTATAGTATGTTGAAAAAAGTGATTAAAGTCATAATATAGCATTTTGAAAAAAGTGATAAAAAGTTATAATATAGTTTGTTGAAAAAGTCCTAGTATAGTATGTCAAAAAGGGCTAAAAAGTCATAGTATAGTATTTCGAAAAAAGTAATGAAAAAGTCACAGTGTCTTATGTTGAAAAAGTGATAAAAATGTAATAATATGGTATGTCGAAAAAAGTGATGAAAATGTCATAGTATAGTATGTTGAAAAAATTCACAATACAATATGTCACAAAAAGTGATGAAAATGTCATGGTATAGTATGTTAAAAAAGGCATAGTATAGCAGGTCGAAATAAACTGATAAAAAAGTCATAGTATGTCAAAAATAGTCATAGTATAGCATGTCGGAAAAAGTCATAGTACAGTATGTCAAAAAAAAAAAACATCATGAAACATGCAAGCCTGGACTGGGTATCAAAACTGGGTCAGACTGCATTGGATACTTGCTGGTTGTGTGTTGGCAGCAGTGCAACCCACTGAGCCAGTGTGCTACCAAATAATTAATGTTGAAAACAGTAATAGCATAGCATTTTGAAAAAAAGCCATTAAAAAGTCAAAGTATGGTACGTCGAAAAAAGTGATAAAGTCATGGTATAGTATGTAAAAAGAAAGTCATAGTACAGTATGTTGAAATAACTCCACACTTCAACTGGGTATTGAACCTGGAAGAGACAATTCAGTGACTATTTGCTGAGTGCAATGTTGGCAGCAATGCTAACCACTGAGCCAGTGTGCCACCAAAGAACTTATGTCAAAGGAAGCCATTAAAGTACATCGGAAAAAAATCATCATGAAAAGGGCCAGCCTGAACTGAGTGTCAAACCTGGTCCAGAGTCTGCAGTCACTTCTTGTTAGTTGTCAGTTGGCATCAGTCCAAACCACTGAGCCAGTGTCCTAAGAACTGTTGAAAATACTCATAGTATTGTATGTCGAGAAAAAGTGATAAAAAAGTTATAGTAAGAAAAAGAAAGTCAGATGTTGAAAAAAGTCGTAGTATAGTATGTAGAAAGAGACTTCCTACTGGTATGTTGAAAATATGTATAAAAAAGTGATAGTATAGCAAGTCGAAATAAACTGATAAAAAAGTCATAGTACAGTATGTCAAAAATAGTCATAGTATAGTATGTCGAAAAAATGATAAAAAGTAATAGTATAATATATTGAAAAAAATCATTCAAAAATATAGTATATGATGAAAAAAAGTCATAGTATGTCAAAAAGTGATACAAGTCACAGTATAGTATGTTGAACTCCCCCTTTCCTGTCGATCTACTATCACTATTGAAAAGGGAAAAAGCCTCACCCCCCCAAAAAAAAAAAAAAAAAAAAAAAAACTAATTGTAATATTTCTGTTTTTATTATTCTCATTTCTGTGTCATGGCAAACGTTTGGACTATCCCATTTATGTACAGATATGTTCAAATACTGCCTGATAATGGGCTCTTTTTTAATTTAAATGAAATGAACGTGAATAACAGTAACTTCATAAATAGTTCTTTTATTTGTTCTTTTCAAGATGACAAGCTCAGGTATAAAAACAAACAAACCATTGACTAAATCAATACACCCAGAAGCAGACACCAACTGATATAGCTTTTTATTGTTCAGAATTGGAGACATGAGCTGATGCAGATCCAACAAGAGTATGCGTGTGAATTGAAAGCGATGGAAAACAAGTCTTGAAGTGAGTCTAATAAAATGAGGTATCAGCCATTCTCTGGTCCACATACTGTACAATACTTTATTCTCTAAACCCTGCAGCCGAAATCCTCATTCAGTCACATTAAAATCGGCAGCTTTTCAGTCACATCACACAATGTGAATATTGATTTGTTTATGTTTTTTTTTTTTTTAGAAGCTTGTATCAGCCAGAAGAGGGTGGCTGATCATATTTAGAACCACTACAGAATACCACGGTAAAGATGAATAAAAACAAACACATCAGTTCACAGTGAGCTCATGCTGACTTTAAAGTGCAATTTCATTTTCAACTTTGTTGGATTTGCAAACGCGCTGGTCACAATTCACACAGGGACAATAATGAGCGGGGCAACAATTGGCTACATTATCAACTACATTATTACTATCAAATGGAATACTACTTCATGGTACGTGTATTTCCAGATCTAAGAAATTGCTGATGCACTGTTGCATAGTCTGAAGGATAAAATGTAACTGATTGAATGTTTTTCTGTCTATAGCAAATACTACTTATTATTAGACTTCTTGTTATTGGAAATGATGGGTTTAGCTATGTCTAATATACTGTAGTTTGTTCCATTATTATTTCTCACAACTGCCTGAAGGTCGAGGCAAAAGACTAGCATCTAGCTTCGTTAGCTTCATATACTGTATACTGATTTTGTGCGACTATGCTACGCTAAAATCAATGCTTTAGAAAAAAGGTTACCATATCGCTGCATTTGCAATGGAAATGTTACTACATATAAAAGGAACTAGGAGATACATCATACAGTCACACATGTACGCAGGCACGCACACAAACATACAGCTCTGCATGTACAGCAGCATGTTGCGCCGCCTTAACAGGAAAATGCCCTCAGTCCAGCTAAATTAGCTCGTCTAAAAAGATCAGATTATACACCGTGATCCATGTAAAAACACACACAAAGACACAGAGGATACTGTTGAAGTTGCAGCTCGACGGGAACACGCGACAGACGTCTTAACTGAAACATTTTCAGACACTAATGTTTACATATTTTAGATTTTACAGAATGTCTATTGCCTTTTTGGACGTGAATATGTAGTGTGTGACACATTTATGCATGTGTGCTTCACTGGATGAGTACCTCTTTCTAGCGTTTGAGATCTTGGAACAGACAGGAATTGGACAGGAAGGCAAACTGGAATATTGTGTTTGAAATCACTGGGTGAACAAGGTTTTTCACTAGCAGTCAGTCAATGGATTACAGGTTTACAGACCGTGTGTTACATGGATACAAAAGGAAGACGTTGTAGGTTGTTATTGGTCGAGGAACCTTTTTCAATACGATTACCTGCAGGACAAGCCACATCAGTACTTAGATGATATCACAACAGGACAGCCTTTCACTATTCACTTCTTATCTCTCAGTTTTCCCAGTTATACAAAAAAGTCATACAAAAATACCTCAACATTACATTCAATGAAGGAATTTGTCAATTTCGGAAAAAAGTGCTCTTGCATAACTGATCATGTATGTCGCATGCCTTCTCGCGCTCTCTGTCACCATCTCTCTTCAGGTAGTTTGTTTCTAGACAAAGACCACGAGGGAGATTCACAGTATTGGGGGATAACAGTTGGTGGCCAAACCGGTGCACGTTTTACTCAAAGAAAAGAGCAAATTAAGTTGGGACAGAGTGTTCAGGGCGTGCAAGAGTTTAGATGCTGCCAAGGGGACACCGGCTGCCAAGAGGGACGGTTGGTAGCGGTTGGAGTTGCTGCGATACTGTCCTTGGAGGAGGACAGAGGAAACGAGAGGGGAGGGAAAACACGTCACAACTAGGAGGGTGGTGGTGGTTGGGGGGGGGGGGGGGGGGGAGAGGCATTGGCTCAGGGTCAGTCTTTTCTAATCTAAGGTTGGCATGTATCCAAGATGAAACCAGCCTCTAAGACATTGTTTTGTCTTGTTTTTCAACATCTTCCAGGCAGCGCTGGAGGGAGATGTGGTAGGTGTTTGGGGTATGGGGTCCAGGATTGAGGACGTCTCTCATGCCTCCATATACTGGGGAGGGGGCTCCTTCGGTGGTATGGCGATGGCCTCCTCGTATGGTGGCAGCAGAACCTGAAATGTAACCAAAAACCAGAAGGCGTCTCAGTCGCAAGCATACTTAAAATGTATATTCATTCATTCATTGTGATGATTGAGCCAATTGGGCAGTTTTTGAAGAAACTATTTGATGCAGAAATGTACACATTCAGAATTACGACACTCAAATAAAATGGCGGCCAGATTATATAGTACGTTATATAGTAAACAGAAAAGTAATTTCCGACACAGCCTCAGTGACTGTTGAAGGTTTCTTCTCCATCTTTCATACTCATTATTCTATCCCTACAGAATGCATTTCTAGCTGCAAGGATAACATCCACAACACATCCCTTTAGAGGCCAGATCGCCTTCTCTCCATCAGAGGTTTTTCTCTGTAAATGGTGTTATAAAACCAGCGCTGCTGCTAATTCAGCGAGAGAGAGTGAGAGAGAATATGCTCCGAGGGGATTGAATTGTGAAGCAGCCAGGGAGGCCCGGCGAACATATCACTGGGAGGATTTGAAATGAAGCGGACAAGCAGACAATTATGTAACAAGTCCAAAAGAAGAGGAGAGAACGGACAGAGATAGAGAGAGAAGGAGGACGAGAGAGAGAGAGAGAGAGAGAGAGAGAGAGAGAGAGAGAGAGAGAGAGAGAGAGAGAGAGAGAGAGAGAGAGAGAGAGAGACGACCCTTGTGCATTTTAATGGCATTTAAGTAAAAGCACGGCAGATAAGCAGCTGGGTACTTGATGTTCGAGGCAGTAAAAAGCCATCTAGTAAAAATAGATGGAGCGCTCTATTCATTCAGCGCTGTGTCTGAGAGAGGGAATACAGTGATAACACCATGTCGTCACTATTCGTGCCAATATGTCAGCTGTTCACCCTGCGTGAACGGTCAGCCACAGATATTTGTTGTATTTAAATACTTCTCTAATTCAAATTCACACAGCTTGTGCTGTGGCCTTCACTTTCACCTAGTTGCCACAGCTGTTCTGCTTTTGAATTCATGTGAATTCTTTGTTTACTTTGAGTGACCATTTGATTTTTTTTTTAGTATACATATATACTCGTTTTCTGTTTCCATTAGTTTAATAATATACATATATAGACAGTATTTTATCAATTGGTATGATTTGTTTACCAAAGGGGCGTTTTACATATTTAGAAAACAGAGTAACCACTTTTTTATTATTATTTTTTAAACTTTTTTAACAAAGCTTATTTTTTCCACAACCTGTGTGTAACATTTGCTACAATATCAAGTTCATTAGATTCCTACACATCTTCGTTTCACTGTGCTGTGGTGACTATTTACCAACTTTCCAGGCTGCTTCGCAAAACTTGTTCACTCATTTTTATGACATATTTTTATTGAAACAGAGATATGTGTTTAAAAAACACAAAATTAGTTAGCTTCTATACATTTGTGAACAGTTTTTTTAAGATGTATGTCTTCAGTAGGAACAAATGAGTTGACTGACAGCACAGTATTGACAGACAGACTAATATTGTTTTTGGTGTTTTCATGGAATTTTTTGTACATGGTAAAAATATGCCAGCCAAAATTACAATATAATACACAACACTAACTAAATAAAAAAATGTAAGCGTGTTACCTGCTAACACAAACAAATTTGCACACGTTAGTTTTGTTCTTGGCATACTTTACATGCAAATTAATTTAAAATAATTTCTAAACAAAGTATTTTCTAAACTGAGTGTTTTCATTTTAAATGTATTCCGTGTTTTCTCTCAATTTATTTTGCATCCTGCCTCCTTCATATCTGCAGTGGTCAAAACTGACGGGCACATAGCCAATACTTGGACATATGATACACAATATCATATCAGACCCTAACGGATCAGATCCTGCATGTAGAGTCAGTTTCATAAGGTGAAAAACATCAGCAATATGAACCAGGGCCACCCGCGACAACAAGGACAAAGTGACGACAGCAGGTGTTGGACAGATTAATGTCTTATGTATCAGTGTGGAGGATTACAGACAGACAAATGGAAACCGTGACTATGCTAAAGCCTCTCAGAAAGCCCATGAGTCAACACTGAAGGGGACAAGTGGGATGGACACCCGGCTCTACACAGCCAGCCAATCACAGCACAGGATGATCTACAGCACCTACAGTGCTGCTACCCACAGCACCAATGTCACTTTACTGACTGACTGACTGACAACCCAGATAAACTGGTTTCACGTCACAGTTCTGTTCTACTGATCACTTCTATTACTTGGTGGTGATTTTACAGCAGGACCTCACTAACCTGAACCTCTTGGAAATGGAAGTTATTTGACATGTGAAACGACTCAATGCCCACAATATACGGAGGCGCAGGACAAAACACTTTACCGAAAATACATTTTTCAATTTCAGTTTTTAGATTTCTGTAAATAATAATGTAATGCAATAATGTAAATAAAGAGATTGATGATACAGATAATAAGTTATACATACGTTCTGATCTTTTTATTTTCTTCTTATTAAAAAGAAGAAAATGTTACGAAATCAGCTGTCAGTGAAATCATTCCTGTCTTCCTGTGTTACATGGATTCATTCTTCCTGTGTTTATTTTTATTTCGAACAAAAATATTAAATATAAAACACAATAAGTGTGTTGCAACACATAAAAAAACAAAACCAAAAGCAATATCTATAAAGTGTTCCAAACAATATGTTCACTATGGCCGAAAAGGAGCGGGAAAAAGCCAAAGCAGTTTTGTTTTTTCATCATTTAACATGCAAATTCATTTAACTTCTCAAGTCTGAGGTCGAGGTCAATGAGGTTTTCTGAGAATTTAGCATTTACTAGTTTTAAAAATGAAATCTGTTTATTTTTCAGGCTCTACATACGTAGCTGCTCTAAGCACCATTCAAGCTACAGTATATCATCATAATGACGTACGTAGAGACAGAGCGCATCGCGTCATACTCTGAAAGCCACGCCCACCAGAGGGGCAAACAACTCTCCGCTCTACATTGACCTGTACTGCGTGAAGGAGCCTCCTCGTCAACTTCGTCTGCTAGCAAACAACAGAAAAACGCTTAAAAGCTGCGGTGTGGTGATACTCACTACCAGCAGGGTAAATAACCCATGACTTAAGTTTTTGTAAGCTGCTGACCCTAAAACCGGCCATTCTACAAAGACAAAAGTGGATCGAACGTGAGGAATCAGCAGGGAGAATGGGAAAACTATCCACATGCTGGTTTTAGGCTAACTGTAACACTAGTCTGTAAATTAAGCTAACACGTAACGTCTTACATAACATTAGTTTAGTGTCAGGATCCCACAGTCTCCTATTCTTCCTGCTGATTCCTCACGTCTGTGTCCACTTCTGTCTTTACAAAAGCTCCGTTTTTTGGGTCGGCAGCTTATGAAAACTTAAGTTATGTGTTCTTGCATTGTTGAAAGTGAATATTTCCTGTTGTTTGCTAACGGACGAAATTGACGAGGAGGAACCTTCACGCAATACGAGTCAATGGAGAGTTCTTTTCCCCTCCGGTGGGGACGGGACTTAAATGCGCTCTGTCTCTATCAAGTAATGCCTATAATCCTTACCTTGTACATTAAGAGGTGTCAACTCATTGCGCTGAAATAACATACAAAAGTAAATGTAGTCTATATTTCAGTATAGGTCGATAAAACCCTCACCGATGTCGAGCCTAGAATCTTACACACTGTATTAAAGGGAATGTGCCAAGCATAGTGACAAAAACAACTAGACAAATTATCTTCCCCTTATAGAATGAACTGAAAGCTCGTAAGCCAAAAAAGCAATGCTGTGGAATGCAATTTTATTATGATCTGAGTGAGAGTATATTTTTAGTATGTGCTTGAGGTGAGGAGCTAGAAGGTGGATGTGAGGACTCACCGTGGTGTCATTGGTTGTGACATAAACCAGAACCTCCGTGGTGCCCCTGCCGCTCACATATCTGTAGCAGTTCCACACGCAGCCAATCAGGTAGGCCTGTCCCCGGGAGGTGAAAACAAAGAACACACGATGACCTTCAACAATTTTGTCTTCACTTTACATTATTGCTGATGCTTGCTTGCTATGATTTCATCCATTAATCAAGGTCAGGGATGACGAAAGCAGTGACGCATCATACTTGATAAAGACTGTGATATATTGGCTACCTTTGCAACGAGACAGGTCAGGACACATGGACATTTGATACAGTTGTACAAGCATAGGGATATTTTCCTGGACAATGTTGCCCTTCTTGGTCTTCCACCAACATTGTAGCCAGTAAAGCTATGTTAGCAGTCGGGTTTAGGTTTGTCTGACTTGGCAGAAGAACAGGAGGTTCATTGTGCTTATGTAACATTCATTCAGCTTTTCTCCTCCACACCCGCCCTCACTGGGGTCTCAGTCAATGAGCTTATAGATAATTTCAATTTTAAAATTACAAATGTTATTGATGCCATTGCTCCCACTAAGGTCAAAGCTGTCTGTAGTAAGAAAAGATCTCCATGGAGAAATGTCATACGGGTAAGAACAGAAAAATCAGAGTGTCGAAAAGCTGAACGTAGGTGGCGAAAAACTAATCTCCAGGTCCACTATAACACCTACAAAGAAAGACTTCACATTTATAATTTGGAACTGAGGAATGCTAGGTGGTCCTTCTTCTCTGACATTATCGCCAGAAACAATAATAATTCACGTGCTCTGTTTGCTACTGTTGATAGGTTAACAAACCCTCCAGTACCAGTAGCATCTGAACTTTTATCTACCAAGGCCTGCAATGATTTTGCCTCATTTTTTGAAGACAAAATTCAGAAAATTAGACTAACTGTCAGTGCCTCCATATCAAGTAAGGGATATGTGTTGCCACACTGTCCAGGCAAAACAAATTCCAATATCACACAATTTCATATGATCAACCATAAAAACCTGGAGGACATTATACAACATCTGAAAACTTCCTCCTGTTGCCTTGATATTCTACCAACAGGCCTTTTCAAAAATGTTTCAAATTGTATGTCTTCTGATCTTTTACAGATTGTAAACACGTCTCTACTCTCAGGTATCTTCCCAAAGGCCCTGAAAACTGCAGTCATCAAGCCACTTTTAAAAAAGAACAATCTAGACACGGCATTACTGAGCAACTATAGGCCGATATCTAACCTTCCATTCTTAAGTAAAATCATTGAAAAAGCGGTTTTTCAACAACTCAACCTTTTCTTATCACTAAACAATGGTTTTGATGCCTTCCAGTCAGGTTTTCGACCACACCACAGCACTGAGACAGCTCTTGTTAAAGTATTTAATGATATCCACTTAAACACAGATAGTGGCAAAACTGCAGTCTTAGTATTACTTGATCTCAGTGCTGCATTTGACACGGTCGACCATGACATATTACTACACCGATTAGAAAACTGGGTTGGCCTTTCTGGCTCAGTCCTAAACTGGTTTAAATCCTATTTAAAGAATAGGGACTACTTTGTATCTATAGGTAATTATACATCTGAGCATACAAATATGACATGCGGAGTTCCCCAAGGCTCCGTTCTGGGGCCTCTTCTGTTTAACATCTATATGCTTCCACTGGCTCAGATTATGGAAAACAACAAAATATGTTACCACAGTTATGCGGACGACACACAAATTTACATAACCTTATCGCCAGGAGACTATAGTCCTATACAAACACTGACTAAGTGCATTGAACAAATTAATGACTGGATGTGCCAGAACTTTCTTAAATTAAATGAAGAAAAAACTGAGGTGGTTGTTTTTGGAGCAAAAGAGGAACGATTAAAAGTCAGCGCTCAGCTTCAAACGACAATGTTAAAAACAACAGACAAAGCCAGAAATCTTGGTGTAATTATGGACTCAGACCTGAATTTCAACAGCCACATTAAGACAATTACAAAGTCATCCTATTACCACCTTAAGAATATATCAAGGGTAAAGGGACTTATGTCTCAGCAGGACTTGGAAAAACTTGTCCATGCTTTTATCTTCAGTAGACTGGACTACTGTAACGGGGTCTTTACAGGTCTCCCTAAAAAATCAATCAGACAGCTGCAGCTGATTCAGAACGCTGCTGCTCGAGTCCTCACTAAGACCAAGAAAGTGGATCACATCACTCCAGTTCTGAAGTCTTTACACTGGCTTCCTGTGCCTCAGAGAGTTGATTTCAAAATCCTTCTGCTAGTTTATAAATCATTAAACGGTTTAGGTCCAAAATACATTTCTGACCTGCTAGTCAACTACGAACCACCCAGACCTCTCAGATCGTCTGGGACAGGTCTGCTTTCTGTCCCCAGGGTCAGAACTAAACAGGGAGAAGCAGCATTTAGTTTCTATGCTCCACATATCTGGAACCAACTTCCAGAAAATTGCAGGTCCGCTGCAACTCTCAGTTCTTTTAAATCAAGGCTGAAGACCTTTCTTTTTGATGTTGCTTTTGGTTAAATGACTATCCATTTCTTATACTTTCGTTGCTTATTTTATCTGCTTTTATATTTATAACTGTTTTTAACTGCTCTTTAATGTTTCATTTCTTATACTGCACTGTAACTTTTATTCTTGTATTTTGATTGTCTTCATGTAAAGCACTTTGAATTGCCCTGTTGCTGAAAAGTGCTATACAAATAAAGCTGCCTTGCCTTGCCTTATGTATGTGTGAGTAGCCTGCTGAGTCTGTGCCTCTGCCAGCAGTAAGCGCAACCGGCCGACCAGGAAACCAGGCAGCCTGCTAGCAAATCACTTTACCGTCTGCTGAGTTGACCTCCTCACTGTGATACCAACTCTCTAACATTTTCAATCACAATGACAACGCGCTAGGGTGGCAGTTAGTGTTGCTACGAAGTCTAAGTCTGACTTGCCCATATACTTTCTATCTTTTTATTCATCCAACCATCTGTCTCTTATCTACATCACTCTATCTGCAACATCCCTCTCTTCCCTCTCCAGTGCTCCTTCTTTCTGCCTGTCTGTATCTGTCATTTACACCAAGTGCAGTCAAGTGGATTATTCAGCAGGAACTTTAGCAGTGGCTGCTTCCTATCACAAAACCCAGGCTTTGGCTTTGGATATCTGCCGAGAACATTTCCAATCTAAGCTTGGAGGAGAAACAACTTGATTTGATTGTACAGATGACTGCAACTTCCTGTCCCATCTCGTCCCAGAGCCCCCTGAGCACAGCTACGCCTGGAGAATCATCCATGCATTAAGGGGGAATTACTGGGCAGGAGTTGGTTTCCTGTTGTCTCTGAGCCGCTGCTCTCTGACTGCGTGATAATCTCGTGGAGAACATTGATAATTGAAATGTTCACACTAGCAGACTCATTACACAGCCATATGGTTCGTACTGCCTCAGATGTGCACAGTGTGAGACTTAATTGCCTTGATCACGTTGCAAAAATGATGAGCAAATCTATAAAAAAAAGAAAAAGACAGTTCTACAGGGAAAAGATGTTCAGTGAGTGTGTGTAATGTGTAGACGTGGGTTGCATATATCATTTTATATTCAAAGAATACATTTTTCTTTACATCTGTTCAGATGGATGTTGCAGATTCAATTACTAAAGCCAAAAAAGGCCAAACCTAGGCAGACTGGAGAATCTGCAGTGCTAAAGAGAGTATGTGGGCTTACCTTGAAGGAGAGGATGCAGCCAATGAAGAGGAGAACTGCAAAAACTAGGCACATGTTGTTGGTGGACATGATGTCCTCTTTGTAAGGGAATGTCCCCGGCTGGAAGGGAGGGATATAAATTCAAATAAATCAATGTCAGGAGTGAAAGAAAAGACAGAACGTGTCTTTTCACAAATCTGCATCTGACAAAACTTTTTAGTAAACTAGTCCTTGATTATAAACATTTTGTATTATAGCTTTTGACAATATTTCAAGAAGAAAAATAACCCTGCAGTTTAAAATGAAGTCATTAAAAGTAGGTGTTGGGGTTGAAGTGAAATAGTTCTTACCAGCTGCTGGAGGTAGTCCTGCACCGTGTTGGGATAAACGACCACACTAATGGCTACCAGTGTGTTAAGGGCAAAGTCGAAGATCTGGTAGCAGAAGAATGGAATGATCCAAGCAGCATGTTGCTATGTGGGAGAAATTGAGAATAGATGAAGGAACTCAGAAACAACTAAGGCAGGTCGTTTCTCAAGATCAGATGTCTGTTTGAATCTCATTTGTATGGTTTGTTTATTTACCTTGTAAGCCCCATATGTCGCCATGCCACATATGAGAATCATGAGGAGGGATATTGCAGTGGCTATGCAGATATCTGCAGAAGCAAAACCCAACAAACAGAACAGTGTGAGAACAGATAATCCAGTTTACCGGTGAAAAAACAGCAGCAATATTTCACTGGAACTCTTGATTCCACTGATGTAATCCAAAAGTCTTCATGGCGACATGGGTTTTACAAAACAAAGCACCTTAAGTAACCTCCCTATTTACCGCCTTTAATCTGCCTTGGAAAAAACATGATCAGCACGTGGATAATAGTTATGGAAGATGTACTAAATTGGAGCTGTGAAAACTGACATGAGAGATGCATGTGTGTCACTGTAGCAGAGTGACTAACAGGGATCCACTGACATCAAGTTATCAGAACAGGATATCAGCATATGTGCTGTTTGGTTGAAGGGATCCCAGTTATGGAACTTTGTTGGAATAAACAGTACTGGCTGTGGAACAGTGGAATCAATGCATGCCTGGTAGTTTTTGTCAGCAGGAAAACATCCAAATGTCCATGTCTTTACATAATACAAACTGAACTGTATATTATCATGACTGTTGTTGAGCCCTTACTGTACACTCAGCAACACTGCTTATTACAGTACTGATACTGTGTTAAGACCCAGGAAAGTATGATACCCTTCCATCTTAATCCCTTGCCACACACACACTGGACACAGGGACATATGTAACACATACTATATATAAACAATACATGCGTAAATAAATGCACTGCCACCCGTCACCTTGCACGCCATCCACACATCTGTTCAAATTTCAGGATTTCTCTACATATGATCACGTTAAGGATACCCGCCTATTACAAAAACCACAACACCAGCTTGTCTCCATCCTTTCCCACTGTTTCACAATTTTTGACTGATGCTGCACAAGCAACAACGCTATCAGGCAAGACGGCCCTTTTAATCCGTTAGAGAATTAGAGCAGTCGCTTTTAATCAGAGTAGCCAGTGACAGGGTCTGTGGTGTTCCAGAGGCGACAGTGATGATGATAGCTGCTGGAGGGGAAATACTGAAAATACACATGCACACTGACTTATTGTTTATGGAGTCTAGTCTACTCAGCTTTGTCTGTGCTGAGAGAAGAAAAAAGTGGTGGGCAGAAAGGAGAAATGATTTTAGAGCTGCAGAAACACATGGGGCATTAATTGGCACGGTCTGCAAGAGCTGGGAGATATACTTAAATAATATTGTCAGGGCCATGAAACTTGGTTATTTACTTACTGTAATATTTTGATATCGCTTCGGTATTTATTCACAGTCTTAAAGTCGTATTATAAGACCATTGAATGTTGAGTGTATTGTCATCATTAACATGTTAAAATACCAATTGCCATACCTAAAATATTCTATTAAAGTATTGAAGAGGATAAACATTTGTCAGTTGACTCGTCTGGAAAGAGATGGACGCACTAAAGACCACAACAGTGTCATAGTTTTGAGCCTTTTTTGACAGCATGTCATTCAAATGCACGCACGCACTAATCCCTAATCACCACAATCATGTACCATGCAATAAAAATTGAATTAAATTGTCTTTTGGCGTCATTGTAGTCATATTTTTTTCTGTTAAACTCTATTTAAACAAAATTGAATGTTCTGTATGGTTGACAAGAATAATTATAGTATATAGTAATTAAAAAAATAATTTTATTTCTTATAAATGGAATACTGATAATGAACCCTTAGTGTTTAAAAATAATAATAATCTTACACTGAAATCATATTGATACATGTTGAACTTGCACTTTTTATGTAGAGTGATAAGCATGCCTCATTGAGGACATTTAGTCCAATATATATATCAGGCCAGAAATGTAACAATAAGGCGATTAGTTGCACTCACTTGCATCGTCCATGACATCAATGTCAGTTCCCAGCTCAGAGCTGGTAAGGTGGTAGCGGTATTGAACTGGGTCATTGAGAGCCGACAACAAGATGAGTAGGACCACCGCGTTGATGAGCTGTGTGGAGAAATGAAGAAGATCAATATTAATATTACATTTCATAGTGGAGTTATCCATTTTGATGTCCTTGGGTTAACCTTCAGAATTAATTGATCAGGTGGATTGGGCTTTTTCTTGGAGTGGGATAAAGTAATTCAAATGAAAAGTAATTACAGGTGAGGTAAAGGATTATTAGATATGGTTTATTAATTGAGTTACTCTTTATGAGATGATACGGGCCAACTGCTGAGTGTGGTTAGATCTACTGTACACAACTAATGAAGCTTAATGAAATGTTGAAATAGGTACGCAACTTGCTATTATTTTTCATTATGACGTACTACCATTGATTATTTCTCTGATTAAAAATGAGAGGAAATAGTCACAAATACCAATCAAGTTCATAGAGCCCAAGGCCACCACCTTCAAATTGCAAATCAAAATACATTTAATTTACAATAATATAAAATGCAGTACAGCATCTGTCCAACCAGCATGATTAAAAGAAATTACCATTTTGAGTCCTATTATGTCACTGTTGTGTGTCAACATGCTTTTTCTGGCCTTGGATCGATTTGACTTGATTAGTAGTAGGGTCACAAAGAGAGGGAGACTGAAGCTTACAAGAGGTCAGGGATTAAACAGGCTCACTGAACTATGTTGAAAACTTGGGGTTATCCCATGGTTAAAAAAAGAAGCAAGCTCTATATTTAATCAGTACAAATGTAGGACAAATCAAATGGGATGGGTTGGTAAATTGCGTCCCTATTTCAACATTTCATGAAGCTTCATTAGTTTTGTCCAGCAGGCCTAACCACACTCGGGAGTTGGCCTGTATCTTATCATAAAGAGTAACTTAAGGAACGTTTCAAAGTTCAACTCGGTGATCTCAGATTTCAAAGAGCAGAATGACCTCTCAAAATTAAAAATACTCCTGGGAGAAGGGGAGAAGGCATACAGTATATTGCTGCCCAAAATGTATCAACATGCCACAACCTGAGGGACAGTGAATGACACACACACACACACACACACACACACACACACACACACACACACACACACACACACACAGTGTGTATGTATGTATGTATAATATATATATATATATATATATATATATATATATATATATATATATAAATAAACTTTACTGTATTTGTAATCAATATAAATCAATCTTAATGTGTTAATGTTTATATTAGTATAGTGTTTGTGTTCTGTCCGAATATTTGGACAAAGTGAATGCTGACGCTTTGGCAACAATGTTATTGTGCCTTCATGCCAATAAAGCTCATTTGAATTTAATTTGAATTGGTAAGGTTGTTATTTCAGCACAACACAAAGTTGAAACTGTAACGGTAGCTTATAATGAATAACGTTACGGCTACGAACTGTATGCTTATATTTGATTAAAACTGATCTAACGTTATATACGTTAGCCAAGAAAGAAGCCTTGAAGTGAAAATGGTGGCGTTTCATTAACTAGGACTGTAGTTTAAATGTATTACGTTGACGTTAACTGTAGCCTATAAACCGAGGACATCCTCCTCAAAATGGCAAATCACAAATGAGTGCCGAAAAACAAATGAAAAACAACCGTAGCCAGCTAACTTAGCTATACTGCTGTAAAACTCACTTGATATTAATCACATAGGCTATTTAATCTAACAGTCTAACGTTACATATTTACTGGGGCTGACATCGAATGAAAAATCTTACTTACCATATACCATATTCCCAGAATAATGGTGCCCGTCCGTACATGGCAGCAAAGGCAGCAGCTCGTCGAGTACCACCGGTCCCACGGTGAAATCATTATTTATCCTGCTATGAATATGAAGTTATTTCATGAATGCCACCGACAATGACTTATTCAAAGCTATATATGTCCTTAAAAGATAAAATTGTTGGCGTCCTCGGTGCTAGGACCGCCACATCCAGCGTATGCTAGAAACGACGTTCGCCTGTTTCCGCAAGTGGAGTCCTGAGTCCTGCTGGCAACCAGAGAAAGAGCGAGAGAGAGCTTAATCTGGCTCATCCCGGAGCCACGTGACCAGAGGAGGATTTTGATAATTTTCCATTACTTGATTTTGACCAAGATCCGAGGGATGGATTCAAAATGATAATAATCACACTAAATATTTCAGTTCAGCTATTAAATGATGCTTTCTTTCAAACCATTTTATTCATCTCTTTCTTTAGTTACAGTTCCGTATAGGGAGATTCAATCAATCAATCAATCAATCAATTGAGAGAGAGAGAGAGAGAGAGAGAGAGAGAGAGAGAGAGAGAGAGAGAGAGAGAGAGAGAGAGTAGCTCATTTTCAAAAATATTGATTGAACTGAGAATTGAAAAGTCATGGAAATAACATATTAGGTATTTGGTACCTTCATGGTGTTTGTAATTTGTGTCATGTTTTGATGTGAGTTAAAAAATGTTCATTAAAAAAGAGTTAAAAATAAAAAATATAGTGAAAAGGAAGTAAATGCTGGATACTTTCACCTTTCAGGGTCTCTAAAATTCCTTTAAATCAAGCAATCTGAGAGGGAAAAATCACTTGTGGGTGCTTGATCACAGAAAACTGCATGCGAGCCACTAGTCCAGAGTTTCTGTTTCTGTTTCTGTTGTTGACTCCCCTTTTCAAACAACCGCAAGAAAAACAAGTTTGCACATCAAAGAAAATCCCATGAATTTTGGCAAATGTAGCCTTTGACATGCCCTGAAAACATTACCTGACATATATTGTTCCAGCTTTTTTGCCGAAGCAAGTGACATCCTCTTAAAATTAGGCCGGATGCCCAATTAGTGTCATGTTATTATAGCTTGATCTAGGCCTATTCTTGGTTAACATTAAGACCTAATGAGATGTCACCACAATAGCATTTTTCTTCACTGTTCAAAGAACTGTCTCAAACTAAATAAAATGACTTAAACTGTATGCATTTTATTGCAGTGGTAGAACAAGAAATACGTCTTTCGTTTCATGTCAGTTTGTCTCTCTGTCTGTGCAAACATCCTGGATCAAGCCTGACAGATGGGCCAGTGGCCACAGCTCTAAGCTCTGGTGGGTGGACAGCATCATCGTCACATGGGATTTTCCTCTCCTGCCATGACTTAATACTGACCAGACTGCCACCTTTTTAAATGCTGCAACATAATCTGAAGAGGACATATCAAACTGATGGTCCATTTTTCTCGCCTCAAAGACTTTCCATATAACGTTCACAGAGAGTGTTTGAAATATTAAACAGAAGTATTTATGTACGTGTAGAGAGAGCTCTGACATAACGACTGGAAATACAAAGCCTTATAATCCTTTTTTCTCAGACCTGTAGAGCAATACAATCCCAAAGCCGATGTTTGGGTGAATTGATCTGTTAGTTTGCCGAAAAATGTCACCACGCTCTACTGATTTGTTTCAGCATAGCACTGTGAAGCCCCTGGGTTTCAGACACAGGGACTTTGGATGGATCTTTTTTTAAAACAGCATTAGCTGGTTATTTCCACGGCAGGGCTTTGAGCAACTGCAGTACCATCCATTAGAGAGTGACCTTCACTATTAATATATCTGCCTTTCATACACACAGATGATGACACAGATTTTCACCAGGATGTGAATCTTCATTGTATTAATCACAGATTTGGGATTAATTTGACAGAAAAGCGGAAAACAACGTGCCAGTAAACAGGGAGAAAGCACCTTTTACATCTGTATTGCTTGTGTGCTACAAAAACGTGCCTCTAATTCATACTTTATTTTGGCATGAAAACATTACTAAAGGTGGTAAAATAATCAGTGCTTCTTCAGGATAACAACTGATCGCATATATATATATATATATATATATATATATATATATATATATATATACTGCTGTGTGTTACTTTTAAGCTTTAAACCTCAAGAAAAAAATAAAACAATGCAAACCATAGTATTAGCAAGTCAGCCTTAGAGACAAGAAAAAATGCTGATGTGATATCAAGCAATTCTCATTTATTTTTCATTTTTAACAAACATAGAAATATCATTTGTATCTCCTCAATAAACAAAATCATTCACATAACCATGTCCTGGAGACAAGTATATAAATACATTGATTGAATCCATTTGAATCATCAGAAAACAAAAAGGCCTGCCTGAAGCCACAGCGACGTATTATTTTGTTCTATCAGCTCTACTAACAACTATTCATCACCACCAGCTGATCAACACCTTGATGCACAAAGGCTCAACAGACTCCTGTTGATGTCTGCTAAATTGGATGCCCACAGAAAAGCTGCAATTTGATCATTAAAAAAGCTATTAAATTATACACTGAGTGGTACTCCAGGACCAAGTACTTACAGTAAAAGCAAGACATCTTTCATTTCATGTACACAAGTGCTATTATCAAAGTCATGCAAGATGAAATTAATTTCTGACATCAAAACTTGCAATTGGTTGGAAACTATAAAAAAGGCGGTCAATGCACTTTCTATACAACTACAGGTTAAGGCAGTGGAATTAAATTCCTTTTATAAATGTGTTATTGTGTGTGTGTGTGTGTGTGTTTGTTTAAAACCAACTTTATAGTGGAATTAAAACTGCTCTATATCATATCGCTATGTATGTCTTAATTCTCAATTCATGTAAAACAAAAATCCCCCATCATAAATCCTGGAAGTCAGGTCAAACAAAAAGAAATCACATATTCTGCAAAAAGTTAGTAAAAAAAAACAATTCATCAACATCAAAAAGGAGCTCAATACAGCCTTTTGCACAGAGCAATCACAGAACTGGAAAAAGCCCTTACAATCTGTACATATGGCATGGCTTTTTCTAGCACAAAAACTGGAAGAAAAACTCAGAGAAAAATCAGAGAAGAGTGCAGAAGGGACCATTAAGTCTCTAGAAAATCAACGCACAGTCTAGTCTCGATAAAGATATACCTATAATGATAAAAGTAGAGGGACAATACTTAATAGTGCTACTGCTTTGTGGGATAGTCCCACTACTCCTTTAATTCACATTACAGTGCCTCCTGGTGGTTCATATCAGTTACTGTGCTCTCAACGTAACAATTAACAATTCAGTGTGAATCCAGAATCCGTTTACAATGTCCACATTTCTAATTTAGGGTAGTATTTAAAGAAATGATCTGACCTGATCCATAAGTGATGAATCGGTAACTTTTCAGCTGGTAGTGTGCTCTGAACAGTTAAATACACTGCTTCAGTGTCTCTCGATCTCCCCACCGCTCTGAAGCTCAGGCAGTAGTGTATTTAACCATATTTTGTCATAATAATGAAAGTTTGGAACATGCTACCACACAGATGGACAGCGAAGAGGTGGATTACACTGCAGGAGTGGTGGTGGAGAATAGGCAAACTTATCTTAACACAATACACAAAAAACAAATAGGTCGCCGTAATCACTTCTCCTGTCCATACAGGCTGTGTAATGATACCTTCATAGAGTACCTACAATGTAAAGTACAAAATGCATTTTTGCTGTGCGGGAGCAGTTCAATCAAAACTAACATGAGGCTTCAGCTGTCTGAGAATAACCAAATCAAACCTTTGTCCTGCCAGTCACGTGTAGGTTTATAGTCAGACTTTTGTCATGGCAACAAACCTATACTGTATGTGACCTTAGACCTCAGCAAGAAAACGCAGGGAAACACAAAGACAGAATTTTGTACCAAACGGGCCATTCCTTTGGAAAACACCCATCTATTTGGACACTATTACTCACTTAGCTACAGTCGCCCTCACATTAACATCAGATCTACTTTAGAATGTATTTTTACACAGAATGAGGAATGCAGATGTGTGTCCCACATTTCTACATTGCAGTTGGAGAGTTGCAGTTGCAAGAGGTTATCACTTAATGGCCAGTATGAAGAAGGGGATGATTACAGCAACCCCTAACTATCTTAATTCACATGTGGGTTACATAAGTGTTGTACTGAGAGAGAATTGAAAAAAAAAAAATCTGAATTTATCCTGATCTGAGACCAGCCCTCACATGTAGCCTGCTCCCACACATTTTAGTAATTGACAGTTGATATAGGGGCAGAAGCATGGCAAACTAAACAAAGTGCAATATTCTGGGGAGCAAAAATGTATGCTTCTCTCATACTTCAATTTTCATATAACAAAAAATAAAATGAAACCTGTTTGTATTTTTGGGTTAATAATTATAAACATACACTCTTGGGAGAAGAAAAAAAAACTTTTGATGCCATAAAAAATAATTACATGAACATGTACCTCCACTGCAAGTCAACCTCCCCTGAAACTCCACTCAGTTGCAGTGTAGCAAATAGTGCAAATTAGTTAAGATTTTAGTCCACAGGACCACATTTCATCACTATATTTAGCCAAGCAGGTGATCTCCACTGCTTGTTTTCTTTTTGTTTCAGTAACTGATAACCTGTTAATGTATCTCAGAAAGAAACTTGGTACCTGGTAATTATTGCATGTGACACATTTTACAATCATTTGCATATGCTTTGTATGGACCTGTGTGACTTCAAGTTTCCCTTCGGACCTTTTTCTTTAGGGAGGGCTTCATAGGCTCCACAATCTGCTCAGATTTCTCTGCAAGTAGATTAAAAAGGAAAAATAAAGTTTTATTTAGAACCATCTTATTATTACTATTCTGTTTGAACATGTGTTTCATCCCTGGTAGTGAATATAAAGCCAGTCTGAGCTGTTGAAACCTACTCTGAGAGGAGGATATGCTGGGATTCTGCTTTTTGGAGGCCAGCTCAGGAGGCTCTTGAGATTTGGGTACTGTATTGGCCAGGGGCGCTGTGCTCACCGTCTACAGTCAAACAAATGCAATGACATCACAAAACAGGAAAAATGCCTCCATTCATTTGATGTGAATATGTACATATAAATAAAGTTATACTTTTGTGGATTATATTAATCTGACAGTTTTTTTTTTCTTGCCTGAGCCTCAGATGCAGCCTCCTCTTCTGTTTTCTTCTTCTTTTTCCTGTTCTTCTTGGATTTGGCTGCTCCACCAGACGGATCGTCAGTGTCCTTCTCATCCTCCAATACCGGCTGTAACAAAAACGGACATTCATTTAAAAATAAGGAACACAAGAGGATCAAAAGTTTCTATTTTGGCAAATGTTTAACATATTGGCTTTTGTGTTGCCTAAATGCTGTGCCAAATAAAAAAAACAATGCAATAGAATCCAGAATACTAAAAAAAAAGCCTTCTTGTTGTTAAGGCTTTTAGGCCTTACGTCGGGATAATTTAGAGATGTCTAACAGATGTAATTAGCCATGTGGGTGATTTGGCAGTGTCAGTGATACCTTGTTGGGGACTTGCTGTTCTTTCAATGGAGGCACTGGGGTCACCAACACAGTGGGCTCTTCATAGTTTCCCCAGTGCTCTTCTGGAGCATTCCAGTCAGAGCTGGGGTCCACTGCTGCCACCCCATCTAAAATAACGGGATGGCAGACAAAACATTACAAATTGAAAACGATATGCTTGTCTAGGAATGGATACTTTTACACATGTTAAGACTCGGGTCTCATCTCACAAAATTATGAATGATCCGCTGTAATTTAGTAGGCTGTGCTGCATGGAATGGGTTGCTGAAATACTCACTTAATCCAGACCATTCATCATCAACATCAGGGCACCTCGCCCACTGCAGCTCCATTGAATTTGCTATTGGGTCTAAGAAGACAGTCAGACGGTAATTGAGAAAGAAAGAAAGAAAGAAAGAAAGAAAGAAAGAAAGAAAGAAAGAAAGAAAGAAAGAAAGAAAGAAAGAGAGAGAGAAAGAAAGAGGTAAAAAATGAAATTAGTCATTGCTAAAAACGCTTTTACAGGAAAGTGGAAAAGCTACATCAGACATGTAGAGTATGGTTTGGGACCAGTGATACAGCTGACAGTTAATCACAATACCAACCTGGGGTGTTTTGTCCCAGCATGGAGAAGGTCACAGGGTTGAGGTCATTCTTTATCCGACCATCAATACCACTCCATGCTGTTGGCGAGAGCACACAGAAACACATTATGATTATATGGTTGGAATGCTGTTCTGCCAAACAAACAGTGGAGCTCAAATTTGGCATCATATGACAAATCCTCAAAAAAAAAAAAAAAAAAAAAAAAGGATCTTTGCTATCAACAATGCCACCCTTTTCTTTATTTCACCTACAATACCACTTCTGTCCAGCAGATGGCTCAGTAGGTCACAGTCTTTAAAATGACTATGATCTCAGTTAAAGTGCTCATATTATGTTCATTTTCAGGTTCATAATTGTATTTAGAGGTTGTACCACAACATGTTTACATGGTTTAATTTTCAAAAAACACCATATTGCACATGCGCAGTAGCTAGGTGAGGACATCTAACCATTAAGAAGCAGAGTATGAGGGCGCACCGCGCTAGCAGCTAGGCGAGCATTATAACGTGTGTTACAAAATGACGCACATTCATCACGGAAGTAAAGGCTGGACTAAAATAGAGCTGTTTGGAGCAGTTTGTTTTCTCTGGACGATGGTAAGTCCTTTGGGTGGACTTTGGGCTTTTTTCACTTTGTAAACCTATAATGTGCACAAAAAAGATATATAAATATAACACAATAAAGGAAAGGGAAAACGCCAAAAAGCATAATATGAGCACTTTAAATTAAACCCAAGAATAATTGTGTTTTTTCTCTTTTTTTAAATGTTTGCAGTCAAAATGGCAGTGTTTTATTGTTTTATTGCAGCCAGTCTTACAATGCTGAAAATACTGTATAGACACAATTGATCTTGTATGATGACATCTCTGATCATACTTCTTATCTAAACAGTAATAAGAACTTGGGACTGTTCAATCCCCCAAGAGTCCTACACCCTTCACCTGATGTGGATGTGACTTCTCCCGAACAACTTTCTTGTCTCAATTTGAAATCCAATGTGCTGAGTGGAGCCTGTGTTGTTGATATTGCTGTGTTATCCTGCACTACTAATATTTATATTTGTGGTGTAAAAAGGTCTACAGAGGGAGAGGTGTTACCTTGCGTCTCCTGTCTCCAGGACTGAGGCTTGGGTGGAGCCCTGTAATGTGCAGCCGTGGGGAGGGCACTCCACTTGGTCCCCTCCATAGCACCCACCTGAGGGGGGATCTTCACAGACATGTTGACATGAGTCCAACCTCCAGCATTGACTGAAGGCTCCTCTCTCCAGCTGGAGGACACTGGGGAGACAGACATTGGGCGAAGACAGGGACTCAAACCATTGACAATCTTTTGTCTAGCAGATTCTGTATTTTAGAGTCAAGACCAAAATAATTGATTTTAAAATCATCATTTACAGACTTGTTCAAACACTACACTCAGGAAGACATCTGTATGTATATCCTCAATCTCATCTTAATATAATGGTTTAGTTTTGTCTTTACCAGCTCCACTGGCTGTCTCCACCTTTCCAGCGGTTCTTGGATGCACGGACTCTGAAATAATACAGGAAAAAAAATGTGCTTGAGTAACTTGCAATATTACTAGATAATTTTTGTTTAAGCATGAGGGAACTGTACACATGAAGGTGCAACATATATGCTTAGCCCTACCCACACTGTATGTTAAATACATTTTCATCACACTGCTGAATACCATGGTTTCCTCTGTTCTTCTTGGTGTTGGTAGGGGCTGTGGCCACAGGTGCCTCCACAATACTCTTGGAAGCCTCCATCCCTCCGGGGCCACCAGAGTCCTCAGGGCCCTTGTCCTTCCTGCGCTGCTGCCTCTTCTCTCGGTTACTGAATTTGGTCTCCCATGCACCTGGCGCACACACAAAAATAACATAACAATTGTTATGTGACTTTCCAGCAATGATAAAGAAGTATTTTTAGATGGTTGACTGTGGGTGAAATTGAGTTTCTTAACCAATAGGCTGGCTACAACAGGAAAACTGAATGTTAAGTGTAGTGAGTGAGGCTAACCATAACTGCAGAGGTCAAGTAGGTTGTGCATACTGAAAACATGAGGGGCGAACTGGGTGAAACTAAACAGTTTGAAATGCAGAGTTGTTATGAAGTTTCCCGTACAACAATTTAGTCTTACCATCATCCGGTTCCTTCCCATCATTTGTAGAAACATGCTGGACTGGTTTCACAACTGTCTTGGTTTTCTTCTTGTTCTTTTTCTCCTGCACTGGGGTCTGTACCGCATGCACCTGTGGATAGAAATAAATCAAAGATGTATTGAAATAAAGTATGGGGTTACCAAAAACGTTATGCTAATGACAATCATGGAACTGTTGTTCTTTGAAGCCATGACACACTGGCAAATCTGTCAAGGAGCGACAGTGGGGTTTCAGAAATATTTCACCACCATAACAATACTGTCTAATTAAACCTGACTGAGTGAGTTTCAAGAACAACTTGTGGTTGCCGTGCCCATCAACAGTTTCGGGTCCACTTAATTTTGGAAGCAGCTCCTTAAACATACCTTCTTGGTTTTGATCTGCGGGGTTAGCTTGGAAACCACCTCTGTCAATGTAACTTCCTCTTGAGCTGCAGCCACTGGTTGTCCATTGGATTGAGTGTTCTGGAGTAGAAAGACAGACATCAGATAAACAACATGATGATGTTGATAATCCAGAACAGTAAACAAACTATCCTAAAGTCTGTTCATCCATCTTTTCTTTGCAGAATAATCTCACTTTTAATTTCAAGATGTCTGAATTTGGAGTATACTTCACAAATGAACCATCAAACTTTACTATCAAAGTTAAGGAAACATTAACAGGCCTACATGTTCTAGTGGATGTAGTGGATTGAATAGCTAACCATCCAAGACCTCTCGGGTTATCAGGGACCTGGTCTAAACATTGAGTAGCGTTCAGTGTTTTATGCACCACATATCTGGAACAAACTCCCAGAAAATTGCAGGTCTGCTTCAACTCTGTTATTTTCCAAACAAGGTGAAGACTTTTCTGTTTGATGCTGCCTTTTGTTAAATCAAATGCTCTTTGTTTCTTGTATTTTATACCTGTCTTATTCTATTCTAATCTACCTGTCTTATTTTCTATTATATTTAATTAATGATTAGAATTGCCTTGTTGCTGAAATGTACTATATAAATAAAGTTCCCTTGCCTTAAGCGGCTATCACACCGCCGCGCGATAACTCGCCGCCTCCGGTTATTTCAATAAGCAGAAGGCGGCAGAGGGGGAACGGGTTTGAGGAGGTTGCCACGCGGCGCCGCGGTGTGAAAGTGAAGCCGTACGTTAGCTAGCACGAACCATCATCAGCTACAGCTAGTGGCTTGTCAGCCATGCTTGTCAGTCATCGTACATTTAGCTAACTGGATTATTTGTCATTTTGTAAGTGGGTCACATTATTGTCCCTAGTAGATGTGTAGCTAGCTAGCTAACCTTTTGGTGTAACGTTAAAGTTTAACAAAGTGGGCTGTTGACGTTATAGTCAATTAACGTTACTGGTGTAGCTAACGTTAAGAAAGAGCAAAGGTTGGGGCGAGCACCCAGGAAGAGCGTGCGCCCCAAGTAGGCTGAGGCCTTTGCAGCGGCCCGGGTTCGAATCCGACCTGCGGCCCTTTTCTGCGTGTCATCCCCCATCTATCTCCCTCCCACCTTTCCTGTCTATCCACTGTCACGCTGAAATAAAGGGGGAAAATACTAAAAAAGAGAGAGAGAGAGAGCAAAGGTGGCTAACGTTACTTTAATTGTATTGGTAAAATGGGGATACATGCATAAATTAGCTTTAACTGCTAATTCGACTGAGTTTTTCTTTAGCGTCAACGTTAACTGTATCAGGCACTTGTTGTGATTGACCGTGATTCAGCAGCAGTTAGTTAAAGCTTACTACGGTACCTTTTCAAGCGTTTTCTTTTTGTTCCTCTTCTTCTGTTCTTCCGGTTTGGTAGTTTTAGCTAAATTGGCCTTGCCAGGCTCACCGTTGCCTTGGGTGACCGGGGATCCCCGCTTTTTCCCGACAAACAGACCGCCACAGACGGCAGCCCATGACAGACAGAGTAGCAGCAGGAGACCCACCGAGGCCGTAGACAGGATGACCCACGTCGGGTACACATCAGGCTTCAGACCCAAATCCACCCCGAACTGAGTGCGAACATATCCTTGTCCCGAAGACAGGAGCTCCTTTAAACGGCTGGAAAGCAGTTCGGCTTTTTCTAGCGCAAAACCTTGCAAGTCCCCAGCCATCATCGCGAAACACTACACTAGCTAACTGTTAGCAATGAATCTGATTGCCAGCATCCGTATGCTAACGGAGGAGTGGCTACTCTAATCTGACTGTTTAGAGAAATCTCAGTACAACTAGCTATACAATTCGCAGTGTATAGCTAAACACTACTTTATTCCAAACGTTTTAAAGTCAATAATATCAGCTAGCTAGCTAGATTGATTGATCGATAAGGACAGACATAAACCATGTAATCAAACCATGTTTATAAACTAACGTTACTCAGCCACATCTGAAAATAAGGCTGCTGAATAAACTTAGCTCTCTGATGGCTGTATGAATAGATAATTCGTCACAAATAGTTCCCACTATTTAATTACAGAAAATAAATCATTTTTAAAAAACATTTTATTGTACAAAATGTTAAAACAATCAACCATAGAAGCCAGCTGCCAGAACTGCAGACTCAATAAAATATATTCTAGATATTAAATATCTTCAGATGCTCAATTAGGTACATAATAATCTATCTCCTATCATTCACGTCACCAAATATTTATGTTTAACCAAAACGTAGGTCATATGCTTGCCTTGTCAAGATAAAAGCTAATTAACTACAGGTGTAATTCTCAGTCCCTATTGCCAAAAAGTTGTACATGTCTGCTGGAAGACTGCAGCTTTAACCTGTCAACCATTCATTCATCCTTTGTAATACTTTGATAGTATTGTAACAAGAATTGAGGCTGTCTTTTGCCATTGACTGCTTAAAACAAAACAAATAAATAGGTCACATTTAACAAATATGTTACAGAATGTTATCTCCATTTCAGAAGTCTGCATCCAGAGTGAATTCACAGTCCGTCATGCTTGACATAACTCCAAATCTCTGATACTCCGCTACTCGTTTCTCAAAGAAGTTGGTTTTCCCTTCTAACGAAATGGACTCCATGAAGTCAAATGGATTTTCAGCTTGGTATACCTTTTGATTAAAGGAGAGAAAAAAATGTTACTTACATTTTACATTATTACAAACAGCAAATAGCAAGAACAAAAGTTATAATTATTTAACACATCTTGATGTTATTAAATTACATTTCTTTCGTCAAATAATTTGTCATTATGGTAAGTTTTGCGAGGCTCTAGCTTTTATAGTGGGACTTAAATTCTTCTCAACCCAGGGGTCTTCTGCTTTAACAACAACTACCACAGTATAAAGGGGTTCAATGAGTAATGACCAATTGGCTTTCATAATATCTATTTAATGACAATTACCTTGGCCAGTCCGAGGTCAGCGAGAAGCCGGTCGGCCACATACTCGATGTACTGCTTCATCAAACAACAGTTGATTCCAATGAGATCCACTGGCAAGGCCTCTGTCAAAAACTCCTGCAATACCAAACATGATAGTTTTATGTTTTAATAAAACTAGTATGGGCTATCAAGATTTTGGTCTTTTGGTTTATTATAACAGGAGACAAACAAAGTAAACCGTGAACAACAAGCAGACATACTGTATGTTTCAATAATGTATAATGCGTAGTCTGGTTTGAGTATATTCCCACCAACATTAGCTGACCTGCTCAATGCTAACAGCTTTGGTGATGATGTCCTTCACTCGGTCTTCTGATGGCTTCTTCACCAGGTAGCTGTACAGCAGGCAGGCAAAGTTACAGTGCAGGCCCTAGGAAACGCATCAATACACATGTCAGAGTAGTTGACATAAAAACAGAGAAGATCAGTGTCTTTACTGCCTTGATATGCAAACTGTGACCATATTACTACCCAAACTGACTGAAGAGCGCCATAGCTAATCTGACAATTTGTAAACAGCAACGTGTGAATGGAAGAGCTAAACAAGCCAGCTGTCGAATCGACGAAGTGGGAAATGCAGACAGTAGTACAGTAACCTCAGAGTTAGTTCAATGGCCTGAAATGAGAGGAAAAACGTGCACACTAGGCAGGTGTGTCAAACAAAGCGGCCTGAGATCAAGCATACGCCCTTTTCGCTGTGTTGTACATCACTGCTTATTCCAGCTGCACTCAAAGTTGGTGGTTCTTTTGACAGATTAAACTACATGTCTTTTGGTTTGTGAATTGATCTCACCTCATCCCTGCTAATCAGCTCGTTGGAGTAGGTAAGGCCAGGCATTAGTCCTCTCTTCTTGAGCCAATAGATGGCAGCGAATGAGCCAGAGAAGAAGATGCCCTCCACTGCTGCAAAAGCCACAATTCGCTCTCCTTTTGGGCAAAGAAGTGTCAAAACTACTATTAACCAAAGATGAATGGGAAGCTCCTCCAAGTGAGAGTTTCTCAGTATTATGTAATTTACAATATGATGTTTTGAAAGTGGTACATGTATCCTCCTTACCAAATGTGGATTTGCTGTCATTTATCCACTGGAGGGCCCAGTCTGCTTTTCGTCTCACACAAGGCATGGTCTGAGTGGCATTAAATAAGTTGTCCCTGAAACACACAATTAATACCAAATTACCTACTATAGCTCGGACATATAGACTCAGCATAACAAATACAGTAACTATGAAAAGTATTGACTACCTTGCATTTTTTTAGTGAGCTCAAAAGAAATAAGATTGAAAATATATAACAAATCTACCTAAATTAAAATGCAGAAAAATCCATGAAATTGTTGACTTCCTACTCTGTAGGTACGTCAAAGCTGCTGCAGCTGGGAATGCCACAGAAATCACCACAATGTGGAATAGACTTAGCCTGTGATGAACAGGTGCAAGTCTTACAGTTTGATTCAATCTTCAGAAGATTAGATATACGGGGAGAATTTGTCTGACTATGGTTATGCACTTGCTCCAAAAAACGCTGAGGCACATAATCTTTACCATCATCTAACCATTGCCACTGAGCATAAGAAGTGAGGATCCAAAAAGAAAAGAAAAACAAACCTCTCCTTCAGGTCCCTGATGTAAGTGTTGATGAGCATGCTGTACATCTCTGAATGAACAGTCTCTATAAGGATCTGGAAGCTGTAGAATGAGCGTGCTTCAGGGACCTGCACCTCCTGGCAGAACCTCTGCACCTGTTAGATAAGACACAAACACAATACGGAAAAACTTGCACGTTGTTTTTTTGTTTTTTTTTTAAGTTTCTGTCCCCATGAGGAATTCTAAGTAATGACAACAACACTGTCGAAGCATTAAAAAAAAGGACGAGGATTAAAAGACTCTTCAGAAGAGATCATTAGCGTGTCATTTTTTATGTCCTCTTTGTCTCCAGATCTGAACGCTGCTGTTGTCCTTTCTTAGCGGTGACATAAAACGCATCACTCGAGCTTCTGCCCACGAATGTCGCCGGACTACGCCATCTTGTAAACATAACCATACTCAGAAATACAGTTTGTGGAGCGGATAGGCTTGATTAGCTTTGTATCAACTCATTTGGGAATGGATTGAAAGTAGTGGACATTCATTAATATAAAATAGTTGCGCACTATAGTTTCAAAGTATCATCTGCTCTGAAAAACATTGGTGACGGTGGTAGGTTGATGAAGAAATGATCAATCTCTTGAGGCATACAGTCTAAAAACATCTGTTACATCTGAGTGAAATCCCTCACCAGGTTCTCATTGACGATACCATCACTTGCAGCAAAGAAGGCTAGCACATGGGAGATGAAGTGTTTCTCTTCAGGTTTCAAGCGGTCCCAGTGTGGCAAGTCTTTGGTTAGATCAACCTGAAAGACACAACATAAAATGTACACCTGTCAGTCTCAAACATTATTTAGATTTTCCCAGTGATAGCAGACTGTATTGGATGACAGTGTTTCTTTTAGTTGTTTTGTGTGGAGGGCTGCAATACAGTATGTCTTTGTGGGATCAACCTGAAAAGCAATATCATTATTTCACAATGCGTATCACATTATATACAAACCATATTTATCTTCTATTTTTATATATGTATAGCATCTCAGAACTGTGCACCTTACACCCCCCCCCTTCTTCCTTTGCACTACTTATTTTATTACGTTGTTACATTTCTTACGTACATGTTGACACTGGAAAGGAGTTGCTTCAATCTCGTTGTACATGTGTATGATGACAATAAAAGGCATTCTATTCTATAAACAGTATTGCTTGTTTAATGAGTTGTGTGCATTTCAACTGCTGCCAAGACAGCAAGGTTCATTTGTAATTTTTGTTACATCTGTAGTATTTCATCTACCTTAAATAGAATGATACTGTAAAGTTTGTGTTACATCAAAATACATTTGGTAAGTAAAACTTAGCCTTAAGCCACCTGGTGAAACACTAAAATGACAACATTTGGTCAGTACAGTAAAAGTGATACCCACCTCCTCCACCGTCCAGAAGGAGGCCTGTGCCTGCTTGTACATCTTCCAGATGTCGGGGTACTGGATGGGGAAGATGACAAACCGTCTGGGGTTTTCTCGGAGCAAAGGTTCTTCCTCTTTCTCTGAACCATTTTGGCAGTCTGGGTCTTTATCTTTGAAGCCATTCTAAAGAGCCAGAGCACAGTAAGTAAACATATTGTGACATAGGGACATTATCACAACGTGATTACGTATTACAACGTGTTTGCATTCACATGTCAAATGTTAGGCTTTTTTAGTTAAGTTATTATAACAGCATCTAAAGACTGGAATATGTTGCCAATACAGATAAGAGAAGTAAATACTTCTCGTTCTTTTACTGGTCAGTTGAAGAACTGGCTTATTGATAACCAAATATGTGCACATTAGATTGCTGAATGCCTGCTGAGTTTTGCTGCCTTGCTTGTTGTATGATGATGTGCTGCGTTTGTTACTTGTTGTTGTGTATTGTCTGTTTTTTTTATGCTGGTCTGTATATGTTGTTTTTATATGTAGACTGTTTGTAATTTTATTTTTTTTAGGTTGCCATTTTCAAACCGGCCAGGGACAACAGATGGAAATTAGCCTGCTGAGCTAAATCTGGCTCATTTACAGTTGTTTTGCAGTTGATTAATGAGCAGTGTCCCTGTTAAATAAATTAAATAAAAATAGTTATCAATTATTTTGAAAAATATAACTGCATTTTCTCAACGGTTGAGGCTGCGTCCCAGACAACTCGGAACTTGAAAATGTCGACCTCCTACTTTAAAAAGTACAATGGCACACCACTCAAAGTTTTTATGGTAAACTCCATAGACAGTTAAATAAACTCGGGGGAAATCTATCTACCCCGACTTCATGAAGTAGCAGTTGTCTGACGTCACATGTACAAGTATTTTTGCCAGTATTTAAGTAAGTAAAAAAATAATATTTAGATACGTTTCCAAGTTTAATAGTACCATAAAATAAAATGTTTAATGGCGTCTGTCTCATTTATCCTCCGTTTCATTTATATCTGGTTTATACATGCAAGGAGGACCTCTGACTAGCTAGCTACATTGTTTATGTATTTATTTATTTTGTTGTGTGCGTCACGCATCCGAAAACCCCCTACACTGTATTTTTTCTTCTTCTTCAACAAATGTATTTAGAACATTTGCATACATACAAACACACACACAACAATATACATAAACAATTCATACCCCAAGCAAGTCCAGCAAGGCTAACCAATAAGCAGTCTAATTCATAGATAACAAGAGTTCATTCAAGGCTTACCGCCCCTACACCAACCACGGATGTAGTATTTTTCTTTCTTCCCCAGGATGGCGAAGGCATGTCCCGTCCTACTCTGTCTCTGATTGCCTTACCCTCACATTCTTAACCTAACCCTAACCAATCCCATTCCTCCTGCCTTCGCCATCCTTACATCATTTTTTGACACACCACGTTACCGACAGATAAGGAAGATAACGTTAGCTTACATGGACATACAAGGCCCGTTTTAAAACAGTTAACATGTTGGATTAAGGTATATAGCTAAGACTTGAACTTTACAAAGCAAAGCCGAAAACCCCTCCATTTATCCGGACAAATGGACACACTGACAATAACTTACGTAGTATACTTTGACGTTACGTCTACCCAGATATATTAGCTAGCTATATATTGAAACTGCTTACCGATTCTTTATCAGATTGCCGACTTATATTCACGAGATCCATTTTCTGAGAAGACAATTATTTCACCGTCGTTGTCATTCGAAGTACTGGATTTTGTTCTTCTGGCTAGTACTGCGTCGCATAACCTTGTGTGTGGGTGCAGCTGTAGCTTTGTTGTTTAAACCCTTTAAACGACACCCACACAGAGGGGCTGTAGCGCCTCTACTGCTCATACACATGCTATAACGAAACCACATTATCTAGAGTGGATGACAGAAATCCCCACAATGACTATTTCATACTAATAAATCCTTTTATTGGACAGGAATGCAATTTGAAATTGACATATGCAATACAAGTAGTATGCTTATAAATGCATTATAAACATGGAGGAATCTTTACATTAATCCCTTGTGTTTTTAATGACAGCATGACCGTAGTACAAACTCTGAGCTAGATGTCGATGTGTGTGAACTGACAAGTCCAGATCGCTACACTGGTATGTTGTGTATCCCCAACCGGAACACATCATTTGTGCATGCCCATGCACAGTTTTGGGACTTCAGCATGAACACTTGATGGAAGGCCATTGGTGGATCATCATCTACCTGTTGCAGAAAAAGTATTTTAAGTATTTGTAAGCACAATGATGACATGATCTGTAATGTTAACTAAAGCAGAAATGTATTATACATAAATCACAGTTATTTATTTTACATTACATGCAATAACTAGTACTTTTAGTGTGTGTTTCTATTTTTGTGTATATATTTCTTTCTAATTCTGTGAGTGTATATATCATTTTGTGTGTATATTTCTTTCTAATATGTTGTTTTACTCTTTATTGCTTGACTTTTAAATTTAGATTTATGTTACTGGGTGAACTGCTGCTAAAAATGTCATATGCAAAGACAAATTTATTGTTAAGGAAGACAGTTCTTCTCTCTTCTTCGGCATTAGAAACGATTTATGTGCATCACAAACTCGTGTTTGTTCGTCATCAGACCGAAAAACAATAGAATCACTAATTACGCTACACTAAAGAAATGTATAACAATTTCCCCATTATTATTAGCCTTACTTTAGTTTTAATATTCAGAAATGATAGCTAGTGTTTCCAAAGCGCCTTTAGTTAAATGATTGTATATATTTTACTTTTTGCTTTAACCAAATTTCATCACATTTGACATTAGGTACTTCATTAATGGCTCTGACACGGCCTCTTTCACATGAACACTCTCATAGCTGGATTGGAAAACCCAGAGTTAACAGAGCCAGTTAATAACCAGCTAACCAGTTATCCAGGATGGTCAACGCTAGGCTCAGTGAAGTCAGGTAACCCAAAGAGAGCCAGACTGAGTTGAATTTGCTTGATAAAAGGCCCCAGGTGCAGAACCAAGGGTATCAACAAAAATGTACCAGCTTACCTGTAACTGTCCGAACACCATGATGAGGATACAACTATCTATCGTGGGTTGGAAGTCTTGTTCTGTGATAATATGCTTAATACGCTTGAAAGGCAAGTTCTGTGGATTGGAAACAATAGCATTATTAATAGAATGCACAATACCATATACACAAAAAGAAAAGGTGCTTGGTCAGGAAGCTGCCAGTGAATGGCTCTGCTCCTTTTCTTCCGTTACTACCAACTAACCTGTTAGTGAAGCCTACTTTTCCCACATTTTGTGGATTGTGATTAATACAAACTGATTAAGAAGAGATACTTACTGCCAATTTGCCAGTGATGGCTTCTCTCCCCTGAAAAGGTGAACCTTCCCACGTCAAACAGGCGTCAGCAGACTAAGAAAAAAAAGCATGTTTACACCAAATATGTTCATCGTGCACACAATATATTCTGTATGTATGTATGTATGTATGTATGTATGTATGTATGTATGTATGTATATATATATATATATATATATATATCATTAATCATAGTATTTTACCATTAATCATAACATTTACAACAGTAACTTCAACTGTAAATGTCAAGTGTGATGAAATGTGGTTCTTCAGTGTTGACACCATATGTTGATAATGTTCATCAAAACAGGCAGTAATTAAATGGCCACTTAACAATGGAGCTGCAAAGATTAATCGATTAGTTGTCAACTCTTAAATTAATCTCCAACTATTTTGATAATCGATTAGGCTAGTCGGTTTGAGTATTTTTTTTTAAGACAAAAGTAAAAAATCTTTGATTACAGCATGTGAATAACTTCTAGTTTCTTCTCTCCTCTGTGACAGTAAACTGAATATCTGTGAGTTGTGGAAAAAGCAAGACATTCGAGGACGTCATCTTGGGAAACACCGATCCACATTTTTCACCATTTTCTGACTAATCAATAAATAAATAATAAATCGAGGGGAAAAAATCAACAGATTAACCGACTATGAAAATAATCGTTAGTTGCAGCCCTACTTAACAAACTTACATATAGGTTGCCCAGTCCCGACCTGTTGGTATTGTCAAACTGGTTGTAGTATTCTTGGACAAAGCCCTCTCCAAGCTTTTGCCACATTTCTTTTTCACAAGCCATCTGTGAAGCTTTAGATCTGTAAAAGAGAAGAGTCTTATTATAAGCAGTCCGGTGAAGTTGCAGTAGACTGCAGGCTGTTTACTGAACTCATGTTGACACTTCATGAACACATTCCCGAACATAACAAATGTTCTGGTCACTTCAGTAATTTAGACAAAAATGATGCAACTCAGGAATGATCATATACAATAATGTATATGGATGAATGGAAGGAGGTCAATGCGTTTATCAAGTAAAAAAAAAAAAAAGGTACAAAAGGAAGGCTTCTAGTCTAGTTAGAAATGCCAATCACTTCATTAGTTACAATCATAACTTCACTGATGTGACATGTTGCGTCAGACAGAAACACAGGCATGAAATAACTTAAACACTGTAATCCCCCCCCCACCGCCTCCCACCCTCATATTTCATGTTTGTACTGTCACTCATTTGTAGTTATGTTGATATGTCTTTCTACTGTGTGTTTGCCCTTTCGGTTTATTTGAAGCAACATAAATCTTAATCGTAAAGTATTCTGCTGCAGGTTAACTTCATGAGAATCCCCCAACCCTCTCTAGTGACCCTACATTAGGCACTCTACTAAAGTTCATAATTACAGCCCACACAACTCAATATGAATGCATAATAAAAAAAAAAAAAAAAGTTTCAGTCCGTGGACACTTTCAATTCAGTTTATACAGACATAAAAGAAGGACATCATGACTGAACTATGAGGAACACTGAGATTTGGTGGGAGGTGATCTGTGAAGGTGGTCGTGTGATTATTCAGACCACCCACAACTTGGAACAAAATGGTTTGATTTAACATTGTATTTTACAGATGCATTTAGTTAGCCGTCTCTCCTGCTAAAGGATTACTTACAGCTAAAACCCTAGCTATGCCCTCCTGTGAATAGTGTTTTACCCATGGTTTTACCGGTGTTATGTACCTTCTGGTTTTTCCACCTACTGGTTTCCGAGACTGTCCAGATGCCGTGTAAACCTATCAGACTACCCACGTCGACAGATTCGCTACATATTCATAAACATTTTACTGGCCTTTGCATGTCGCACCTCAATATAAACTGTACTGAACTGAGTATCTGAACACTACATGACTACAACATTCTACAGCGGGGAAAATGTGTTTTAAAAGTAAAAATAATTAGGATGATCCGTGTGGTGCTGGATTCGAACCTCCCTCAGCAAAAATAACAACACACAATCCCGCTTCGCTCTCCACTACACTATCAGTAATCACATTACTTCTCTGGAGAATGACATAACTTTGTTTCATCTTAGTAGGCCATGAATCACCGTTTACCTGAGTATTACGAAACAACAGGTTACCTTGATTTAGGCTTAAAAACGTAACTATATCGTGCACTCTAACCTTCTGCTACACGTCTGCACTATCCGTGTTCAAGGATTTGTTATAAATTATACGAGGAAGTACACGGATTCTGAAACAAGAGGTCTAAAACAACTAGTTACCCTGGCCGCCGAATCGCGTTATCTCCAGGCTCTCAAACAGCTACAACAACAAGTTCCTTGGTTTTATGAAAAGAAGCAATATTTCTATTGACATGGCTCAAATGCCTACATCTAGTTTCCAATGTTATACAACGCCATGTTTATGACAGAAGACAAGTGGAGAAAAATATTTGCTTAATCAATAAAGGATTTGAAACCCAGCTGCTTTTCATTTGATAACATTGAGCCTTACCATGTTCGCCAATATTCCCATACACTGTCTTCCAGCCTCATTTATCTGGCAATCACGTAAGCACACGAAGATGTTCATCTGAAACAACTTGTCTAGCAACGGTGCCCTCTTTAGACGAGTGTTGAAAACAACGTTCACCTTTCATCGTACACCAATTTCAAAGTATTTTCAAATTTCAAAACAGAACTTTGTATTGAGGTTTCAAATAGGCTACTTATCTTCCGTCATATACATAACGTTGTAGGCTACTGGAAACTAGATGTAGGCATTTGAGCCATGTCAATAGAAATATTGCTTCTTTTCATAAAACCAAGGAACTTGTTGTAGCTGTTTGAGAGCCTGGAGATAACGCGATTCGGCGGCCAGGGTAACCAGTTGTTTTAGACCTCTTGTTTCAGAATCCGTGTGCTGCCTCGTATAATTTATAACAAATCCTTGTACACGGACAGTGCAGACGTGTAGCAGAAGGTTAGAGTGCACGATATAGTTACGTTTTTAAGCCTAAATCAAGGTAACCTGTTGTTTCGTAATACTCAGGTAAACGGTGATTCATGGCCTACTGAGATGAAACAAAGTCATGTCATTCTCCAGAGAAGTAACGTGATTACTGATAGTGTAGTGGAGAGCGAAGCGGGCTTGTGTGTTGTTATTTTTGCTGAGGGAGGTTCGAATCCAGCACCACACGGATCATCCTAATTATTTTTACTTTTAAAACACATTTTCCCCGCTGTAGAATGTTGTAGTCATGTACTGTTCAGATACTCAGTTCAGTTCAGGACAGTTTATATTGAGGTGCGACATGCAAAGGCCAGTAAAATGTTTATGAATATGTAGCGAATCTGTCGACGTGGGTAGTCTGATAGGTTTACACGGCATCTGGACAGTCTCGGAAACCAGTAGGTGGAAAAAACCAGAAGGCACATAACACCGGTGTTGCACCGAAAGCTGTGACCCATCAGGATCTGTGACCGCAGAGGGCGCTGTTGCATATCGTCTGCTCGTGCGTACCAGACAATGGAGGGCGAAGAAGAGCGCCTACGTAAACGGCTGCCTACGCAAACGGCGTACACATTAATATATGCAAGCTGTTTGATTATTCGCGATTTGTTGTAGTTTCTAAGGAGAAAGAGTAAACCGCTGGTGACCATATTATATATTAAAATACATTTTCTCTGAAATGTTTCTAAGCATATATTTCTTTGTGACTGCATGCACAAGTTACCTTTGTAATAACCTACCAAAAAAGAAACATATTGTACTATTAAGAAAAGAAATAACTAAATATGTAATGCTTAATAAAGGAGTTAAACTTCAAAATATTGTTTGAGGTAGTTATGCCATCTCTTCACATTACTCTGGACACACATTTTATTATTTTGAGATGGCATAACTACCTCAAACAATATTTTGAAGTTTGACACCTTAGTTAAGCAGTTACAGTGGGGTCACACATTCTGACGATTGATAATTGTCATATATGGTGACCTCTGTGATACTGGCTCTGTGAAGACTCAAAATAACAAAATGTGTGTCCAGAGTAATGTGAAGAGATGGCATAACTACCTCAAACAATATTTTGAAGTTTGACACCTTAATTAAGCAGTTACAGTGGGGTCACACATTCTGACGGCTGATTGTCATATATGGTGACCTCTGTGATACTGGCTCTGTGAAGACTCAAAATAATAAAATGTGTGTCCAGAGTAATGTGAAGAGATGGCATAACTACCTCAAACAATATTTTGAAGTTTAACTCCTTTATTAAGCATTACATATTTAGTTATTTCTTTTCTTAATAGTACAATATGTTTCTTTTTTGGTAGGTTATTACAAAGGTAACTTGTGCATGCAGTCACAAAGAAATATATGCTTAGAAACATTTCAGAGAAAATGTATTTTAATATATAATATGGTCACCAGCGGTTTACTCTTTCTCCTTAGAAACTACAACAAATCGCGAATAATCAAACAGCTTGCATATATTAATGTTTACGCCGTTTGCGTAGGCAGCCGTTTACGTAGGCGCTCTTCTTCGCCCTCCATTGTCTGGTACGCACGAGCAGACGATATGCAACGGCGCCCTCTGCGGTCACAGATCCTGATGGGTCACAGCTTTCGGTGCAACACCGGCATTCCTGCTAATGTCCGAGTTCTCAATCGATTTCAACGAGAACAACGATCTCACCAACTACAAAAACACTAACTTAGACCGCAGAGTTTGTTTTGTGAGATGTTAGTTGTCAGGACATCCCGAGGAGTTGTTTTCTGTAACGTTATTAAACGTCTGGCCAAAGCCACATCAATTTTAATTGTTAAAGGGGGCTCGATAGAGATTGAAAACAGATTCAGATCCATCAGAAGTTACTACCGAGCTAGCCTGGGGCTTGTGGGGTAAGCTGCTACTACAGTCAGTGTCACCGTGCCCACTGTTTAACATCGCGAGCCACCGCCATAATAGCTTAACGTTAACGTTAAGTTATGGCTAACGTTAGCACACATATGTGCTTTTCCCGGAACCGTTTCATTTATCTATGTCTCTATTCTATCTTCGTTATATTCGTCTCAACAAAACCGTGCTAGTACAAGTGGGCAAGTTGTATTGCATTACTTAAACAGTACTTTACCGTGTCCGTAAGTTTTAGCTAATATGAAGGCGAGCCAGCGTGGAGACAGATTCAGTGAGGATGATGTGGTTGGGATTCCCGCTTCCTCGGAGTGCCAAACCTATGACGTCGCTTACAGCTGACCAATGAAGGCCGAGAATGATTGAAGGAGTTTGCCCTGAGTTCAGCCTCTCAGGAGCTCGCCCTCCCCGACTGTGTATCAACTCAATGATCATCTCCAACTAATTCTATCCCTATGGTTGGACTTTAGGCCCGCCAATCCCATAGATGTATAATAAAAACATGTATATTATAATACATCCATGGCCAATCCTAGTATAGTAGGCATGATGTATATGCCGACTACACGGAAGCGCTGCCTGAAGAACTAACTCAGGTCTTAAAACATGTAAAGGGAGGTAAACCAACCGGTGACTGTGAAAAATAAACCAACCCGTGGATGTATTATATTAACTGAAACAACTAATAATGGGCCATACAACAAAGACCTTGTCTCAAATAAATCTTTAATGATTATTTAACAAAAAAAACATCAACCAAAATCATCTTGTAAATGGAAGACCTTTATTAGTAACTATTTTGGCAAATAATGAATCAAATAATAAATTAACCTGTAACCATTATTGATTAAACCTTGTTGAATTGGTAAGGGTCACCTCCAGTTACTGTTACAAAACTCAATTACAGCTCCACCCCTGGCCCAAACTTTCATCAACTATCAACTCATCTATAGTGTGCTTTTATTAAAAAGGTGCTATCAACAATGTAGCCCCATATCAATGAGGCATATGTCATCCATAGTCAGTAACTCAGGCAAGCAATAAAGCTAATATTTTGAAATGGAAGACATTAAATGCTTAACTGGATAAGATCTATATTGCTTGTGGCAAGTGATGAGACATTAGAAATACAGATTAATTCATAACAGCGTGCAGGTCTTTACAAACACCAGTAACAGGAATGTAATTATTAAAAAAACTGGGTTAATTCTTTATGTAATACCCTTAACATCTTTACAGCTCCTGCTACTGTACCATGTTTACAGTGTCCTATTGGCAAGCTGGGTGACTTTGTCCTCCTGACTTGTCAAAAATCCAACATCTGACATTGTTTTCTTCACAAATAGTGAAAACAAAACTGACAGAGATAAGACCCATTTAGGCACTTTTAAAATCATTTTGCTACAGTTCAGTGCATGTTGCCAGGAAAAAAAAAGACACTCAAAAATGCAGAATGTCTTCCCGCACTTGACTTCCAGTGACTTGTTCAGAAAGGCTACTATTGCTTTGTTGAGGCCACTGCACCAATAGATCCTCTTGTAATGGATGGCAGTAAAAGTCTCTACAGATTCACCCAACAGGCCTCTGAGGTTAGAACCAAGTGATGTATTAAATGTTCCAGCGTGTCACTGCTCTGGCTGTGATGTGAAATAATCGTCTGTCCGGAACACACTGGGGATCTCTTGATGCTGACGTGGCGCTGGTCTTCTTGGGCTGGCCGGTTTCTGTGAGTGAACCGACACAAAATGAATGCTAATTATCCAATAGCACTGCCTGAAGTAGAATTACAACAATTGTTGTGCTGGATTTTAAATGTTTATTGGAAAAGGGTCTCTGTTCAACTCAGCGGCACACATGTTTCACACCATAAATTACTGGTTATTTCATGATTGTAAATATGGAAACACAATAAAATGCATGGTTACTGAAAAAACAAATTGACAATGTAAAACTACAAATCCACATGTATATGAAGGAGCTCTCACATTTAAGAAGCCTGGGACACTCATTGTGCGGAGGATCTTCTTGAAAGCACCTGGTAGTGTTCCTAGTTCTCCCTCTGCCTGTGTGACCTGCTCTTCCATCGCGTTGACGTTGGCTCCCACCAGCTTTACAAAGGCCTGCAGGCACAACAGAATACCGTTATATAGCAAAAAGATGATACAATTGAGATTCTGTGCAACACTATTTGAGATAAACTTCATTCAAGACAAATAAACATCACAGTTACATAAAACAATTTTTTTCACAAGCCCATGCAGGCATTTCCTAAATCAATCCTTAACAATCTTTAAATGGTTTAAAGGACAATTCCGGCGCAAAACGAACCTAGGGGTTAATAACACATGTGTACCGAGTCAACCTTTCTCTGGGATATGTTTTAATGGTAATCGAATGTGTATGTAGCTTGAAACAAGCAAGCGCAAACCACTGATTAGCTTAACGCTAGGCATTCGGGGAACTGGAAGAGTAAAAATAAATCTCTATTTTATACCACTAACAAGGCTAGCTACAATAGCACCACACTTCAACGGTAGCATAATGAGGGTCCATGGTCTCTACATGTAAATCAAAGCATTGAGAACTGTAAGTGTACAGAAAGTTTATTAAAAAGATAGTTTATAAAGTCCCTCCAGAAAAACGCGATCGCAGAATTCAATGCATAATCAGCCAAAGTCTGCATATTTATGCGGGGGCCGCATTTTTTCAAATACGCCGCACTTTCGCTGCATAAATTGCTGATTTCCGCGCAAAATACCATGATTTCATAATCCCCGCATTTTCGTTGTTCTCTTTTTCATCAAACCGGCGTTTTTGCAATTTCCTGCAATTTTTGCAAGTTCCCGCAATTTTTGCAAGTTCCCGCAATTTCATCGCATAAAATTGCATAAATATCCCACATATTCCATCGCATTTTTTAAGAAAACGTGCCGCATAATCAAGGATTTTTGCCCACAACAATCACAAAAAAACTCTGCGTTTGTCTGGAGGGACTTAAAGACAGTACAGGCAGGCGCCATCTTGGTAAAACAGTTGTTAAAACCTTGTTAGTGGTATAAAATAGAGATTTATTTTTACTCTTCCAGTGCCCTGAATGCCTAGCGTTAAGCTAATCAGCGGTTCACGCTAGCTTGTTTCAAGCTACATACACATTCGATTACCATGAAAACATATCCCAGAGAAAGGTTGACTCGGTACACGTGTTATTAACCCCTAGGTTCTTTTAAAAAAATAGGAGGTGGATGGGTGAACTTAAAAACACATTTTAAATAATATAAAACATTTTTGTGTGAATTTAACAAAACCAGCCCTTTGGAAAAGTTACTAAAACCAACTCTGTATGATAACAATAGCTGTCATAACTTACTATTATTATATTCTGGATTGTAACCTCATTAGTTACTCGGTGGGATTTAAAAACAGGAACATACTGCACTCCTGCACTAGACCAGTGATTACTTCCATTATTGGAATAAAAATGATCAACCAACTAAGATCACCTTGTTCCTAATATCTCTCAGTGGTTCTCCTCTTGTAAAGAGGATATTTTGCTTAGTCTATTTTGACTAAAACATAAATCCTGTTTACATCATGTTGCATCATAGGTTTCATGCTACATTCATTTCAGAATCCTTGATCAAGTGTGCGTTACAAAAACACAACACCAAACACACCAAATGAATACATATTTGTGTAGTATTATTTAAAGAGGTATTTAAATACTCCTTAGTATTCAATCTTCCAAAGTTAAAATGATCACTCACCTCTAACTTATCAATTCTTCTGTATATTTGTCTCATTTCACCCGACTTCTGCTGGATTTGAGGTAGGTTTTCATTCACTATCTGGGAGGTATCATTACGAATCTAGAGGAAAAAAACACAAAAGGATGCGAGAAACAAATCATTTTTATTTTAATCAAAATGAGATCCAGTGCATTCATAAGATTATACGGTGTCATAGCCTGACTTTGCTTACCATATCCAGCATTCCAACAAACTCATCTACTCTTGTCAGCATTTCTTCCAAGCTCTTGTCCAAGCACAGAATCTAGATGAGAAATTATTAAAATAACAGTCTGTAAAACTGCACACAGTTTCTGTGCACTTTCAAATTAGTCCCACACACCAGTCACAGCTGAATGAGTCTTTTTTTAAGCCTTTAAATTGAGTGAGCAAAGACCACAGGACCAAAACACAGGGGCCTTTGTCTTCCTTACAGACACAGCTAGTTAGCTCAGCTTCTTTATAAATTGCCTGGTATCATGCATTTCCAGTTAATGTCTACTCAGGAGTGACTTTTGTCAGTCGACCATCATAAGAAAACATAGTTCCTACAAATATAGACATTTGTCTTTTTATGCTAAAGTCAGGTGATCTTTTTGGTGTTTACATTGTTATCAACTGATTGTTATCATCTGGGTTATTTCCCTCCAGAGCTACAGAAGGCATTAAACAACTGTTTTCACAGAGTAATACTGAACTTCATAGAGTTCCCCTTTATGGTGCTAACACTTTTAAATGGCATACATTAGGCGAATAAAGCATAATGACTAGTTAAGGAGTAAAAAATACAAACTTGGACTTGGACTGACTTGGGACTTTACAGTTCTGACTAAGGTGTCGATTATAGCCATGACTTACTTAATAAATAAAACAATGACTTTGTCCCATGGATGTATTAGCTAGAATAACTCCCATCAAATGACACCCGAACCACCGACGGCAAACCAATCATGTCACTAATTCAGTGTCGCTTAGCAACCACTTCACTTCCAGCCGCTGGTCTTATAATACATCCACGCAATAACTGCATTGCTCGTTAGCTGAACCCATTTATTAGCCAAGTAACGTTACACTGCAGTAATAGCTACTAGTGTGTGCTATACTACTTCATTAACAAAGAGCTAACGTCAACTCAGCTAGTTAGTAGCGTAGTGCTTTTCAACTTAAGTGTGCTCTCTTGTGTAAAAGCCATGAACACAAACCTCTTCTCCAGCTGTCGCCTTGATGTAGGAGGAGTAGCTGAGGGCGGTGTGTCTCAGGACTTCGTCGTCCTGCTCTGGGTAGTGCTCCTCGGGTATCTCGGGTTCTGCTGCTTCGTTGAGGCTCGGGCTTTGAGAGATAACATTAGCTGCTGCGCCAAAGCTGGGGCTCTGCGACACGGTACCGCTGCTGAGGATTTCGCTCACCATGGACAAACTGCTCGCACTTTGGGAGACGATGCCGCTGTCGCTGCTTATCTCAGCGCTGGACTCCTCCAGGGGAGACAGCAGGCCCACCCTGTCAGCCCGATGATGGTCCATATCGCCAGTCTTCTTTCTGATCTACTGCCGTGTTTGGTTTTTCCTTGTCAACTGACTAGATCACGTGCTTTTTGCTAGCGGATGGTGGCTCATAAGGGTCAAAACAGTGTAGCGCACAACACTTAACTTTTTATCCCACTTTACTGTAAATATTCGGTAACGTTACATGGATAATTGACGTCAAAGCAAATCCAACACAGAACGATAATCACACAGTGATATAAATCTACAATTGCGATGTATCTCTAAAATGCTAGCAGCAAAGCCTCGATCTGATATAATTATATAAAATGTAGATGCATCGTACATTTCATGACATGCAATGTAATTGCAATTTCGGCCAGCAGATGGCAGCCAGAATTACTGTATGGCAATTGACTTTAGTGGTCTGCACAGGTCTAAATCAGAGGCATTAGCTATGGCATTGGTTAAAAAGGTTTACCACACCTTTCAACACATTAACTATCTAATAGAATTGATAAGCTGCCAAATCAGTTTATGTGGCGAAAAAGTGCAGCAATGTCTCCCCCTTAATATAAACTAGGGATTACTTTAATGTCACCCAATGCCATGATTATTTTTGCACTTTAAATCTCCAATTTCCTTATTTTATATATATGTATTTATTTTAATTTTATTTCAATTAAACTAACAATACTTTGTCAGCTTTAATTAGTCTACACTTGGACCTCAAAATGGCCAGCTGAGCATCTGTGTCACATGTGGGGAGCGTAACTCTTTCACACATTAGTGCTAAAACTATTAAAATCTACAATGAGCTACTGCATGTGCATGTCTTCTGCTGATATTAACTTTTATACTTCATATGCAGGTTTCCCCATGATATGAAAGTCAGTGTTAAATACACTGAAAGCAAAGATCATCCAGGATTTGGGGTCATCCAATACACTCAAATCTGCTGCTGACTGGTGGTGCAGACTACAGCCAAAGCAAACCAGTTGGGTGTCAATGATCTATTAGCAGTTTGAGCAGTGTGGCATCTCGAGTAAACACAGCAGACCAACATTAATTAGCAGAGAGGTGAAAGGAGTTCGCTGCTGCTCTAGGGCCTCTTGACCTAGGACAAAGCTGCTGCATGCCCATGTTGAATATACTGGATGATGATAAAGACTGGTTGTATCTGAAAAAGTGATGACATTTTTTTCGTGATGAAACTTTACCTGTGTATCCTACCCAACCTGACTACTCTAACAGGCATGGACTTGTTGCAATAAACTGCATTACAGGATTTACATCACAGGAGTTAGGTTAAAGTGCTCTTAATTATTCAGAATCTTTGAGTAGTCATCAGTAATCAGTGTAGTTTTACTTAGTTGGCTGTAGGCACTGAGGTAAAAATAAATCTTCACGATTTACTGTAGCTGCAGAATGTTAATGCTACCAGAAGGCAGTCACACCCCTTACGACATGTTTTGTGGCTATGCATTCCTCATCTACAGATGCTGCTGTTGGTGAAGACATTGGTATGTCAGCCTATGCCGGGATCATTTGCTTTCTTGACTGTTAGCGAGTCTGGTGAAAAGCTTCTGAATTTTCTTTCTAAGGGGCTGAAAACCAAAACTTGATGTTTTCGGTTGTTTTATAGTTTCAAGCGTCAGTCAAGCTGACCAGGAAATATCTCGGGATGTCACATTGTCTTTGTATTTTAAATAAACCTGTATCTACTGTACGCTTAGTAGACAAAGCGTTCCTTCGCTGCAAATGTTTGATGAAACAAATCAAATTATAGTTAATTTATGCACCCACAACTAAGTGACTAAGTGATGACATTAAGGACTTAAAATTAGGTTAATCTAAGACAAATTAAATCATACAAACTTTCATCGGTCAGTGTAACATTTCAGGTAACTCAACATTGTGACTTGTTCATTATATATCATTGACTATTTTCATTCTTAAAAAATACTATTGAAGAGAAAACATTTTTTTTCTTTAAATGGTAAAAAACAAAACAAATAGTTGTCTCTTGAAAATTAAACTATAATGTGCGCCATCTGACATTACCTGTGACACATTGTGGAATTAGTTTTGTATGTCTGAAGGTGCTAATAAAAAATTGACCACAAAATAAATAATTAAACTGTTATTGGGCCTCCTGGTAACTCACCTGGTTGAGCGTGCGCCCCATGTACCAAGGCTCAGTCCTTACCGCAGCGGCCCAAGTTGGATCCAACCCCTGGCCCTTTACTGCATGTCGCCCCCCCCCCTCTCTCTCTCTCTCTCTCCGCTCTCCTGTCTACAGCTGTCCTATCAATTAAAAATGGCATTAAAGCCCAAAAAATAATCTTTAAAAAAATTAAACTATTATGCACATTTTCACAAATTCAATAGCAGTGACAGTGCAAGAGAGACTATATTTTGAGATCAGAACAGCTGCAACACAGATTCAATTATACCATCTTAACAATGTAAAGCTTTAGGAACCATAAATGTAACTGCTGAACCAAACGGTCACATTTCTAGTTTGCAGACTTAGAATAATTTATTGGAACAGATACAAGGATTTGATCACAATCATCAATGCATAAAAGAACTATTAAAAAACAAAACAAATCATACTCTAAACAGCATTTATCAGAATATAAGAAATATAGATTTACTCTTTAAAAACATCCACAAGCAACCCCAAGTTGGTCCCAGTAATAAGAATGAAAAATGATCTTAATAAAAGTGGTCACTAGCAAAAGATATTAGGCTGTAGGCACATTCAGAACTGTAGGATACAGTGGACTCGCCTAAAAACAGTTATTTGTTCTGATGCTTATTACACACATACGTACAAATATTTTGATGTAAGACAAAGACAACTTTAAAAAATACAGGAAATATATACAATACATTTTCCTTGTTTCTTGGCTTGTAACTTCCAATTATCAATTATTTCGTAAAAACAAAAAGAAGTTACAAAATTAGTATCTGACAAAACACACTCGTGCTCATATTTATCCGGCCTGGTGTTCCAGTTTAAGTCTCTGAGCAGTTGGGAAGTTTCTGTCTGTGTGCTAGTCTGTTTATAGGTATTATAGAGTAATCACGGTGCCGTCCTCCTCCACCCCTCCCCTGGGCAGAGCGAGACTGTGTCGCGGGTCCGTTTTCAGAGAGCTGAGGATTTTGTGCAGGCTGCCGTTGCTGTGGCGAAGGGCTGGGTTGCTGCTGTGATGCGGAGGCTGTACTTGGTGATGACGGTGCTGGGACTGTTGGTGCGGGTTGGGCTGCAGGTTCAGGTCTCTGTGGAGCTGGTAGCTGAGGCTGCTGCTGTGGTGGTGGTGGTGGTGGGACTGGGACCCTCCGTTGAGGCTAGGCTGCGAGTGGAAGGAGGCAGTGGAGACCACCGATGAAGGACGTGTGGGGGGGCTCGGAGGTGCCGCTGGGCCCGAAGCCGTTGTTGGTGTCTGCTGGTGTGTGCGAGACACACTGGACGCCAGGGAAGCATTGGACCTCTGAGACGGCCGCTTGAGGCTGCTCTCAATGACAATATCCGTCTCTTCGTCACTCTCCAGGTCGTCTTGGTAACCATGTGCTCCAGAGGATATCGCCCCCACTGAGGCCACTGACAAAGTCGGGTAGCCAGTTGATCCGCTGCTGTCAGACGACTGACCTGAGCTCCCCGAGATCCTGCTGCTGCGAACCACATTGTTGCGCTGGTTCACCGGCTTGACAGTCACAATTAAGTTGTGGCTGTTGGCAATCATCATATCCGTTACCTGATCTAAGGACTTTCCAGTCACTTCAATGCCGTTCACCTCTAGCACCTCGTCATTAACCGCCAGCAGCCCGGTGCTCTCCGCCAACCCTCCAGGCACCAGCCGAGATATGAAGATGCCGGGGACTTTCTCGAGCCCGTGTGGGGTCACGCGAACGCTGGTTCCATCTCGGATGTAAAAGCCCAGGGGTTTGTCCGAGCCGTGACGATACAGTCGGACACGGCGGTGAGATTCAGGTAGGATATCCACATCAATGATGGAGGAGACGGGCCTGAAGTCCTGCGGCATGCCGATGCGGATGTGTGGCCGCTTGCGGTTGATGTCATTATTGCGAAGTGCGACCACTGCCTTCTTCTTACGAGTTATTGTGTTGGTGCCATAGCTAGCATAGTCAACCTCTTCTGTGAAGAAATAAAGGGAGACAGAAACAGAAAGTGAAATTAGGTTTCAATATTGTTAATGTGCAGGCAACACACGTTGAAAACATTCTTTCTTCCATGTGTACTTTGTTCCTAAATATTAAAGGCAACAAGGAAAAAAAGGAAAAACTAAAACACCTTAAGGCACAAAAAGACTGAGAGGATCTGTAAAGTTAAAACAAACTGACAACAGAAAAGTTTCCATCCTTGAACCACAAATCCTGTGCACGAGTTTTACCCTACATCTTTAAATCAAAGCACCTGCCTTACAAATTCAACAACCTTTGATCAAACTATGCACAGATGTGCTTGGAATTAGAAGGACCTGCTGATAATCATTTATACAGATGTTATTCCATGTGTGACATAACACAGTTCTTATTACTGAAGCCACAAACAAGGCCGGAGTGCCTGCTGGTTTACTCTATAAGTGAGTTAAGTATGAAGCAATGTTTTTTTTTTTTTTTAAATGATGATTTCAGCCTTTGTATGAATATGAGGTGAACATGTCGAGTGGATTCACATACGCCTAATGCTCTGACGCTCTGTATAAAACGCTGAGTATGCAGAGCATTCCTGCCTGTGCTGACAGAGGTGACCCACCCTCCTGCTACCAGGCAGCAGCTGTAGGGATCCCAGTGTGCATTTCTACACAGGCACATACATGTACTATCCTCATTACAAACTAGGGCTGCACGGTATGAGTAAAATATGCGATAACTTTGTTGAATATCGCGATAACGATATTACATGGGATAATAATAATTAAAAAAAAAAATAGTACTCAGTTCTGCATTTCTGCTGCTTTCCGTATTCTGCTAAAATACAACAAATTGCTTGTTGAATTTAAAACAATTGAAAGGAAATCATTTTGAAGATTCTTTTACTGAACAAATTGAACGTTGAATTGAATATAAAAGCCACCACTAAAAAAGAATGACAGTTACATTTTAAAGTGCAGTTTTCTGATATTTTCTTTCAACTAACTTGTGATCTGTCGCAGCCTTTTGCGATGTGTATATAACGACAGTTGATATCGCAATGACGATTAAAAAACGATATGTTGTGCAGCCCTAGTAGAAACATGGAACTCAAAAGATACTGAGCAGTCCTCCACTAGCTGAACTAGTAAAAGACCCCAAAAGATATGATACAATGTGGAAAAATGAGCTGTGAGTGAAGATCAACGTGGAAATCTCAGTTAAAGCATGATGTTTCCAACCAGAGATTTAGAGCAATTAATAAAACAATGAAATGCCTCATAAAGGACTGGCCTCTTCAGAACAACATAGCTGCTGCCAAACATGCTCATGCACTTAAATAAAATAAAAGGAGGGAGGATTGGGGCTGGAGTGGAATGAAAAATATACTCTGGGGTGTTATTGAGTTATGGTCCTGATAAAGACGTTGTGAGATAGCAAGAAACGACACAAAGAGTGCTCCATGATGGAAAAGAATAATAACTTGTTAGCACTCTAATCTTCCCTTCTCAGGAAGACAGGAAATCTGGACACAGCAAAGCCTGATGTGACAGGAAGTAAAAGGTCCCCAGGCGGGAGCATCAGCTCCTGCATTTCCATGGCAACAGCGATGAGTCATCTTTGCCCTACTGTTTGGGACACCTGCTTTCTGAAATTATCATGGGTGAGCACACTGCAATTTTGGGCCCTGTCTTCAGAAGTACACCGTGGAAGGAGAGAAAACTGAAACAAATATGGAGTCTCCGAGCAGAGCCAGCTGGCCAGTCGACCCTTCGGCCCCAAGAGGAGCGTGGACGTCTGCCATACAACTACCTATGCGCAATGCTGACTCATCATTAAGACACGTTTTCTTCCTCCACCGCCTCCTCTTGCTCCTCCTGAGCAGAATGTTGATGAAGCAGCATGTGTTACTACAGCATCAGAAATGAAGAGTCTGGGGGGAAAACAGTGTGAAATCTGCAGTGACAAGAACCACAGTACACATGGGGAATTGGTGATGACTAAATTGGGGGGAAAATAAGAATGATAAATGAGCGTTAGTGACATAGTAGATTGACGTCTCTTGGCACAGCGTGAAATAATGTTAAGTGCTCACAGACTTTAGCCAAACTGCTGTGCCAAAACGGCATTATTCCAGATAAAGAAATAGCCGTATCTTATCAACTTTTGCTGCTTTCAAATTACCCTTGTTAAAAATGCCATTTTTAAAGCAAACACTTCTGAATATCAACAAACTTAAAGTCCATGATGGGATCCTTAGTTTTCTGGGCATGCTGTGGCAGAAGCTGACTTGATTGAATCCAGACAAGGCATTTGCTACAGGGATGGAATTTCTGCCACAAGTGCAAGTCTCCCTGATGGGAACCATGTTGGAGGGGATCGCTGCACAGTCTCATTACATTCTATGGTGTAACACCGTATATTCCTTCACTACCCTCACCTCCATCTGAAACCACATAGCACACCACTTCCCCAGTGTATTTAGTAGCACAGATGATCTTTCAGTCAGAAATCCTATGTGTACAACTATAATTATGCTTTTTATTTGTAATGTCTTACAGCTGTTCTGCAAAATCCCATAAGAAGCCCATGTTGGTGTAATTTGTTTAAAGAAACCTACAGATACAAAGACATCGGTTGTGTTTGATATTTCCTAGGGCGATAGGTAAAGAGGGAAGATTAAAGTTAAGCTGAGCAGGGGTTAAATCTGTGTTTGGGACACCTTGTGATGATTACACTGATCACAATTCACTGGGAGCACTGCCTTTTAAAGAATCAATGTCTAAATTCTATCTCTCCAATGTCCGTTATTGTTCAACATAGTAACTAACAATAACAGATCAAAATACACATTTCTCCACTCCATTTCTCTTTCTAAAAGTAAGACCAGCAACTCAAAAGGGAAGCGTAGCGAGCAGAAAACTAGCACAAGCCCAGTGTAAACCAGTTGATACAATCACACACAGTTGATGACGTGAAAGTATCACACTCCATCACCGACCATCCAGAAATGTCACATAGTTTGTGGAAGAATTTGAATGTGAGCCATGTATGTACGAGTGAGAAGGCGTTAAAAAACAAAAACAAACACAGGTGAAGCAGGTACACTGGGTTGAAATCCTCACATTCAGCAAACCCTGAAGTCATTTTATGTTTCAGGAAAGCAGACATAATACACATAAACCCCACTAGAGGTGGGATAAATAGCCCATTAATTCAATAGTATATCAACAGAAAATTAGTCGGCAACTATTATGGTAATCGATTAATCGTTTTAAGCCGTTTTTCAATCAATAATTAAACTATTGAATGAACATGGTTCCAGCTTGTCAAATGTGAGAATTTGTTGCTTTGCCTTTAATCACAGCAAATTGAATCTCTTTTCACCTTCTGGAAAATTGTAATTAGCATTTTTCACCAAAAAGACTAATCAATTAATCGAGGAAATAATCAGTAGATCAATAGATGATAAAAAAATAATTGTTAGTTTCAGCCTTTAAGTGCACCATGCCTTCAATCCCAAGCTACTGTAAACTGGAGTTAAATGCCTTGTATGCATATGCAGACCTGGCCAATAAAAGTCAATTCTCATTCCGACGCACGGCTAAAGCTAAAGCAAATTCCCCTGGTTAAGTAAAACCACCAAAGCATCGTTGGATTGCAGTATTTGGAGATGCCAAGCCAATTAAGATGTCGAGTCATAGAACCAGACTGTGGCAGCAAAACCCCTGTCTGTCTATGTCTGTCTGCAGGGCTGGGGTATTATATTCAGGACCAGTGCATTCATCAAACTGAAATGGGTTTTTCCATTGTAAAGTTAAACACCATGTTCGCTCTTACTGTGAAATACACTCTATAGCAGAAATTGTAAACTTGCATGTGCTTCTTCTGCCGTAGTGTGTAGTTTTAACTAAATGTGATTGCAGTCTAGGATAATGCCAACAAAGGACTCTGCTCTTTAAATTCCAGATCAAGACTTTTGTAAAACAGTACAATCTCATAAAGGCCACTGATTACTAGTTAAATCAGGATGAACTATCAGGTGTCACAGTTTACTAGTCCTAACTTGATCCTGCTGACACACACACACACACACACACACACACACACGTACGTTATGGTAACAACTCCTGACAAACCTAATCCCTGCTAAACTGATGCATGATGGGTAAGCCAATGTGAACCTGTTAATCAAAGACTGCTGGGTCACTGCCAGGCATCTGCAGGCTAAACAGCACCTCAGATCAAGGCCTGTTAGAAAAGCTTGGCGTTTCAATTAGCTGTTACTCAATATTTCCACAATGTCATTACCATCAAATGTTAATATTTACCCATCAGTATGGAATATAAAATTCTAATTTAGGTGATGCCCAATCTAAGAACACACAGAGCATGCCATGCAGCTGTTTGCATTTACCCTAAACTTTAGTTTGTTCTAAACGTAACGTCAAGGAATTCCACCCGAAGTACAGCTAATAGCGAGGGTAAATGCTGACAGGGACGGAAAACATTTATTCACTTAAACAACATTCAACATCTGTGGTAAAGAGTATCAGTAAGAGTAATCCGACGGCTCTGACACAGCTGGGTGGATAAAGAAAGAAAGGTCAGTGGGATTTTCACATTGTCGTGCTTTCCAGCATTGAAAACCTTAATTCTGTCATGCAATACTGGCATAAAGTAATCATGAATATGTGTTCAATTAGGAACTAGGAATACTGGAGCTAAAAACCACATGATGCTAAAACTCCAACCCACACAAGGTCAGGGGAAAAAGGTCAGAGGTGGAAAGACGGCTTCTGGATGACTTCAACATTCTGCTCTCTGCTGATGTGTGAGGCTGTGTGCATGTGTGTGTGTGTGTGCATGTGTGTGTGTGCGTGTCACTAGAGGAATGTGGTGGTAAACGTAGTTGGGGATATCTCCGAACAAGTTAAAGACCTGCATAACTTGACAGGCGTGGGCTGCTTTGAACCAAAGCAACTGGCTATTTCAAGCTTGCCATGATGGATTTTAAGTCATGCGATCCATCACTGGCATATTGCTAACCTTTTTACAGCCGTAGTCAGTGCTAAATGAGAGTCAGTTACCTGACAATCATTTAAATTAATAGATAGATAATATATATCAGGATAAATGTAAGGATTAATTGTTGTAATACCGCACTGGGCCGGAAAAAAACAGACCAATTAGAAGCCAGCTAACTAGTTTGCATCTGGCTCTCAGTTGCTATTGAATGCCTCATGCTGTTTTTGGAAAAAAGAAGAAAAATGGTCTTTGTTCCACTGAAGCCCACCTCTAGTTAACCATAGCTGTGAAGAGAAGGCCCTTTAAAGTCCTACTGCTTTTCCACCATCTCCCATAAAAGACAGGAATCTAAAGAGTTTTATGATCAACCATTAGGCCCTCTGTGCGCACTTGTTCCTGGCAGGTCTTCTTACATTCACTACTGACTCGACACAACTGTAAACAGAGACAGAAGAGACGCTGGGAATGAACCAAAAGAAAAACACACTTCTACTTTAACAGCACGTTTTCAAATCCTTGTTATGATTTGGTAATGTAATGTGCGATGGAATGGGAGTAATACACAAATGGTATGAGGAAATTAATCAACTAGGAATATGTATGGCGTGCGTTTGTGTACGCTACTCTGTAAGCATCGATGTGAAAACATTAGCTCCTGACTTTACATAAGTGAATATGCAACAGCACAGCCACAGCTTTTGGTTCTGGTTCCCCTCAGAGGCACAACAATCACTGAGCAGAAGTTCACACTAATAATGCTTGAAGAGGTGTTTGGGGCAGGCCTCATGTGTGATATTTCACACAGGTCTTTGTGAAAGTTGGCACGCTATGTTAAAGCACTTTTGGTATATGTGTGTTGGAACCAGAGCCAGAATTTATAATCATTTTTCATCATTTTACAGAGTTGTATGTACAACGCTAGCATGTGTAAATGCACAGTGCCTGCATGTAACGGCACAGTAACATGTTAATCTGTACGCACGGAAATCTTTGTTCTTGGTAGGCAGAAAAATATGTATCCATCTTTATAAATAGAAATTGCAATTATCAACTTTGATTGGCTGAGTCGCTGCCAAAGCAGCTGCAAGAAAATTAAACAAAAAATGATATCATTTATCAGTGGAAAGCCTTGTTATTATGTGCATGTGAGACTTGGGGCAACAGCGACGACATCAACACACTGCTAACAGCTTTAGCGGTGGAGCCTCAGGGGTGTGACCCCCTGGTAATGATATTTTGACTCAGTGATATGACCAAGACACTAGCAGCCCAGCTGAGGAACTTACAAACACACAATCCTCTGTTAAGACTGCTTTACAAAAGCAACACCACACCATGCAAACAAGACTGCACTGCAGCTGGATATTTAGATACAGTATATGAAGCATGTATGAAAATGCTACATGCTAGACTTGAGCACAGATCACCATATTGTCAATGTGCGGTGAAAACAATGTATCTCCAATTTTTCTGATTAACTTAAAAAGGACTAGTTCGACATTTTGGAAAAATATGGTACGCAAATTGATAGTTTACACTTTCGTACGAATCAAACAAACAAGATATAGTGAGTTAAGTTTTGAGCTTTAGGCTGGTAGGCACATTTTTGTACCTATGGCCAGAGCCAAGCTAGCTATTTATCCCTGTTAACAGTCTGTGTGCTAAGCTAACTGCCTGCAGCTTAATATTTACTGTGCAGACATGAGTGATGGCAATCTTGTCATCCAAGTCTCAGCAAAAAAGGGACTTAGTGCATTTCCCAAAATGTCCAACAATTCCTTATTTTCACAGCCACGATATATCAATTAGTTCACTTTTGTACGCTAACACTACAATCCATGACCTACGGCATGTTGCTCCGTCTACAGCATATCCAGCTACAGTCCATCTATGCAAGTGACATTCCTGCACCCCAACAACCCCCCCCCCCCCCCCAGCCCCCATCATGTTTTTTTCGGCCAAGCGTGACAAAGTGCTTAGTGACAGGAGAGACCATAATCACTGAAGAGGGGGAGAGACGAGGCACACACAGAGAATGGTGAATAGTGCTAGACCCTGCTGCCTTTTGCATTAGGTCACTGGATGCTGTGGCAGTGGGCTTCATTCCTGGGCCCCACAGACAAGACACACACATACGCACACACAGCAGGAAGCTTCTCACTTTCAAAACCACCAGGATATGGCACAAAGTAGAACAAGATTAAACAGCACATGACAGAGCACAGCCAAAAGGAGACAGCCCAGTACAATGCAGTACAGTAAGCGTATGTGTCCACTGAAACATTCCCCCCCCCCCCCCCCTAGCCCACATTTGCATTTTTTGTCCCGTTTGCAGAAAAGACATGATTTAATGAAATGCAGAGTGCTTTTCTATTGCCTTCTCCTCATAGCGTGGGCTCAGAAATAGCTGGTTTTCATGACTCTCCAGTGGTTTCATACAACACATGCAAATACAGCAAAATGAGCTGGATTCCTCTCCCATGTAAATAAGCTGCAGCAAATACTAAAACAGTCATTTTGCCTCTACCTTTTGGGTTGCCAGGTCAAGTTTTCACCTTTGTCAATGTAAAGTACACGTGGAGCCCCTTCCAATGGGGCGTACACACATAAAATGTGAGGAACGAACCAAAACAGTCAGTATTCTTGGATGTCTCCTGTCTTCCCTCATTGGAGACGGCCGGGAAGTCTGTGTGTTTAGGGGCTGACCACTGCCAAGGGGTTCAGCTAACACTAACATGGAAAAAGAATCCAGACAGAATAAAGAAGAATTTTTTCTTTTTAAACATGCAAACATATTTCACATTCTTGCAGGGGTGGTTGAGGCAGGGCCGGGTGGAAATTTGGAGAAGCTTATTAAACGTACGTGGTATTAATCGACAGCTGCACTGAAGGTTTGGGTAGAAACTTACTGGAAGTTTCTGTGATCTTATGCATGCTGTGTTATGCTAGGTGCATAGAAGAGATTACGAACAGGCCGTGGTGGAATGTAACCAAGTACATTTACTCAAGTATAGTACTTTCATACAATTTTGAGGTACTTTACTTGAATATTTCTTTATATACACTATCCATACTTCTATTTCACTACAACGGCTACCGTACAAAGTAAAAATTTACATACAAAAAAATATCAGTTTATAAAATATGATGCATTAGTATTTATTAAACTTGTTGATATTAAAATAGGTATCATATGTTTGCATTTAAACATTAAAAGGTTAATGCATCAATAATAATAATAATAATAATAATAATCAAATAACACAAAATACAACACTTACTACTTTTACCCAAGTAATGGATCTGAATACCTCTTCCACTACTTCATATAGGAGAGTACACACATTACTACCTCTACTTTAACCTGCTCGTTCCACAAAGAGATAGAAAAAAAGAGTCTGGACTGTCATGATAACTTATAAAGAGACTTTGAAGACCCACAATCATCTGTGAGTGTACACTTGTATTCACGCTTCATGCTTTCGTGGATAAAAAATAAATAAATAAAAAAGAGACTTTAGAGGGATTAGAAAAACGAACAAGAATCAGGTAAGAGTCGGCTGAAAACAGTCTGCAAGAAAAAAAAAGTAAAACAGGAGTTTTCCTCGTGATAAAACAAGACAGAGCTCTAAAACTTTTGCATGCAGACATGTGCTGAGTAGCACTTTGCACGCACCGCCTCCATTCCTTCACTCTCTGCACTCATTTGATTAGCAGTTACCGCTACACACAGGGGCCGGGCTGCACATCTGGGACACGTTAAATGGAGCTGCCTTGTCTGCTCTGTTCTGGCTCGGCCTGTATGGTTGGGTGGGTTGGGGAGGGTGTCACAGGTTTAAGATTCGCAGCAGGTATCACCCCACCCCCATCACACACACCCAAACGTTGGGCCAAATCACAAGGGGAACAGAGGTTAAGACTGAGAGAAACATATTTTAAGAGAAGGGAGTGGGAGAGTGCGTACTTAAGAAGATTAACCTGCATTTGTGTGTGTGTGTGGGGTGGGGGGTGGGAGGAACATCAAAGAAGGAAGAAGAGGAGAGCGATGGAGTAGACAGGTCTTGCATTCCACTAACCTTTCAAAAGGGACAATCACTCCATCAAGTGTTCCACCTTCAGAGAAAAAGATGTGCTGTTGGGGGGGTTCACTAACCTTCCTGCCTCCTGCTCTCTCTCTCTCTCTCTCTCTTCAATATAGCCAACTACTGCTTCTGGTTTTAATCCAGCTGCCTCTTTGCTGATCATATGCATGTTTCCAACCAAGCAAACACATGCTGTTGATTTAAGCTCCACCAAGTCTCCACCACCATCTGGCCCACAGGTACCTGGGCTGTGGCTTCACTGCTTACTAGCCCATGTGAAGATATAAATACATGTCAGCTCAGTCTATCCTTTCTTAAGTAAAAAGTCCAAGAACTCCAAAGTTAATGGAAATCTTGGACTTTTTACTAAAGAAAGGATAGACTGAGCTCTAAGCGGTGGGCAGATTTTTCATTTCAAATAGAACAATTAAAACTCAAGTATAAACATTAAAAGACACCCCTGCAACCATATGCCAAATCATATATTTTACAGGCATTTTGGCAAAAAAAGGATCAGGGAAATAGATCCTGGCGTTGCTCCGGTGACACAAGTCACAGCAGCTGACTTGGATTTGTGTCGCTGCCACCTGTCTGGCCTTCTGTTTGTGTGAGAGTCCATATGAGTAATTAAGTGTGTGTGTGTGTGTGTGTGTGTGTGTGTGTGTGTGAGAGAGAGAGAGAGAGAGAGAGAGTGAGAGCGCAGGACAGACTTAAGGATAACACAGGCAACAGAATGACTTTAAAATATGTACACAAAGTACAATTTCCTGATATCCAATCTGTCTTTTCTATTTTCCGTCTTCTCTTAAATACAGCCCACAATTCAATTCCTCTCCCACACTCACAAAACAAACCACAAAACACAAACTTAGCAGCCTTCAGCCTCGTCGACCATCAAATAATGTGTGACCCCAGGCTGAAAAGATTTGCACTCCATTGGATTTGCTTCACATTGCTTAATGAAGAGAACTATGTTTATGAGTCCTGTGTGAATATTATTCATGTGGGCTCACCTCAGGAGTGGGAAAATGGGAATATGGTTCATTTGCTATAGCTCGTTGTCCAGCGTTGTAGTTGTGTTGAAATTACCTTATGTTATTTAAACAGCTTTAGTGAATTGGCATAAAAAGTGGCCACACTGGCAGCAACAGCTGGAAATGCACTTGTTGCTGTGGAGGAGTAGGTTCATTATTTACTATATTGTATAAACCAACCAAATTGAACCACTGAGGCTTGCAATAACATATCTTGGGCCGTGTATTTAGCTAACATGAGAAGGTTCAATATTTAGAAGCCAAATATTGAAATACACACATCTAAATAATGTAGTTATATTACAAAGTTATACATTCGTAACAAACAAAAGGAGATATAGGTTCACTAGGGCTTTCTGGTTTGCGTGTCTGTTTCATGTCCCTCAGCCATCTATCCATACTACTAGGGCTGCCCCCTCTTGGTCGTTTTGGTCTCAGTCGACTAAGATTTCTTTAGTCGATAAGTAATTTTTTTATGCTTATTCATGCTTAATTAGTCATTTCCAAGCAACTTATGAGAACATTTCTGGAGAACACAAGATTTAAAGTGGTGCTTTTGCGGGATTAATTTCAGAGAAACTCCGTTTTACAGATGGTTAACTAACTACATTTATATTGCGCTTTTCTAGTCTTAACCACCTCTCAAAGAGCACAGCTCTGTCGATTAAATCAACTAATCGATTAGTCGACAAAATCATATAAGTGTTAGTCGACTAAGAATTTCTTTAGTCGAGGACAGCCCTACATACTACTGTCTAGAGGTCTTTACGGCTCCGAAATGTAGTAAAATGAGATCCAACCTGACTTGGTGTAATTTGGACCTGGGTCGGATCTAAGCTCCTCAAAACCACAAGTGAACTCAGGAAGACCTCTACTACTGACCTAGTTCCCCACCTTCATTCTCCTCCACCTTTTGGCACTGATCTGAGTTTAAGTCCTTTTCTAATCTTTTATCAGATGCAGGTGACAATCAACAAGCAGACTAGGAGGATTATGGTCTGTCTGGCTCTCTCACTGTCACAAACACACAGTGCAGACAGACCAAGAAATGCCAGAGGACATTCAAGCAGGCAGGTAAGGAAATGAAACAACCATGCAAGTAAACACACATGCAGACTTAAATATTGAAAAAAATTCCTTCTGTAAACAGGTGGAAAGAGTGACATCCCATCATGCCTTGCAACCAATTTTGATTTGTAGTAAACTGACGGCTTACGGGAAAACAGAGAGACTGAGAAAGGTCGAGACTGTCTCACAGAAGACGCATTGCTGCGAAGGACTTACATCAACACACACGCAGGAAAAGTGATCCTCTTATGAAAATGCCTCTGGAGACATTTATCTCATTCACACTGTGGGCAAGAAAAATAATCATCAAGCTGCAACTCGATTTATAAGCAGCCAGAGAAAATGTTGACTCCAAAGCTGAACAAGATCATTTTGAATCCATATCAAAGCAGACAAATACACAGTCACACACACACACACACAAGTGTGCACCAAATCAGTATGGTAGTATTGGCTGAAATAGGCTTCTTGTCTACTTTAGTTGTTGATCCAGTTGGATTTCACCATTGTTAATCATTTGAAGGGAATTCAGCATGAGACTTCCACCGGTATGTGGTGAACTCTGCCATTAACGTGAGCACCCTTATTGACCTCTATTCAGTCATGAACATGGGTCAATGAAAAGCCCCTTCCTGGCCTCCAGGTGAGGGGCCCCCTGTTCCACGGGTGTGATTGGGTAAATCCTTCTGCAAGCTTGAACAGGCCTCAGTCCCACCCTCCCCTGCACCTGAAACACCAACAACCGCTCTTACACAAAAACAGCATTAAAGAACCCTTCCTGCGTGTGGTGACACATATCCTTGGTTCTTCCTGCTCCATGTTTTGCTCCACTGACTCCATTTGTCGTTTACTCCATCTAGTCTCTGCAGCCAAATCACTACTCTCTCTTCTTTTACAAACACCATGTCAAAACTGTCTGTAGGAGTATTTCCACATGAGCCGTCAGCGTCCATTGTTTCGGCGAGTCTCTGGGACACAATTCATATCAGGACAAAAGTCAGGGCTCATTCCTCCCCTCCTCCATTCTCTTCCTTCCTCTCCCATCCTGAACTGCTGAGTTGGCCTGATTCAACCACCAACTCGTGGCCCACATGTCTCTAGTAGGGGGGAGGGTGGGTGGTAGAGGGAGCAGCATCTTCTCACGGTGTGTCGGCCCATTGCTGCCAGACATCTGTGAGTCAGTTCGGGAGCTCATAAGATGGCAAATGTTATAGAAGAGCCAGGCTTTAGGTTAAATCTTAGCTTGTGAAAGTTTATTGCAGTATGATGTTTTCATGCTGACTGCACCAATGATGCATTCATCCACAATGGGCTCACAGAAAAACAGTAAATCAGCCCACCTTTGTGTGGCTATGACTATTGAGTGCATGCAACAGAGGGTGTCGTTATTCACTTTTTTTCTCTACATTAAAGAATCATACTTGGTATTTTAGATTTTCTATGAACATGTTATACACTGTATATCAAAAAACTATTTTGCACAATTTCCTTCAGTACTCACTTGGTGAGCGGACCGTGAATGTATTCATCAAAAGTATAAGACAAAAATGCATCTGTGAAAAAGTGACTGAACTGATCACTTAGAGACCGGCCATAGTAAAGCAAAACAACACAACCAAATATCCAATGACCAATTGATAACTGCAGAAACTCTTCCAAGAGTAATCAATTGCACAATGGGCAAACCAAAGACAAGACGCATGCTTTAGATCCTCTTAGTGCTTTGCTCTGATGTTGAATGAGGTTTGCAGTGGCTACTGTTAGCTCTGGTGATTTGTGACAGCCAATCATAGATACTTCTGGCTCCAGTCTAGCCAATCAAATCACTCCTATGTTATGGCTAAACAATTGCTGGACTGGTGAGGGGGCATGACAGCTTGTCTCATTGTTTTAGCCTCATGACCTATATATGGCTATACTCAGTCTCTTAGCCGGATATAATTGTTCCTTTAATTCCTCGAGCCCCCCCAACACACACACACACACACACGATACAGTTGCACTAGTCCACTCAAATCAAATGTGCCATAATGCACAAGCTCTAAACTACAGCCCAATTTCTTTCCTTTAGAAAACAACAATAAAATGGCTTCTTGTTTCGTCAGTGTGGCTTGGCCACAAGGGGATACCAGAGGAGTAAACAAACTTAAAGAAACAGCCAACTCCCTCTCAGCAGACCGGATCAGACTATTTATAGGAAAAGCTCAATGCAACATGAACAAAATTTAACACATAAACATGCCTTTTTTGCACTGAAGGCATGATTGTTCAGTGTCAACGTGCAGCATTGCATGTAATCATGTTAGTGCATGTTACACGCATGGCCTTTGATTTGAGACAGATCTCAGACAGACACACTGGTGTCCACGCAGGCCAAATGACACAAGTTCATACAGTGCACTTGTACACAGCTCATACCGCCATGTTTGCACAGGCTTTCATGTTGAGTGGATCTAATTTTGGATGTTTTTTTGCTTCAGGGAATGAACTTCTGACCAGGGTCATCAAATGGGGAAAATAAATCCCATCACATGTTACGAGTATGAGCACATCTCATTGGCTTTAAGGGATGCAAGGTGTGTGTGTTTGCAATGTACATGACTACATGACTATTGGTGCTCATGGACATGAGCAGCAATATGCACAGCAAACAAGACTCAATTCAAAGCAAGTGGCAAGTTGAGATCCTTGCTGTAATTACAAAGTAAGTGGGGCTGATATTTACTTGTTTACTATCTAAACCATAGACAAGCTACCAACAGTTGGCATGAGCCAGAAGTTGTAGCCAAGACACCGTTAACCTACTGCTGGGTGGTTCTGAAGCCAACCTTGCCAGTGGTGAGTGTGCTTGCTGTGGCTGAGCTGTCGAGAAGCAAAGTCAGTCCCTCCTTTGTAATTATGGACTCCAAAAATAACCTTTTGCAGAGGCAATGCTAGGTTTATGTTGTGTTAGCTACCTTGCACTTATCATGGCTCAGCTTGCTTAGGCCAAAGAGCTATATGTTGTAGATGTAGTTCTTTTGATAAGAAGATTAGGAGGGTTCAAATGAACGGTTTTCGAATGATCCTTAAAGCGTAACTTCCATTGAAAAATCAAACAGTGAAATAGGCCCAAACTGTATAAAAGAACAAAGAAATATTAGACATGGTGAGAAATGTGTTAAAGATTACAGAAAACCAAATATGATATGTGCGTCACTGACAATCACACTCTTTTAAGCCAACCTCCATGCTTTGATAATGCGAGATAAACTAGGATTTCCTCAAAGGACGCAAATCCTGCTCAAGCTTGCACTTGTGTTCATTACATTTGTATGAGAGTTTTCCAGTGCTAGACACAGAGCATGCCTGGCCTTGTCCTCTAGCAGAGCTGTAATTAAGGAGGAACTGCAGTGAGCAGTCTCACAGCGAGCCCAGCAACAAAACCAGCAACTCCTCCCTGCAAAACCCACTAACATCCACCCAGCATCCCTATCCCCTGCTCTCTCCAACCCCAAATCTTCCCTCACTTTGCTCATGGTTTGTTTCTAAACTTGGCCTGGGAATTTTCCACTGCACACTTTTATTCGACCAGTCTCAGTATTGTCTCTGTCCTGTTTAAGGGGAAATCCATCCTTACATTTCTATATATTGTTTACCTGTGACGTTTAATGCATTACAGGAGATACTTTCTGATAAAATGTGTTTGTTGAACCCTCAACCTATCATGCAAAGTTAATTATCCCGTTATCATCCTGTATTTCCCAGAATTAGGTTCAACCACTCCAATATGAGCAGACATAGATTTCTGTGAAAATTGAACTATTAGGATGAGGATTAAACTGGTTTCTCTGCTTCTTCTAGAATTTGTTTCTCAATGCAACATGTTGATTTTAAAGATAATTTATCTAGAGGGACTGCCAGCAAAAAGTAGTTGTTAAATGGGCAAAACGTTTTGTCATTTACCTGTGAAAATAATTAAAATGTATCACCATAAGAAAAAGGTTCAAGAATTGTTGGAGGTTATTTGAATGTTTTAAAGTAATAGTTTTAGGAGACATGCTAATTTGCTTTCTTGGTGAGAGCTAGACGAGAAGATTGATACCACTGAAATGCCTGTGTGCTAAATATGAAGCTAGGGCCAAGGAATGGTTAGCTTAGCTAAGCATGAAGACTTAAAACGTGGGGAAACAGCTAGCCTTGCTCTGTCTGCACGTAACAAAATCCACCAGCAACTCTAAAGCTCACTAATTAACACGTTTGTTTAATACGTACAAAAAAACAAACCAAGCTAGCTCTTTCCCCGTTTCAAATTCTTGCTAAGCTAGGCTAATGAGCTGCTGGCTGTAGCCTTATACTAATATAGGACAAGTATGAGTGGTTTCAATCTTCTTACTCTAATTGTTGGCCATAAACTAAATGTATTTTCCCCACTTCTTAGTTTTTTTTAAGTATACCATCCTAGAATTAAATGGTATAAACTACAGGAAACTTATGTAAAACTCCATAGAACACCTTTTAACATAAAGTAAAATCCTATTGTATAGAAAAACAGATGTGTTATCATTACTGGTTTATTCTATCGAGTTAAGAAAGGGGAAATCCCTAATGCTTATGACAACATACAAACAACAACATCATAAACAAAGGACAAAAACTCACACACAGTTGGAAATTCCGTCACACATGTCACAGGATTTCATTCCACTTTCAAGCCATACACCAAGGGAAAAAAAATAAGGCACGGAAGTACTTCAAGCTTTTTTTTTTCTCTCTTTGAAGGTTCATGCCGCTGAGGAGTGGCCTGGTGGTGGAGGCGGCTTAGGAAGTTGTTTGTTTGTCCCTGAAGGACTGGCTATATTCATTTCATCCAGCATTCAATTTCCAAAAGCCTGCATCTCGCTTATTTAGATGCAGAATCAGGTCAATTTCAACTGAGCCACTGAGTTTCTGAGAACCAGAGAAGTCATAACAGAAAGTCTGTCAAGATGTGATAGCATTCCTGAATTGAAAGCAGCTGTGTGTATAGTTCATTTTTACCAATATGAAGAGCTGCAAATCGACCACATCCTTCAGCAAATTTGCACGTCAAACATTTTAAGCGGTTTTGTCAGAAGGACGAATTTTCTGCATACTCAACTATATTTTCCGACAATTTGTGACCATGCAAAACCAAAATGGAACATTTTTGACTCTGGGTTGGTCAACATGTCAAAATAAATCCATTAAATGCTCAAAACATGACAAACTGATGATAGTAGGAGTGCCCCGACACAGACACTCCTGTCCCACAATGTCTGGAAACTTCATTGTGGGGGAGCAAGGACGCAGTTCAAAGTAGGGTCGTAAACCAAAATGAAAGCAGGGACTTAGGAAACACAAACACCAATATAGTTCTGCCAAAAACAACAGCCCTTACAAGTTTAATTAAAATACAGGACCTCCCCTCCCACGCCTCAACAACAGAGCGAAGGGTTGAACATGTGTTTCAGCTGGGATTTGTGATGCATATGAAAATGTGCAGTCCAAAAGCAACCAATCATGTGTGCATGACTCAACAAACAAGCACAAGTTAGATGTAACGGGACAGTGAGTGTGTGCATGCTCGTATCTGGCTGTATGTTTAGTATTGGTGTGGATTTGTGTTGGTCCCTTATTGTGCCAGCTGACGTGATTTAAAGCATCATCCATGCTGGTCTGCAGTGGATTCGCAGTCAGAGGCACAAAGAGAGGCAGCTCCCCATCGGACATGGCTGTTGCTTCTCTGTCCTGCTCCTGGCAGGCACCAGGCATCTCCATCACACTTTAACTGTGGCTGGCATTGTCTGAAGACATGCAGAGAAAAGGCCACACAGGTTTTATTGAGAAGCCCACACACACACACTACCTAAAAAAAGGTTTTACGGCACTGAAACTTTCCCCAGTAGAGACAGGGATTTATTTGGTATGGCGCAGAGAGGCACTGTAAGCGGGAAAGATTTCCGACACTGACGAGCCCTTGAACACCTCACTTCCCTGAGATGAGTCGTTTAAAGCGGTGCATTTTCCCATGCTGCTGCCCTCTGAATGCGACAGATGTGTCGATGACAGATGCGTCATCAAAGTATCAGTGTAAAGCTCACACAAAAATAATAAAAGGCTTTTTGTCCCATACCATACATGAAATGTGCTTGTGACACCTTTGTCTGGACAGGCTTCCCCTCTTCTCCAAAAAATTCCTGATTTCAGTTGGCTCAGATTGCAATGAGAGGATAACAGCCAGACCGCAGGATGGAGGTGGACTCAACCTGCCCAGTCCTCCCTCCTTCCTTCCTACTCCCTGCCTGTCTGTCTGTCTGTCTGTCTGTCTTTCTTACTGTCAGGCTGACTCCCCACTGTCTGCCGTGGTTTTCCCCCTTTGACAATTAAGTCATGCCTGAGCTCAATTGGGTCAAGTAAGTAGCTACCTAAAACAGCATTTTTGAATGTGGACCAAAATGATCAGCCGGGCGAGTTTGCGCTGTTTTGTTGGCGTCCTATCTGACAGGAATTGCACACTTTCACCACTCTGGCAAAGAGAATGCATAGCATGGTGGAGATGTAACAAAGAAAACAAAAGCACAAGAGAGGAAAAACAGAGAGATGAGCTATAACTGACAGCTGCAGTCTTCTTTTCCTTCAAGGAGCAGTAGGCAGTGCATAGGAAATAGTTGTTTCATAGCGATCACGTTCGCTCAGCCAGCTCCTTTCATTGCACAGCCTGAGGCCGCTTTCTGGTACCAAACACAAAGACTAAAGGTAGTGGCAGCTCCAGCACAACCCTACCCTACCCAACCTCATGCTTAATGACTATGATGTTCTGTTAAGGGAGTCACAAAAGCAAACTGAGGCAATGCAATAAGGCCATTACATGACCAAAATAGATCTGCTGGAATAAGAAAAAGGATGCTTTTTGTCTAGTATTTGATTGTGTGGCTGGCATGCAAGCTTATGATCCCCTGGACATCATACAACATGCAAACGAGCAAAGAGGAAAAAATAGAAAAAGCTGCACATTGGCATGAGTAGATCCTGAATCATCTATACTAACCAAGAGATCTATTCTAATCCAGTGTCCGAGGATTAAATCAGCTCTGTGAGGTCTGACTGGGATAAAGAGCCAATAATTACTGAGGTGGCTCTATCACTTGTCAAAGGAAAAATGTTGTGGGGTCAAAGATTTAACCTAGAGCTACCATGACTGAGCACTGGCATGTTGACACATCTGCTGCACAATCCCATCTAGTGAACAGGGCATATGGACAAACGTACACACACACCACGTGTTCTCAGAAGCCCTTTGGCCATGATGTGAGTGGCCAGATGTGCTGACAGAGTCCTGCAGTCAGCCACTACAACAGCACACAGAGGAACACAACAGAGACTGTGGCTCTAAAATGTATAATAACTGCTTTGTGGATTTATACTGAGAACAATGTAAATAACATGTATTCAATTGTGGGACAGTGAAAAAAATGTTTATGCAATGTAATAAAATATATAATAAGAATTATGGATGCACCGATCTAACAGACTGGAACGGTATTGGCTCCGATGCTAACCGTATTAGGCAGATCAGGTATCAGGCCGTGATGCAACCAATCCAGTTTCTGAATGTGTTATTATCAAATTCAGGCCCAATTCATAAAATGATCCCAATCACAGTGAGATAAGACAACACTAGTATCAGAATCAGCATCGGGAGAAAAAAAATGTTGAACAGGTGCTTACCTACATTTGAAACAATCCGAAAATAAAAATACATCCCACCTTTAAATTTTCTTTATTCTGTCTTGTTATCTCTTTGATCAAATATTAACCACATTACAGACAAAACTATGGAACATTTGAAAAGTGGGTTAAGTGTGGCTGATGGTTGATTAGAGCTCCTGCTCCTAGCCAGTGAGACGCCATAGTTAGAAAGGTCAGGTCTAGTTACAGTCAAGCCTTTGCCCATCATCCATATCTACTAACATCTGTACGTACATACACCTGATAACCCAAAATCTTTTAAAAAAGGTAGTTTTTTTCATAATGTGAATTTGTCTGTGATGAATTTCAAAACCAGTTTTCTGGAATGAAAGAAAGTAACCACATGTTCTGCATGTTTTTTTTCTTACTAGAAATAAAAAAGTAAAGTCAAACTTTTTTCCAATGAACAGAGACAACTTCTCAGGTTGATGATGACTAATACACTGAAACATAACGAACTTTTTCGCTCAAGCAATTTCAACATTTTCCTCTCGTACTCCCTTTATAGTTTTGTGTAAATGACACCTTTCTATTCACAGCCTGCCAAACTTTGTTCCGTGAACAACACACAAAAAGCAAGAGAGCCAAGTGTGGAGAGTCAGCAAAGTGCAGACAGTCATGGTCAGCTGTAGAAATACAATAATGCTAGCATTTATTTGATCTCCAACCAACTGTTTCGGTCCAAGTTGTTGAGTAACAGCAGTGGTCTGGATGTCAGCTTTAACTGGCGTAGCTGCCGTTTTATTCTGGAGTGTGCGTTTGTGCTATGGTGCCACATCTCTCTTTAGTTTGGCTGATGTTGATATCTGGCCTTGTAGTTTTCACAGGTGTGGAGAGCAGTCGGGTTGCTGGAGCTGTAAACCCTGGTGCTCAGCATGCTAGATATGAAGCCGCACAGACTCGACCTTGGCCTACCTTGTCTGCTCTATTTATTTAAACTTTAAGTTCTTAGTCAAACAGGGGTCCTTTCTCTTTGTTGAAAGTTTAGTCTGTGTGCAGGCCACTGGCACTGTCTACAAAAACAACTCATTTTCCCCACCCCCAAAATTGAGCTTTCAAAAAACAGGCCTGCGTTTTGCTTGGATCAAGATCATTTTTTTGTCGACCATTAGTGTAATTACAAGTAAAATTCAAATTGACTTTAATACACATATCGTTATTTAAGCCCCACTTGTCCTCCACTGTGCATCATAAAAGACTATCATCAAGATTACTACATTACTGTAGTGTGGGAAATTAGTAGCTATGCACCAACACCTGCTTGATTGTGTCAGACTTTGCCAGCTCCAAAAGCTTTTTAGCACATTACCAACCTTCATTCACAGGTCATACTTAACTCCACAAATAGATTTGTGGGAATAGATATTCGGCCTACTCAGTAGCCTTTTCAGTAGTAACAGGAATAATTTACTTACGTCTTTAATCTTATAATTGTAAAAGACACTGTGAAAATATATGAGCTCAGTGGCCGAGTTATCTCTGTCTAAAACAACTGTGTAGCCAGTGTTCCTTCACTCTTATCTGTATCCTAATTTGCATCATTTTGCACAAGAGGCAACATATGAATGAACTGTTAGTACTTCCATTAGTTTCCCTAGATAAAACGTACCGTAAACCTTTGACAAAATGGTCAAACTACCTAGTTGAGAAAATTCCACGTGGCACAGTTGGACCAATCAACTGCATTTAAAAAAAAAAATGAATATAGTTTTTATTAGGAACAGGAAACTTAAAACTTAGTCAATATGAGGGTACTGGAATTAGAATGTCCATTTTTTTCCCTCTGTACGAACATGTAGAAATTCACTTTCAAACGCGGAACTGTGCATGTGACCCCAATTTAACATCAGTCAGCAGTTGACCACAGATGACTGAACAACTACAATGACACACCCACACATTCGACTGGACAAGAAGGCCACCTCCACATACAGAGCTGGTTCACTCACTCCTCTTTGCACACACATCTTTTGATGCGTCCCATTTCTTCCCATCACTTGCTCGCCCCTCCCCCCTCCTCCCCCCTGATTGTGCGCACCAGCAGAAAACATCCCTCTGTGAAACGACTACCCTCCCACACTCAGTCTAAAAACTGATATTTTTCACCACAGGTTTTCACATTGTTGGCTCCACACATCAACTTTTGTAAAGCTTGAAATAAAACAGTAGAGGTTGCAGAAGTAATGTAACATTAAACTGGATTCAATCTGTATTTTACTATTACTGAGGGTGGGACAAATCCAAGTCCAAGGATAAGTTCGCTCTCCATCTACTTTTGTGTGTGTTAATCATGACATTACAGACTGCCTGCCTGTGATTTAAGCTATTATGTAAAAGATTCAAGAGAAAGGCTCCTTTCTACAGTGGGGACAACCGGATTCATGGCATTTTCTGTTTTTAAACAATCCATCAATATGCTAATGGAGTGCGCCCTCCGCTAAAGTGAAATACATACAAATTGAAAAATGTTACAGCTCAATGCACCTACTAATAGTGTTGCATTGCTGACAAAGTTGCTATTAGTGGTGAAACAGACCATAGTTGATCCGTGGTCCGTACGGATCAACACTCACGGTTCGGAATGCATGTGAACCGCGAATCAATTGCAAAGTTTAACCATAATTATAGTGTGGAATAAATGTTTACTGTCGCTGTTATATAAATCTCTATGGAGGGTTGCCGTGAAAAGATACAGGAAAGGCAATTTTCTGTTCACATGAACAAGCACATGTTAAAATCCGGTGCTAATATGGCACCGGGTCCCAGTGTCTACCGGACCGAATAGCAAAGCGGATTTTGGTGCCTCATTTCGGTGCTCCGAAACCGACGTTAGAGGCAACAGAAGCATCGCTGCATGTCACGCTAGTTAACACTAGCATTACACTTGGCAGCAGGTAATGTTGATGTTAGCCTACCGTTAGCTACTAGCTGTATTAAACACGGTTAAAATGCTGACAGCTAAACGGTGTAAAAGTGTGTCTGTATTTCACTGTAGAGCATTTCAAAAGCTGGACGTACAACAGTCTGTCGCTAAAGCTATGAGCTAAAACACAGCACTTGGTCACTGCTGTTGTCAGAAAAACAACACAGACGGTAATAAAGGTTGCGTTTCCTTATAACTGATAAACCTTTTGTTGCATTTGACGTAATTGTGAAATACTCTTTTCTCATCTGTTTTTGTCATTTAACAGCAATTTACTGGTGAAAAAAGTTACTGTTATTACATTATTAATCAATCATTTAAATTCCCCCTTTTTTGTGCGTATCCGAAAATTGATCCGATCCGTGACTCAAAACAGTGACCCGATCCGTGAGTTTTGTGACCCGTTGCAGCCCTACTTGCTATGTGGCTGCAAACAGTACTCTATTTAGAGGGTCATCTCTTAGGAGGATATCACTCTTTGACATATTACAACCACAATAAAAAACAAAGAAATTACTGCTCCATTTGTAAGGAGTGATGGCAAGACAAGGAGCAACATCGATTTCTTCAAAATTATAGTAAGTTACTCCAAAATGTCCAGAGGCATTGTTGTCACAGCTTCAATCTTTAATTTTTATTTTAAACTATAACCAAAAACTTGAAACCTTGCCTTTGACTCTACCCTTATGTTTTAAATATCAGTGGACTTCCTGGTTAAAAATACAAAACAACACAGGTGTTATTCTTCAACTTCCCCTTGCTCGGACTTAAGACGAGCACTGTATAATCAGTTGCAGATGTGTATTGTTGGAAACAAACCACAACGTATAAGCCGCTATTGTGTAGGTTAAGTCGTCATTAAACAAGCCGCCATCATTCCTCAGAGGAAGTAACAGGTTTCATCAGCTGGATTAGTGCTGTGTCGCCACACAACTGCTGCACGTGTTCAAGTGATCTTACCAACAACGGCAACCTAAGCCCAGAAGGGGGGTGTCAGATAAAAGAGACACATGTTATAATACCTATTGTTACATGGACAAAACTACAAACACAAGGCCAGCCACAGAAACTTGGCTATGTTTTGATGTTGGGGTGAAGGGGAGGGTCTAATTTACTTAGAAAATAAATACAAAGATCTAATAAGGTATTAGAAATTAGTTTTCAGTCCATTTTATTCCCTCTTCACCTTTCTCTTATTCAAACTTCCTAGTTTTCCTTTTAATTTCCCCCTTTTCTCTCCCATCTCCCATTGTGTTTCATATGTAACTCTTATGAAAGCCTTTAGAAGCCCTTATTGTACAACGTATCCATGAACTTGTTTTTCTTTAACATTCTGTTCTATGCAGCAGCTTGTTTAAAATATAAAAATGCATGTTTTACACATTGTAACAAATGTACTGCAAGATGAACTTTCAATGAAAATATACAGAGACATATAAAAGCTTTGTGGGCTGAGCTGTCAGGGGAGCAGACCAATTAAATGTGATTTTCTCTTTTCACACTCATACTATGCATGTGAAAGACCAGTCCAGTTTAAGTTACTACACAAAAGGTCCCTTCTGTGACTGAGGGGTGAGTCACAGTGTCATGATACGTGTGTAAAGTCTTCTCCTTCATCTGGGGTGGTCTGCTGATCGAGACGGAGAAGATCCACGGTGACACCACTGATGACCAGTACTAATCAGGCTGGTACCGACTGATTCAGTCATTATCACACACATACTTTCTCGTGTATGTATCATACTGGGGCGGGACAGCTCTTCCGAAACATGAGGTAAAACACAAACCTCTTTGTCTGGCGACTAACAATACACTGCAGTGAGGCTTAAGATGCTCAGACTGCTGCAGCATCAACAAGGCACATCCCCCTAAACCACATCACCATGTCAGCATTGTGTTTACACCACAACACTACATAGGCCCCTTCAACAAGGGTCAGTCCCTCTGGTGCTTTATGACATTTTTGAATTAGGTATCCCAGTGTGTCAGAAAGGGAAACTGGGACAGAAAAGGCATGTGACAAAGGTAAAGACTGCGTGGTACACAATCCATCTCATAGAACAGGGACACTCCTGCTTAGAGCTACGCAATATATCGATATTATATCGACATCGTGATATGAGACTAGATATCGTCTTAGATTTTGGATATTGTAATATTGTGATATGGCATAAGTGTTGTCTTTTCCTGGTTTTACAGTAAAGTCATGTACTTTTCTGAATTTACCAGACTTACTAGCAGTTTATTTGCCTTTACCCTCTTAGTCATTGTATCCACATTACTGGGGATTATTTATCAAAAATCTCATTGTGTAAATATTTTTTGAAAGCACCAATTAGTCAACACTACAATGGGAAACCATGCATGTTACCTAAAGTAAGTGTAGAAGCGAGAGTGCAAAGGCATGCTGTTTTTGCACTGAAAGATGAAATAATAAAAAATAAAATAAAAAAACTTACCCTATCATAAAAAACATAAAAAAAAACAACTTTCATTTATACATTTGACATCATTTGGCTGATGTCTTATCAGTTTATTCAGCTGCAGCCATATGAGCTCTGTAGACAGTGAATCACACAATGGAGGAGTCTGGTGGGGCCTCTTGAAGGTCCAAACCCTATTTCTTGTTGGAAGAGAATTCACAGCGCGGTGGATAGCTTTTGTATTTGAACCACTGGACGACAATTAAAACAATACCCTGGAGTGTACATGTTCATTACACAACCGAGCGAGGAACATTCCAGGACGGATTGAGGGTATGACTAGATGTGAATGGTGATACGATTAATTTGTATGCTCAGTGGCTGGCAGGCAAGGCCCACTCCAGATTTGGGATCAATGAGAGAAAGAGAGAGATGGAGACACTAGGAGTGGTTCCCATTCAGTGTACCGTGGTGTTACACACACACACACACACACACACACACACACACACACACACACACACACACACACACACACACACACACACACACACACACACACACACACACACACACACACACACACACACACACACACACACACACACACACACACACACAAAATGGGTCTCTTTTCATGCAGATCTTTTGTCTCTCAGTAATGTCTGGTATGCCGGGATCCAGGCTTTGCTCAATGACCTGATTTCTATGGGTCTGTCAAGGCACCGGCCTGTGTGTGTCTGTGTGTGTGTGTGTTCATCTGCCTGCGAGCCCTTCCTCTGGATAAGACACAATACTTAGCCAGGCAGACACAGACTGAGACAGATCCAGCCAATAAGAGGGCAGGAAACACAAAAACACACATACAGATACACACAGAAAGCCTTGCATGAAGTAAACAAAAAGGCCTTGGGTTCCCATAGCGGGAAGAGAGGCATAATTGGATGAGGAAATATTCTGTGGGGTATCTTGATTCTACTCAGCCCAATAATTGCAGCCCAAGATGCATTTATTGCAATAGATGATAGTTTTATAGGTTTACCATTTGAAACTAATATCCATCCAATGTTTATTTAAACTTTAAACCAGTTTTAAGAGACAATGTTTAGGATTCAGATGTTGGAGAAAAAGACAGTGCAGCTTGATTCATGTTGTGTAATTAATACAAGAAAGAGCCAAAAAGGAAGCCACACCATCTTAATGACTTTTCAGACAACCTACCTTGTCTCTGTATGAAGATCCTGAGCAGTGGATGAGCCGTTGACACCGCCTTGCAGAAGTTGTCGTCGTTGTTGATCGGCAGCAGATCACCATGGATGTCAGCATAGCCAATCATCACCTCCATATTGGCGATGCGGTGAATGTGCAGAATGAGCTTGTAAAACTCCTCAAACTTGCCGGGCTTGACGCGGTCCACCGAGAACCGACGAAATTCTGCCCCATACTGAAGAGAAGGGAAGATCAAAGGAGAGAGGACATTAAAAATGACAGTCACCAAGACAACCAAACAGAAAGAGGACACCAGGATGTCTGACCTCATGCTGCACTTATCTAAACCGTCTGACTGGCACACATAAAACTAACGGGGTGGAAGTCTGCTGAGCTCTGTCACAGTTGTGGTCATGACCTTATATACAATATGGCACAGGGAAGCTGTTTCTAAGCACAATACAAATTGAATTAGATGCAATCCTTTACAAAACTGGTTTTAACACAGCCGAAGTATCACTTTAAATATTTTTTTTATAAGTTTACATAATATGCTCACTCAACCATAGGAAGTTTGCAGAAAATACAGCCAGAAGTATTGATAGCATAGCAAATCACCATTATTCAATAGCATGTACCTAAATAAATTAATTCAAAACAAGTGTCTCTGTATATATCATATATATATCTGTATAAATCAGCATTTTATAGCTGAGGTGGGCCACCTCGGCTAAAATGCCTCCACTATCATCGTAAAATATGTACACGTTTTTATGAAATGAAACATTAACCTTAAGATGTGAAAAGAGCGGGGGCGCTTTTCACACATCAAGTGCCATATATTTACAGTTTGACATTTTGGAAAGCATGTTTATTTGCTTTTTTGCAGAGAGTTAGAGACAGATAATGTAATTGTGAAGCGACAGCCAGCAGCTGGTTAGCTTAAAATTAGCACAAAGAATGAAAAACGGGGTAAACAGCTAGCCTGGCTCTTTTCGAACGCAACAAAATCCGCCTACTAACACTCTAAAGCTCACTGACTAACACAATATAATATCCGTTTGTTTAATGTATACAAAACCCAATCCAAGCTAGCTTCCAATTCCAATATACGCTATTAGCTGTAGCCTTATAATGAACAGACAGATATAAAAGTGGTATAAATATTCTCATAACACTTGGGAACAAAGTGAATACACGCACTTCCTAAAATATTGAACTGCTAATTATTTCATGCGCTTTGGAGTTTTTTTTTTTTTTGTTAGCTTTGATAGAGCCAGGCTAACTGTTTCCAGTCTGTATGCTAACTGTCTGCTAGCTGTAGCTTCCTATTTGGGTTACAGACATAAGAGTGGTATCAACCTTCTCATCTAACTATTTCCAATAAAAGTGAATATGCACATTTCTCCCTCACTACGCGTGTTTAGGCCGTCATCCACAAACTAAACTTATCACAAGACGAGATGATCATGATGTGGGTGGCTAGTGGTGGAAACCCTGCAGCTTTGTGTTACACTGCATGCCAAGATCACATCATTAATGTCAGTTGCACATCGCATGCAACTTTGACCAAGAAAACAACAGGAAAAGGGAAGAAGGTTGCTGCACAATAGAATAATACAAGTGGATGAGTAAGCCGTCTCAGTATATATAAATGACACTGGCTGGCCTGGCAGCCACACCTCCCACCCACCGCTTACACACAACAAGAGCACAAACTTGAACAATTGTGCTAGTACAGCTTTCCCGGCTAGGTCAACAAACCACCAATGAGCGAGCAGCTGAGGGTCACTGTGAGGTCATCATGTGACTCATAGACAAGAATGGACTTGAGGAGCAGTAATACAACAGAAGGAGAAAAGCTCCACAAACCACAACAACACACAATTGCAGTAGCGCTGGTGTCTGAATCACAGTGGTAATTTGTAGACGAAGGTGCTGTTTGTAACTGTAATCATCAGCTCACAGCGGAGGAGAAGAGTGGAGATGATGATCATGGAGCAGGAGGAGGGAGGGGGTGGGGGGTAGAGAGTAGCAGTATACTGACTGGGAGGAGAGAAGAAGAGCGGGGGATACATTAACCAGCTCTGTAATTAGAAGATGACATGTGAATTTAAGAGGGGGCGTGTTAGGAGACTAGGGGGGATGCCAGGCGGGTGTGTGGTTTGCTTCCAGATTCACTAAAGGCAACGAAGGCACACATGTACGTCAAGCTCAATTCTGAACGTGTAACTTGGATTCGAGCTTATAAAACTCAACCTACATTAGAAGACGACACAAGACGTTGACAAACAGGTTTGTCAGTCTCTTCAGTAGGTGTATTTAACATTGAGGAAAGTGAAAGCTACGAATGACTGAACTGTAATTTATACTGTAAGACTTCAACAAGTCACACTTAAGTTACCGAATAAAATCTACACTTCTGCATTCCAGTGAGCTCCGTCACTGCTCTGAATCTGAATGTCCTCTTGTCTGAACAATTTGTTTTCACAAGCAGAACTTGGCCCTCTGGTACCAACAAGTCTGAACTCGATTAATCACGCGGCGTCGACACAAAACCTAAGAATAAATCACTACAAATGTGACATCACCTGTCTTGCTCCTGGCCTATCAGGGCGGAGTGATGTCAACAGGTTGAAACACGTCTGGAAACACTAAACTCTGACACACTGGAGAAAATGGAATATAACCGACTTCCGTCTTTCGTCAACACTGGCTTTGTGCTTACCTCCTCAGTCAGAGACAACTCACCCGAGAAATCACCTACAGGTTCTTGGCATAAGAAGATAAATAAATAAAGAAATGCGCAAAAATAACTCATTGTGGAATTGATCAGGCCTCAAACTGAAAATATGCTGATGGACTTTCTGAAATACTTGAAAAAGTACTTGAAAATCTGGATGATTCAAAGTAAGAACAGAGGGAGTGGTGGTAAAAACTCCCACCCAACCCCCAACATCCCTTCGCACTCTCTTCTCAGTCACTGATTTAGGTGAGTGAAACCAGCTCCGCGCCAAGGCTCCACGACACACAGCCAGACACCTCCAGTGTTATCCCTGATAAGCTTATCATCGGAACAGCTTCCCCTGAGAAAACCAAACGCTAAGCAGTGAGAACCAGGCACATCACTAGAGCTGCAAAGATTATTAGAGTAATCGATTAGTTGTCAACTATTAAATTATTGCCTACTATTTTGATCATCAATTTAATCAGTTTTGATTAAATTCATGAATTAATTAATTAATACGTTTGAAAAATTCTCTGATTCCAGCTGTGTAAAATGTGAATATTTTCTATCGTCTTCACTCCTCTGTGACAAACTTGAGTCGTGGACATAACAAGACACGGACGTCATCTCTGGCTGTGGAAAACAATGATCGGCATTTTTTAACCAGTCTGACATTTTATAGACCAAAACACTAATCGCTTAATAGTAGATAAAAAATTATAGAAAATAATTGACAGATTAATTGACAATGAAAATAATGGTTAGTTACAGCCCTACAACATACACCACACTCAACTACACAGACAATTTCACCAATTTCACTCCTTGGCAATTTAGTGAATGTGAAAACTTCAATTATTGTTTGGTAAAGTTTTCTTTAGCATTTTTCACAAATTTTGAGGTTATTTCTTTAAACATGAACTGGTCATGTAAGACTGTAGGGAAGAACTGTGCAATCAAACAACTAACTTTGCTCATACATCTGAAGACTCTCACTCATCCAGGTCATAGGAAATGCTAAGTCAAATTTTCTGTAGATTTCTTTCTTGGTTTCTTTTCAAGAAGTCCTGTTTCCTGAAGCTAGCTTCAATGAAAATGTAACTAAATGTACAATTTGAATCTGCTGTCAACTGAGCGTCAAGTAAGATGAACTGCTGTTGGAATCTGAAAATGTTCCATCAGTACAGTCCTATTTTCCTGACTATCCACAAAAGACGGATTCATTTTAAACATTTCAAGCGGCATTTGTGGTTACTGCTTGAGATGAACCCCTTTCAACACATCACATGCTATGAAACTAGATGCAGCGGTGTTCGGGGGGAATTCCTAAATAGTTGCTTTTACACATTCAAAAGAAGTACCAAACAGTAGTGGATAACCTGTTACAAGTATTCAAATGCTTAGAGCTGTCAATCTGGTTTAGCCAGGTCAACTAACTAACACAACCAGAGGAAGTAGAACAAAATGACGAGATAAGAGTGAGGAATCATATACGACCCAAAAGGGGAAACTTGTGACCTTGTATGATAAGTGAGTCAGCTGCGATGACGCTTTTAAACCTGGCCGTTCTGGCCATGCAGGTTCTTGCTTATCAGTTCCACCCACAAAACAACCTCACAGTGACCATTCCTGTCTCTTAGGAACAAACACGAAAATGCAAAAAACAAGTGTCTCTGTATATATAAAAAATAAAATAAAAAATAAAAAACACAGCTCCTCGATAATGTTGTGAGCATCTTCCTTCCTTCTCACCTAGCATCAGTGTATCCTTTATCCCTCTCACAGGTCACTGCCCCCAACGCACCACATCACTGAAACTGGGTAGCCAAAAGTAAAAAGTGAAAAGACTTGTGGGCTGAATGAGTCACCTCTTGTCCATCTCAATCTGGCATGTCAACTGGGACTCCGCAGCACATAATCATATAGGCCTTCCTTACAGTATGTCCTGATACACTGTGCTGGAATGTGTAAACACATATGAATATCACTCTAGATCGTCGTCACTTTAGTGGAATTTGAAGAACAATGTTGGTTACAAAAAGTCATTGATAGGCTGTGGCTGGCAAAGTTATAAATGGTTCACTGTTTGTTCACTTTGTGGTCAGGATTGGACAGTGTCATGTGTTTATGTGGGATGAATTTCACTATGCACACATGCTAGCTATATAAACAGTTGTTGTGTACCCAAAATCTTAAAAACTAAACTTTTTAAGACTGCAAACAAACTCTTACTAAATAGACATCCAAGGTGTCTAATGCAGTTCTAATGTGTTTGATGAGGTTTGACAGAGAACATTCTTTTTTTTTTTTTTTTTTAATTAATGTAATGTGTGCTCACTTTTTGTATAAATTGGTGGTTTCCATTACATGCGCCTAAAATTGGTAGATAACTGTGGTCATTTACTTGCTGGTTAACTTAATTTACGCAGCTATTACACTCACAAACTACTCAAAACAATGAGTAGGCCTAGGCTGAAACTATGGAGCACAAGACCCGCAGTGAAAGCGACTAATGTTGCAAAACATCCGATTTAACAGATAACACCTTCTCATTGTAACACTTAAGAGCGTGATTGTTAAGAAAAACAATGTCAAAACAGTCCCCCCCCCCCACACCATCAGCTTCGTGACAGAAGGGAACGAGCCAAATCAGCACAAATCTGCATGCTCGGAAATTAAGTAGACAATAATCAGTGCAAATTACAGAAACATCCAGAAACTGGCGCGTCCAGCTCCTGTTTCATGAAGTAGATAAGAGCGTTGTCAGTGAAAGGAGAAAATGGGTTTAGTCGCACACGGTTTGTCCGACCGACTCCAGCTCCGTTTACGGGACGACCATGTGAACTCTGGATTTTCTCCCCAAATCCCCATTTGGAGTTTACGAATGACAAACGCTCACCTTGCTTTTCACTTCAACGGCGTTACAATCCGCATTCCGCAGAGGTTGCGACTTATTAAAGCTCCGATTCATTTTTTGTGGTTGCGGTTTAAAAAAAAAAAAAAAAAAGAAATAATAAAAAAAAGAAAAGTTCAGCCGCTGTTGCCCGCAGAAAGAGTGGCTCTGGTCCCGGGGTTTCTGCTGTTAAATCCTTCTGCTCCGGCTCTAGTAGAGAAGGTTGTTGTCCCCTTTATTTTATTTCACCTCCTGGAGTTTTCTTTTTAAGGCGCTCCGCCAAACATAAGAGAGGACTTTATAAGAGAATAGGAGGTGAGCAACTCGCCGCGTTGACTTGGGAGTGCGAGTTAAGTTTTGAAATGACATCAGCCCTCCTAAAAAATGGGATCCTATGAAGCCTTCACTTACTGCTCGTAATCCCCAGCTTCCTCACCCAGGACCTCGTAGTAACCAAAACTACCATTAATAATCCATTATACAGCTAATACGCGTATTAAAAATACAATGCGCAATAAAGATTTAACATAAAAAAAACATTCCTTTTTTATATAAATGTGGCCTATTATATGGCTACAAATAATTTATCTCAATAAAATAAAATAGTATTTACTAATTGTCGAACTTCCTCTGCCCCATCCCATTTTGGCAGATACCGTACCGTATTAGAGAAGATAAATTAAGCAAATCATGGCAAATCAACCATGTTTCACCAAGCATCTTTTAATGAATGTGGAGTAGGCTACAATATTAAAATGGCTTACATTTCCAGGCTTATTAATGAATACTAACCAAAAGTTAAACTCCCGATCATATCCATACGTTTTTTGGGCCGTTCAGGCATCTTAACAAATAGATAGAAAATCTCCGATAGCGCGTGAAGGCAACATTATGTACACTGGTCCTCCAGTGCGCCAGAGGACGCACAAATGTTTTCAAAGCCTCTAGTTAAAGGCACAGGTAGATTATAATCCAAAATGGTGTGAATTGGAATTAAGAATAGCATTAATCCCCTCTAAATTTTATTTCTATGTCATTTTAGTTTAGATATGAGTATTACAACCAAAACCTGTGCAGGACCATCACAGGCTGATGTTGTGTGGTTTCTGTATATGTGTGTGCTGGTGCAAACATTTTCTCCTATTAATGAAATGTTACAGGGTTGAGAGAGACGGACCAGGAGACATGACACTATCATTATCTCTGTATAATTGGTTCCCTTTCCTTCATTTAAAAACAAAACGTGCAGTTGACCTCATTACTATTTAAACAAGGCAAGGAAATTGAACTGAGATCTGTGGAATTTGAGGACCTAAGCGTGATTTCCACAAGTGTCCTCACTTTTTATTCACAAGGAGCGAACACATGTCACACCCTCATATTATGAGTGATATCTTATTTGCTCTATTCAGTACCCAAATTTGGTCTGCCATGTCTGCACAAACATGAATTCATATGATGTGAAGGAACTGTTAGCTATTATCACCTGCTCAACTTGTCAGGCAGGCCAGGTTCATATTACATTCAATTACAGCAACGTAACTGTGTCAAATGTAACTTGTTTTTTGTAATCTCAATAATAAGACTAATACAATTGTTTACATACGTAATACACAATCTGTAACAAAACCTTTTCAGAGCTTCTACATCTGGAGTACAGTGTAAGAGCCCGTGGCTTCTGACAAGTCCACCATAAAGTGTTAAGCCTAATTGTCACTGGAACATGACAGATAAATGTTATGCAGGTCAAAACCCCCCAAAAAGTACACATAATTCCGGTAAAGAGGCAGTCCCTGACTGCTGTGCTGCTTAACAACATACCTGGGCCTACTATTGCTTGTTTACTCACTAGAGGAATGTGTTGGCCAGTTACAATCCCACTAAGAACACTGTCAGATGCCTTTCACTGAAGCTAAGTACTGAAGGTATACCAGTGTGTCCTACGTGGGTTTATGTAGTGGCACATTATATTGTTTTGTAATGACACTGGACTCTAATGTACTGTTATCTCATTTTTAAAGGTCCAATTGTTGACAATTGCTATATGGCAAGATCCAATTATAATTTCTGACAGTTTTTGATGTGGAGATCAACATTTCTTTTTCTCTCATGAATAGACTCAAAATGCCATGATTATACTTTCCATAGTTTGTGTCTCATCTGTTTGCTATTATTTCTTACTGGTATGAAAAAAATCATCAGAAGGCTTGATTAGTCACTTATTTAAATGATATTGTTCCTGCATCAAAAAGTATGAAGTGCACACATGATTTGGGATGTGAGGTGATTCAAATGATCTGATGTGAAGAGATGATAACTAATGAAATTGTGGATAATAAAGGTCATTGTGGTCAATAGTCAGATATGGTCAATGGTGAATGCTAACTCAGAGACATTTGGTAGTCAAGCTTATGGCGCCCACTCAAGGCCAGTATCAGGTATTGTATATATATCCCCATCAGCTTTCGCTTGAATGCCATGAATGGAGTTTTTAATAAATTGTTGTGCGCAAAATTATCTTAGAGTTATGTCCCTCCGATTCGTGGGAAAACAACATCCAGAAGCAAGCATGTGGTGTGGAACCTAATCCATCATTGGTTATGCTTTTCTAACAGAATGAGCATTGTTGCAAAATTGGAACGGTGGGGAAAGCTTGTTATCGTGCCATTAATAAAACGTCAACAAATCCAATTATGCAGTCAACATAAATACAACAATAATGAATGAAATCACGTCAACAGAAGGGTTTCATAATGTTGCATGTGTGAGAATCAATAAAGAAGTCCCTGGGTACCTTTGGGATATTCCTTCTGTCATTTTCCTCCTTCTTAATGCAGTAATCCTACATATGACCAGCAGATGTCAGCACATACCCACATTAAGCGCATAGGATAGACATTAATTTAGGTCTAGATGCAAAGGGCTTTGTCAGGCACTGAGAGCGCTGACACAATTACAAAGCATGTTTCTTCACTTTCCACCTAAATATGTGTATCTATCTATCTATCTATCTATCTATCTATCTATCTATCTATCTATCTATCTATCTATCTATCTATCTATCTATCTATCTATCTATCTATCTATCTATCTATCTATCTATCTATCTATCTATCTATATATCTATCTATCTATCTATCTATCTATCTATCTATCTATCTATCTATCTATCTATCTATCTATCTATCTATCTATCTATCTACACATGCATTGTTTTTCTCGCAGCAGAAAAAGAACATGGACGTTTGCACTGCAGTTACAGTAATGAAACATACAAAAGAAAAAAGCTAACCAGACCATGATTTATTTTTATTTTTGGCCTATCTGAATGTATTCATTATGATCTGGAACAACAAAGCGTTTGCAGTGTGGGGTTTACTGATGCTTGGTGAAAGAGAACTGTTGCTCTTTATATACTTATAATATACTTATAAGCACTGTTCCAGTATCAGTGGGTATAGCGCCTATACCCACTGATACTGGAACAGTGCTTATGAAGGAGTGAATAAATGAGTTTTTACTGACATTGTTGTGCTGCACTGAAATACAAGGACAAAAAAAGACTAAAAAAGATCTAGTAGAAAGCAAGAGGGATGATAAAAATATGGAAGAGAGAAAGGGAAATTACATAATGAAATAATAAAGAATGAATGAATAAATGAGGAAGATTTTCAGGACAGGAGAAAGGTAAAAAGGGAGAAAAAAAAACTGGGGAGGCTGAGTTAATCATTTCAATCAGATGGCAACTCTCTCTCTCCCCTCCTCATAATATCGTGTGTGTATTGAGGAGCATGGCAGACAGTCACTTTATACTCAGAACTCATTGCACTGTGGGGTTTTAATCCAGCTCCATATGTCTGAATTCAGGTGGTCCTCACTGGTGGAAATGTGAGAGGAGAAGATTACAGTGAGATGAAAAGATGCTCGCAGTAATCCATCCTCGGTGCAGAGGCAGAGAAACATCCGGAGCTGGTTATTGGAGGGTATTTAGACGGCAGCAGTGCCAGCCTAAAGTCAGACAGACCGGCAGAAAGGCCTCAGATTCAACCCTATGTTCTGTTCTGCTCCGCTCCCTCTCTGATTAAAGAGAAAGGAGGGCACACACACACACACACACACACACACGCACACACACGCACGCACGCACGCACGCACGCACGCACGCACGCACGCACGCACGCACGCACGCACGCACGCACACACGCACATGCATATGCATCTCCGGGTGATCTCAGCATTCAGGTCATATTGAACAGACATTGCGGTTGTGTTTTACAGTAACATAAGCAGAGCTACAACCTTTCCTCCGGATCATACTGAGTCATCACAACATACCATCAGACCCTCCAGCTGTAGCCTCTAACTTGTCTACTCTGCTGGACAAAATGAAATACAGGTGCAGTGCAAGTTGCAAAATGGAAAAGTGATCTTTTTCTGTTTCCATCACTCTGTCTTTCTCTCCCGCTGTGTAGTTCTCAAAGTATATGTATGCATGAAACAGAGAGAAGGAGCAGGAGGAAAAAATGAGGTAGAAAAGGATGGTGAGAGTCTGTGGAGGAGGTAAAGACAGACAGTCAAGTGAACACATGCAGTGCTGTTGGCAGGAGCTCTCTAGAAGGCTGTCACCTCTGTTACGGGGGCAACTTGGCTAAGTTTTGCTGACCACTCATCTGCTGCCATTGGATAAAAAGGAACATACATGTGATAGTGGAGACTGCTCCACCTTGGTGCTGTTGAGGACCTTAACCTAAATTGTGTAAAAATAAAATAAAATTGTCAGTAATACAATCATATCTTACTCCATGCACCATTCAACCCTGAAACGGAACATTGTGTGCTTTATTCTCAATAGCTCCCTCTGGGTTAGGATGTACCTCTTTGTACCTTGCTTTGTAAAAAAGTGTCGCCTAAAGGAAAAACACTAAATATAAAATGCTAAAAAAACATTTCTCATACTGCCCTACTGTGGTTTAAATCCTTGACCATCAAACCTTCTCTGTTGTACCTTTATTGCCTGTCTAACTTGTGGTATGCCTCAAGGATCCATTTTAGGTAGAATTGTTTTTCTGTATACATCTTTCATGGATCATTAACTACAAATGAAATATGAATAATACATTTCTATGCTGTTGGCACCGAGCCATATGTACCAATAAGACCTGGTGAAACTAGTTTAGTTGCTGTCATAAACTACCTTCAGGATATTAAGCAATGTTGTGTCCAACAATTCAAGTAAATGACAGTAAAACTTGTATCATCTAAAGATAATTTCAATTTGGCCTCCTAGCTCCATCCATCTGATCATTTTAATCCTCTGCTGACCTGGAGAAAGCTAGCCACTTCTATCTCGTCCTTCTACCGTAATTACATTTCATCCTACTTGAGCCTTGAGTTCTCTGTCCTTGACAAACTTAATTAGCATTGTTGGAGGGAGCCTAAGACCCAAGATTTACAGTGACAATGAAAACTTGACAACTTGTAATGCTACGTCCAAAATGTCAACTGCACAATGTGTGTGTTTAATATGTGTATGACTTTATTTTACCAATTACCTGAATGTTAATGCATTTTATCTCATGTTGTATCCATTATTGTATTATGTCTGGCCATGTTCTTAACATTGTTTCTCTGATTTCCCCCCCTATGTGCTCAGGTTTTTTGGTGTTGTTTTTGGTTTCCATTAGTTTAGAACCATTCCTGTTATATGCTTCAAAAGCAAATTGAGACATTATAAGTGATATTGAACTTTGCACATAATCTTGACTTGACTTGCCATGAGATGGACACACATGCCACCGGAGGGTGCCATTGACATAGCTACACACGAACATGCGCTCAGGCACGTACACAGGCCTGTGAAATCTCTGCTGCTTTCACTCACTCTCTCTCTCTCACAACACACACACATACACACACACACACACACACACACACACACACACACACACACGCACAGGCATACTTTCACTCAATGCCACCTCACACATCGCCGCCTGTCCACGCTGTGTGATTTGTGGAATCTTTTGATGTGTGTGAAGTGGCAAAGACCTGCAGCCTGATCTGGACTTTGTCACAGTTTTCTGGAGTCAGCAAAGGCTACAGGCCAGCGTAAGAAATGAGAGTGTGTAAGGGCGCTTTTATACTGGCAGTTAAGCAACAAATCCAGGAACAATTCCCCTTAAAATTTAGTTATGAATCCTTTTTTACACGTGTATTAGGTAGGTCAGAAAGTCTACTATGCTGGTGAACAAGCAGTTTCCTCTAATCAGTATCAATTTGTTTCTTCAGGCCAAAGAACCCAGTTTTCTTTACAAAAGAATTTAAAGGCATAAAAGCCCTGCCTGATTCAGCAATAGTTCTATCTGATCCCCCTGCTGATAGACAAACACCCCCGTCATCCTCCAACACACTCGTCCTCCTTCTCCTCCTTGTGACGCTGTGTGATGTTGAGCCACTCCTGGTTAATTTCTTCTCCCTCCAGAATGAAAACATCAGCCATCTGGTCCAGGGGTGAAAGGTCAAATCTCAGGCTGGTAATGAGGATGGCGTCTCTAGGGGGATGCAGGAGGGGTTTGTGGGTGTGTGTGTGTGTGTGTGTGCAAGCCTTGCTGAGTGTGTCTGCTTCCTGAGTTAGCATTAAACATTAACGACTCAGCTCTGTGACTCTGGAGAGAGGAGAGGGTTGATGAGAGGATAGGAGATGTGAGTAGAGGCAAAGAGACAGCACACGGAAGAAGTCACGGAGAGAGATGTGCAGGTGGACACATTAATGCACATACACAACACACACGCACGCACGCACGCACGCACGCACGCACGCACGCACGCACGCACGCACCACACACACACACACACACACACACACACACACACACACACACACACACACACACACACACACACACACACACACACACGTATAGGTACAGACTGCATGTGGATACATTCTTCCTTTCAGTCACTCTCCTCTCAAAAAGCTTTTCCTCTTGTTTATTGACTCAGCCTTCCAACATTCAGTACATCAATAGCTCTGGTCGATGAGAAAGAAAAAGGCACAGAGGCAACTGCTGTGATGGAGGTGTTTGTGTGTGTATGTGTGTTCGCCAAGCCTTTTTCTTCCATCCAAGCCATTTCATCCAACACATCCCATAATTTGTTCCAGTTATTTTCCACCCCGGCTGTAATCATTTCCTCTGGATTTCTACCTGTAGTAACTATAACATTCATGTCTATAAGAAGGTAAGCTGTTAGATAATAGTTACAGGTCTCATTTGGCTTCTGCACCATAGCTACCTTACAAGGGGCGAGACTCAGCAGTGTAGTCACATACAGAGAGCTCACAAGTAAACTGAGTTATACTCACTTCCTTTTTTGCTCTTTAGAGACTATTATGTGCGGCATTGTGTGTGTATGTGTGTGTGTGTATGTGTTGGTGTTGTTGCCATGGAAATGCAAAAGATAGTGGGGATAATGGAATACCCTTGTCCTCAGCAGCAGACCCATCGCTCACACAACATCTGTAACCTTTGGGTGTGATCTATTTAGTCTCTGTTCCCAACCACACAGCTGGTTAATCATAATAAATGTACATTAGAGGTCCCTTCATACGTTACATTGGTTAGTACAAATAGTGATACACAAGGACAGCAGCCAACAGGGGTGAACATGATGATGATAATGAAAATTGATAATAATTTACAGAATTATTCTACATACGGTATATAAATTCTGTAACACTACAATGAAAGTCTCAGGTTAGTTAAAGCAAGAGTAAAAGTAATTTCAAGTGTTTTGCAGCAATATTCTACAGTTTTGGGCATTTACACATTAATATGGATTTGCAGAAAATGAAATTAACAAGGTTAAACATACATTGTAGCTACATATCGTCACAGCTTTCTGAAATATTGTCAGATAATCCAATAGATTGTCAAATGGTTTATTAAGCTTAAAAAGTCTTTTCCTTAGATATTGACAATTACGCTACAGACGTATATGGATGTTGTGTGTAAGATCACCCAGAGGTTTAAAGGGAACTTTTGAAGTCAAGTTTGGGTTAACATGTCATTTGCTGCCATGTTGTCCGTAACTGAAGTCATAAAAATCTAAATCTGGATAAAGGGGTGAAGTGTGGGACAAGCAAGCAGCAACCACCGTGGCAGATGTCATAGGCTGAGACAGCTGTCAATCAAACAAACAAACTTCTATTAGCCTTAATATCTTCCTAATGAAACAATTCAAAATCGCCTGAAGACACATATCAGTACATCTGCATAGGCCTATTTTGTATTGAATTTAGAAATGTTCCTTTATTTCGTTTGGAGTAATCTAATGGCCACTCAAAGAAAGTGCTGGATTTCTCATTTACTATTTCAAATGCAGTGGAATTAAACCAACGGTATGTAAAGCTCTCTTTTTTGGTCAAGGCTTAAACAAAACAACTCTTTACATGTTTAAAGGTTTACTTTTCTTTACAAAGACTTTCTGTTGAAATTCAGGACGTAGATTTAGACATTTCTCTGCCCACAGGAGTGGAAAATGTTTGTCTCCTGAACAGCGGTGAGTCAGAGCACCATCCAAAGAGAGTGGGACTCTATAATGTTTAATGGTTTGCCTCCAATGTCCCTTTGGTATCTCATGGTATAACATATCAGAGAGAGGCTGGGCTTGTGTGTGTGTGTGTGTGTGATGTGTGTGTGTGTGTTTGTGTGTGATGTGTAGTGTATTGATTATTTATCTTGTAAAAGTGCAAGCATGAATCTTTCACTCATGGGAAAAAACTAGGGCGATTTTGTGCATCTTCTTTGCCTCAAAGGCTGGATATATACAATTTGTCTTTGAATACTTGGGACAGCCAGGGGAAATTAAAGATATAACTCACAATGTATTCACAGAATATCTACTGGAGGAAAATGAAAAAGCCTTTTTCTGACATAGCACAAGACATTTCAAAACCTTGCTGTTTTGTTTTTTTACTGTATATAAGCCTCAAGGATACAATCTGATGAATGATTTCTACCTTTAGACAAACAAATTCTCTGATTGTGTGTGTGTGTGTGTGTGTGTGTGTGTGTGTGTCTTGTGCCGGATGGCCTGCTTGGTTCTTTTGGGAAATGATTTTAAAGATTTACAAAGAATATATTTAGGGCATTTACTATCTGAGACATTTTGGGACCGTTGGACTAACTACACACGGCGATACACTGGTAAGAGCAAATTACGTTTAACCATGTACCCAGCTACTTTATATAAATCATGTTACTGCATTGTGTGAACAGCTCACTCCATTTAATATTGTATGTGACGTTTTCTTTTGCGGGGTAAAAATGTTCCACCAAAACAAGTTCCTTCCCAAGAACAATTAGCAGATACACCACGTCGCTTCGACCGGAGCTTAGCGCCGCCCAAGGCGCTTGTGATTGGTTTAAAGAAACGTGAACAACCCACACCGTTTTTTTTCCGAGTGTGTGGAGGGACCATACCTTACTCCGCGGCGCTGTGGAGGCAAGCGAGACTATACCAGGAACAAAGGCCTCCTTAAAGTGTAGCTCACACTTTATTGTAGTTCTTCTGTACTTGTAAAGATTTTAATTTCACTGTGTGTTTACTATTATTTACGTTAATACATTTACGTAAAATTTACCCCATCCATTTCTATACAGCTCTTGGCTGTTGAGTCTGCTCTGCCTTTCTTTTCTGTATAAAAGTCAACATTTAAGTATTCTGACCAGATTTAACCGCACAATTTCCAACTCATACTGACACAAACTTACATTTTAGGGTTATTTTGAATAAATAAAGGCCTTTTAACTGTATTCACTGTGCTGTATTTTGTTTTCCTGCAAGGTAATACATTACAGTAAAATATGCAAACTGCTTTGCATTAAACAGAAAATAACAGATTGACAGAAATGATAATAACCATAACAGAACATAAAAGTTCAAATCCAGGAATAAAATCATAATAATTTAAAAAAGCAGAAAATCAGTAAAACAGTGGTAACTTAAAAGTGTGCAAATTTGGATGATTCCTAAATGAGTATACTAGTCTGGATCAGCTGCTGGAACTTATTATGCCCACACAGCCATTTGAAACTTCAAGAAACTTGTTTGCTACATGAAGGTTACGATAAGTTCGTGAAAGGTTTCCATGTGCATTCAGAGAGAGACACGTGGATGGACAGTCGGATGCAGACACAGTGTCTAGGCCTGTCCTCCTCCCTACTCTAGCAGTAAAGAGTGTTTATGTGAGCAGTGCGCAGCATGAGCGCGTCCCACACGGCTCCTTGATTGAAAGAAAACAACATCAATCTAGTGCAGGCCCCAAGGCCTTTAAATAACCGGCAGGCTGTTTGGAGCAGAGATCCCATTCCCTCCCTGCTGCTGCTGACTGTGGACACACACACACACACACACACACACACACACACACACACACACACACACACACACACACACACACACACACACACACACACACACACACACACACACACACACACAAATATATAGATAAACAGATCGTTCTCTCTCTGCGACTCCATCACTGTTTAAACCTCGCTTGCCCCTGTCTTCTTCTCCCATCCCTCCTCCGCACTCCCTCCTTCCCAAGTGTATTGTGGCCGTTTTCATTCATCGCCCCCATGATGCTAAAATGTCAAGGTTAGAGTGTGCCAGTTCTCAAACACACACACACACACACACACACACACACACACACACACACACACACACACACACACACACACACACACACACACACACACACACACATGGGAAGGGACTGAATACAAGAATTAGTCAAGCGTGCATTTTCCTTCTTCTCCCTTTCTTTGCCTCTCTCGCTCCTCTGCTGCCCCCTTCTCTTTGTTGGTGGGGCCGTTGGTGTGTGTATGTGTGTGTGTGTGTGTGTGTGTGAGAGAGAGAGAGAGAGAGAGAGAGAGAGAGAGAGAGAGTTAGTTTAAGGGGTGAGGAGTTGCAGGCAGTGTGAGGGGGGTAACTGGAGGTGTGGTTTGGTGGTTTCACTTTGCACTGGTGTTTATATGCATGAATTTGATGTGGCGAGAGTCCACTTAACAGGAGTGCTAACCCTAACAACCAATCAGCTCATATTCCAGTGTTTGTTATTAATTTATTCCTTTTTTACAAGCCCACTTTAGAGCCAAATTGAGATGCAGACCTTTTGAAAACATGATACTTGTTACAAAATGAACAGCGGAAAAATTAAAAGAAGTTCTTAGGTTAGGTTAATGGATGTTGAATACTGAATGTCAGACAACAGTTACTTTCTCTTCAAAATAGATTCATGTAGCACTTTGGAAATTAGTTCTTTAAAATGTTAGTCCTGTTTTTAAGAGAAGCAGAGGGGAGGCAGAGCTGATAGGAGATAAACTGACCTGAAGCCAGAAGGGATGCGTGTTCGATGTTTTTATCAACCCCTCATCTTTGGCTGACTGTATAATTTTATAGTAGTATAGGGCCAAAGTACTGCCAACTTGTCATGTACAGTATCTCCACACCACTTGCGTGTAAGTATCACAGTGGTGTTAAGTGTGTGAGTTTAAAAAAGGGAAGAAATGTGTTTGAGGAAGTGGTCAACACATGCAGGATAAAGTTAGAGTGTGAGCCTTTTTTCTCATGTTTTATGGGGCCCTCTGACAAATGTGCAAAAAGAGGGCAGTGGAGGACTAAACAACCTTCACTTCCCCCAAATAATTTTAATCCTCCTAAAGTCCTCCACAAAACTCCCCCATTCCTCTTAGATGGATACCCCCGCCCCCCCATCCCATCCCTAAAGCAGTGCCCCAAGGGAACAGAGGTAAACATGCCCCCGTTCCCTTCACCCCACTCAGCTCCCACAGGCTCACCTCACGCCCCCCCCCCCCCCCCCCTTCCCTCTTTCTCTGTTTGGTTGCCAACGGGCTGCTTTCTGGACTTTCTTTTGCTGTTACGAGGCCTCAAACTCAGGGCACACTTTGAAGATGTTGCAGACAAGAGGCAAGCCTATGACGAAGATCAATTTGTAAGGTTAGCGGAACATCTGGGCATGCTTTCTATGTATTTAAAACGAGAATTTTTCATTTTCAGTCATTTGGCTTATGGCTGCCATGCCGCCTAGCAACTGAAAAGTATACACGCAGCTCCCAGTCGCCTCGTTTTCAGACTCAAAACAAAACGAGACACAGGAAGAATGTACACAAATCTAGACAATATAAACTGAAAATAACAGCTGAAAGTCAAAAACATTGCATTTAATGTTACCAGGGCAAGGTTACTTGTTGAAATCCCACAATTCTTCCTAGTTTTTTTCATTATTTCATTCTTGAAGAGAATATCCTACATTCACTGTTGCTATTTTTACTCCGGCGCCAGCGAATGCCAAGACATGTCCATATTGTAAAAAAAAAAGAAATAGCTGACATGTTTACACTATGTTCATGCTGTGTTGGAGTAGAGACTGTGTAGGAGTGAAAGGTAAGCGTGGGAGAGATGAGCGGAGAGGAAGGAGAACTGTTGTTGGGGCTATGTGTGTAAGTGTTTGTGTGTGTGTGTGTGTGTGTGTGTGTGTGTGTGTGTTATTTTCTTCCCTGCTGTAAAATTAATTCTCATTCCAAGAAATAAAAAGTAAAATAAATTGTATAATGAGTTATACTACAATACAAGTGAAAAAGTCAAAACACTGATAAAAATAAAGTACAAATCTTAAGAAACAAATCTTTTGTTTGTTCCATTTACATTTGGAACTGTTGCAATGTGTTCAACTACTTCTCCGAAACACTCTGCATACGAGCTTCACAGCAATTTGCATCTTATCCGTCTCCAATGACCCCCCCCCCCCCCATCCCTCCCTATCTTCTCTGCAGATGTGGAGATAGATGAGGCTTCATCGTGCGTCTCTGTCACCCAGTCATGCAGTCTGTTGGGTCACCAAGTAAAACAGCCCATATGGTGGGAGGTTTTGACAACCCACACACACACACACACACACACACACACACACACACACACACACACACACACACACACACACACACACACACACACACACACACACACACACACACACATACACACACACACACACACACACACACACTTGCAGATGCACACTGTGTTAGTGAAGGGGAGAGGCTGCAGACTGCAGAAAATGTCTCCTCCTTGATGCAGACCAGCCCCTATACTTCCCCCTACACACACTTCAGTGTTACGAGGTGTCGCTGGTTGAAGACAGACAAGGCGGGTCTGGTTAGGATTAGTTCACCACAACCCTATAGCCTTGCCACAACAGTCTGGACTTCCTTGTCTTAGTATCTTTCTTCCACACCTGTTCCAGCACCGATTTGTACAGTGGCTATCTCAATACCAGGCTATTACATTTCCTTTGAAACCACCATATTTCTTTCATGAGTGGATATTTTGTGGCAGCAGATACACTGCAGGGATTCAGAGCATTAGAATCTAACACTTATCTGCTGCTGAGAAGTTACAGGAGCTCGGTGAGAACGCCATGTGCCCTTCAAAGTTCCCTACAGGCTGAATTTATTTGCTTCAGCCTCTAGGAAACAATCTCCATTGTTCTGAAGGTTTTCCCTCTGAAAGGCTCTGGGGGTATGCTACCTCATAAAAGAGACTGTTAATGTACTCTGACCCGGGGTGGGATTATTATTTAGACAGTCTCTTGGCACACGGGGAGGATTCGGCTCGGTGTAGGGCCTGCGTGGCTGAATCATTCGGAGCAGGTTGGACAAGGTGCCATCGAAACACAGATGTAGGATCAGCTATCAAAGACAGCTAACTAGGTGTTTTGGCTCAGCTTGTGACACACCACATGAGCGGCGAACGGTGGAAATGAAACAAAGGAAATATGAAGCCTACAAAGAGAGTTTGATACACAGAATGTGCACATGCTCACAATCACGCCAACAAATCACATTGTTGTGACTGACTTTATTATGAAGGTGTTTACCGAAAGAAGTTCTTTTGAAGTTTAGAGCAGGCCGAGGAATTATGTCATCTGTGCACATAGGTTAGATGTAGAGCAGTATGCATGTGTGTTGCTTCGGTTTAAATTTGTCCCAGAATAATTTGGGTGATTTTTTTGTGTGGAGGTGGCACTAATGCATTAAGGCCTCATGTTGAAAAAGGAAGAAAAAAAAAACCTATGTACTTTGATATGGCACTTTTTTCATTTTTAAGTGGCCATAATCAATATTTCTTATTGTAACAATGTTTAAAAGGACAATGGGAAAGGTGTCGCTCGTAGTGACAAAGCTCCCCTCGGCTTTATGGAGCTTCATAGCTATTTTCAGCTTATTGTTTAGCTGTCTGACCCACAACTATACTGTTGTGCATTATAAGCCCACTGTACACTACCTGCTTAGCACCCAAAACGTCAGACAGACATAGTTAGCAACTAGCTGACAGCTAAAGAGCCAGATATTTCCCCCAGGAGTTAGAGACCAAAAACAGAGCTAAAAGAGAGAAAAATACTTGATGGTGATGAGATGCCATTACACAGCAAATGCATATAAACAAACGAAATGCATATAACAACATGTATTGTGTTTCACTTTATTTATTTGTTTGATTTGTTTTTTTATTTAGGCACGTTAAACCTTCCAGCTAACAATACCATTCAAATGAATGATTCTGGGATTTTGAAACTTGCATTTGTTCTGTGTCTATGTGTGATTTGCGTGTGTGCTTCTGTGCATGTTCCTGTGTGTCTGCTGCACCTCCACACACGTACCTGACCTCACTCAGCTTCGTATAGTTTCTAGTGCACATTGCCACATAAACATGCACAGACACACACGAGCTGCCCCTTGAGGAAGTGGTTGCCTTTTAGGCTTTCTGGTTTCACATATCTTCTTCCGTTTATGTGTGTGTGTGTGTGTGTGTGTGTGTGTGTGTGCGCGTGCGTGTGTGTGTGTGTGTGTGCGTGTGGCCGGGAATTAAGAGAGGCCCAGCTCAAGGTAAAAACACATACATGGCTACTCCTTCCTTTGTCTCTCTCTTCTGTTCTCTCTCTCTCTCCCTCTTCTCATCTTTTCCTCCCGTTCTCTCTCCATTCTCCATCTCTCTCTCTCTCCCTAGTGGCACAGTGATGGATGGCAGACTGCAGGGGTGAAGGTGGAGGAGTGTGTGATCTTCAGCCAGACCTCTGTGTGTTTCTATGTGTGTGTGTGTGTGTGTGTGTGTGTGTGTGTGTGTGTGTGTGTGTGTGAAGTTCTCCCCAGGAATGGTAGTATACAGAGGTAAGCAGTGTGTGGTATGAAACCTGTAATGATGAGATGAGTCACTAATCACAGTGATTAGCGGGTTGATGAGGGGGAGGCACTGACTGGCTCTGAGATGGTGCTGCTTTCAAACACATACACACTCCGAAACACAGACACGAACAAAAACACACATTCACACAACACACAGGGACTTCTACCCCCAGTACGTTGGTTAAATATGCACAGACAAATGCATGTCCCCCAAAGATTTAATCATTTAGAGACACTCACACATGTGCACGCACACATGTTCTTGCATACAATTAATTCATTGAGCTAATTTAATGGTCTGTGGGTTTATGCTCTCACGTCCCACCATCACTTACAATGGAAATAAAACCTTAGCACATTACACTTCAATTGGCCGTTTAATACATCCCATTAAATGACTCCTCTTTCAACTGGTGTATGATAACAGTTTGAAAAGTGATATAGGATTTTATGGGCTATCCTCAGTAAATCTATACGATACGGGGGCTAAGGTGGCCGGACTAAATGTGGTGAAATTGAGCAGCAATGATGTGGCTTTAAGGGGAGGCCCATTTAGATAAAGAGTCACGGTTTATCCAGGACAGATTAAGTGTTGGTGTACTTGAGTAACTAATCATTAAGATGCATGTTTTGGAGCAGCTCAACAGAAAAAAAGGTCTTTGATGGGCTCCTGGATAAAGGAAAGACCACAATATTCCAAGGAAATTATATTTTAATCCAAAAAAAAAAAAAAAGAACATGGCACGGTATGTCTATAAGGTTTCCCTTTGTTCATAGAATAGATACCCCATTGAAGTCTGTGATTTCAATACATTACAACTACTGCTTCACATAATTTAATGTGAACCTTTTTCTATCACCTCCTTTACTTTTAGAGACACCTTGTTAAATGCATGTAGACACATTCATCTTACACACTGCACTTTACATCCTGTGTGTGTGTGTGTGTGTGTGTGTGTGTGTGTGTGTGTGTGTGAGATTGAATAGGAGAATATATGCCTAACCACTGCAGTGTCTCACCCACACCTTAAACACACATGTTTCTTTGCAGATGCATGAGCACACGCACTTGTGCACAAACACACAGCGGTCGTGTAGCCATGTAAGCAGCATGCAAGACAAGCATCCACCACCAGCAACACCATGATGAAGCCTCTGTGATTCAACAAGGCACAAACACTCCTTTCAAATGCCAGGCAGAAAACAAGCAGCTATAAAAATACAAGTGGCTCTTCTTCTTGCCTGGCTCTGGTTTGTTCCTTCGCTGCCGTCTAGATCTTACAAGCCAAAACAAATAAGAGCCATGTCCTTAAAAAAAACTGTGCATTGATAAATGATGATCAGTGCAAGTCTTCATTCCTATCTGTTTGAAAACCAGCATCCACTGCAATTTGTCATTCTCAGTGTGTGTGTGTAGATGTGGGTTTGTGTGTTGTACATTTTGCATGTCTCTGCTGGCGATCTTTCGCGCACCTACAAACCTGCAAGCTTTGTATATGTCTATGTATGAGCCTATGTATATGTGTGTGTACTCCAATGTGTGTGTGTTTGCCGTCTATGACACACACACACACACACACACACACACACACACACACACACACACACACACACACACACACACACACACACACACACACACACACACACACAGACGCACACACACACACACACACACACACACACACACACACACACACACACACACACACACACACACCACCAGAGGCAAACCTGCCATGCTGTCCCATGCTTGAACAGCATCAGATGGATTATGAGCATTCCTCAGACATACCTGCAGGCAGCAAAGGAATCCATTTTGGGACAGACTGTCAAGCGTAAAGTTTTATTCCACTCATCAATGAAAACATGCCGCTAATGCATCCATCTTGGCTCCCGTGCAGCGCTGCGAGCAAATAGCGTCGGAGTGAGATGATAGCTATCTGCAGAGGCTGAGCTAAACAATTCAGAACTCGTACTTCCCGTGTGGAAAACAAGATAAGAACGAGGCCTTGTGGAGGCAGATGCAGCGAGCTGCACGGGAATGGCGTTGACTTGGCTTGTGTTTGATGTAAGGATGTATGGAAAAAGTATGTTTAGATCACAATCACAAACATAAGGATGTTGTCTTTGATTGAAAGTACTGCCAAACAACACTTTTTCTGCTACTGAGTTCCATTTTCACTTTCTCACAGCCTACTGCATTGAACGGTCCACCTACGTAAACACCTTCCTGTAATCAACGGTGGTGTCATTACGTCGACCAGCGTAGCGCGCGTAGTGCAAGCGTAGTGTTTCGGTTTGGTGGAAAAATATTCTAAGGTTTGGCAGAAACCGAACTCCGTCAAAAAGCCCAATATTCGGCAGAATCTGAAGCTGAATCCTGGATTTGGTGCATCCCTGCACAATATTCAAAAGTGCTGGTGCTGAAATAACTTTATTCTTTCTAAACTCTGAAGAGTGAGGAAGGAACAGTTTACTGCTGCTAACTGTACCGACCCTTCAGTGTCAGACAGCTTACTGACATCCTTCCAACACTTACTATTTTCCTCAGGATGTATTCCTTGTCATTGGCAGACATTAAAAATGATGGATCTAGTCATGTATAACCCATGCTGCAGTTGTCAAATGTGATCTCTGGCCCATATTTGTTGATGAAAGGCCAACGCTGGCAGAGGGAAGTAAATCTTATTCCTGCTCAAATTGAGGAGACTGTCAGAGCAAAGCAGAGCTGACACAGTCACAGGAAAAACCCATCAGATCCACTTCCGGGCAAAGAGCGCACCCCGGATATGTCTGTCCGTTTACCAAAGCTGACAGACAACCACACAAGGCAAACAAGCATGTGAACAAGCAACATCACATGAAGCTACATCAGCTTGTGTGTTTTAGCAAACGCACAGACACGGACGTCTAAATACTTTTGTTCAGCAGAACATTTATACTAACTGATAAAATCTAGTGCTGCACAGATTTAAAAGGAATTTAAGACACACACACACACACACACACACACACACACACACACACACACACACACACACACACACACACACACACACACACACACACACACACACACACACACAGTCAATTACATGAAAATATGACCTTCCCTGATGGCTTATGCTCCATACAATTATTCAATTTGCTTGGTCTGCAGATCACTGGTGGAGCACAGCTGAATCTGCCACTCCTCCACTTATGTGCCCTTGACAGAAAGAAAAAAGAAATAGCAGGAAAGAGACAGAGAGAGACAGAGAGAGAAGAGAGAGAGAGAGAGAGTTGAGGAGAAGGAGAGAGTCTGTATCTAGGAGTGAAGGAGAAAGGAGGATAGACAGGTTGAGTGAGAGAAAGGAATATGGGTTTGCAGCCAATAAATAATAATACAGTCAATTAACATCACAAGGTTTCAAAATGTTTGAGTAAATAAACAAGTTGTGTGATTGATCTTTGTCTATATTATATATATATATATATATATAGTGATGTAATATTCTGTCTATTACTTCCTTTGTACTATTAATAATTGTTTTATTCTATTCTTTTGTTGTCCTTTTTTCTGGGTCTGCACACTTTGTTGTTGCTGATTTGTTTATTTTCTTTTTGCTTCTTGTCTGAATTGTCTTTGGGCCAAATGCATACCTGTATATCACAACTCCTTATGTAAATTTAAAAAGAAATGTTCACAAAAAAGAAAAGAAAAAAGAAAACTCTGCCCTGTTCCAGTCAACCAGCTGTGAAGTCTGCACATGTAATTGCAGACCTTTTAAAGTGATAAAGATAATGCTCAACAAGATACAAAATGAAACAGCTACAAGGATTCCATGTAATAAGTTCCCATGCTTTCACGCTAAATAACTTGGACTTAATGCAGCAAAACTCATTAAAGACAAAATATCCTGCATTGGCACACAATGCTGTGACAGACCAGTGTAAGTATTTACACAAGGTGTCCCAGAAACTGTAGTTGTATGTCGAGCCGAGAAAATAAAAAGTAGCTCCACGGTAGTGTTTTAACTCATGGTACTTGTGAAAACACATGCATGCATTTAGCACATTTTGAATGTAAACACACAGATATGCCTGGGTGTAGGGATAGACCGGTCTGTTCGTGTTTGCAGTATAATCAGCAATAAGAAAAATAAAAGATTCCTGTCTGACATGTTTTTACATCTCCAATCTTCTGTTGTTGTTTTTAGATTTTAAAACTCTGTCTGCAGACTTGAACACGTTCATGCTTTCTCCCTTTTGTTCAGTTTGATTTGAACTCGATGTCAGGTTGCTACCCTGTTCCAGTATTTCTTTGGCTTGGTTACTGTAAGTTTCATGTTGCCAGTCGGCCAGTAAAACATATTTCATTTGTAAAGCCATGTGGTCGTGTAAGTCAGTTTTATGAGCACTGATTTAGTCTCATAAAAAAAATTTAAAAAAAGTAGGGTCATGGATAACATGTGAAATGTCAACCAAAATGATCCACGGCTCGGCCTTTTCATGAGGGCAGCATTCTTACATCAAACAAACAACTCAAAGTTTCAAGGTCAAGCCCTCCTTTCCCATGCATGTTTTTGGTACAAAATGTGTTTGCTCCAAGCAAAAAGCAAAAATACATTCACCTTAAAGTGTCCTAGAAACATACCCTGTTTATCATTCTGCATGCCTTATTTTTGCGGTGTCAGCCTTCCATATCATATGCTTTGCTATCTGATCTTTCACTTTGAAGTCATTTGCTGTAGACGTTTTATCACGTGTGGTATGAGTCTTTTCTCGATAAAGGTCTTGTCACAGAGGCCTTAGTTATAGTTTGTTCTAGTTTGTCAGATCTGCATTTTTTCTAAAAAGTCCACTGTTACAAGAGATCTTCCAGGAGTGGATGTAGTTAGCCGATAGGTGTTTGTGGAGATTTAACTCAGGCAGCTGCAGGTGTAGGAGAGACTAGCGGAGGATTTTCAGATTGAGATTGATTCTGGAAGAAGGAAGATGGAAGCGAGCATGCTGCAGGCTGACGCTGGGAAAACCACGCTTCCGCACGGAAAACACTATTGGAGAGAAAGATTATGATTGAAGAGACGATTTTTTTGTTTTCCCACAACACAACTTTTTGTAAATACACCTTTTAAAACCTGAACTACAACAAATAGAGCGGTGCTGGCCCGGTGGACGATGACGCCGAAGACGAGGGAGACACCAACAGCTAGCAGGCCCGGCTCCGGAATGCAAACTTAAACAGCGGCTGGATGAGTCAGTTAACACAGCATAAAACCCCTCTAGAAGCAGGAAAGACATACTGTCTTATCCAGGCCAGCTTAGGTTTCACGTTAAACGGAACATGCAGGGAGAGGAGAGCAATACCATTGATGTTATGTGCTAGGTAGCTGTGTGTTCTTGAGCTTTTAGCACCGTAACAGTGTGTTATTTAGCTTTAGCACCGTAACATCCACATTCTGCAAAAACCAGATCATAAAGAGCCACACAGCGCAGCAAGCATGACAATAAGTTGCATTTAATTACTGTAATCATAAACTTATACTGTAATATAAACATGTCAGTTTATATATATTTCTCATTTATACATCTCTGTTGCCTCCTTGTAGTGTCACCTGTGAGCACCTTGCAAATCACATTTGTGCCACCTGTTCACCTTTCCAGTGTCATTCCTCTAACACAATGTCACCTCCCAGGTTGCTATCTGCATCGACTCACTGTCACCCAAATGCTCCCTCGAAGACACCTCTGTATCGCCTGTTAGTCTGACACGTCTGCGGCACAGCTTGCCGTCTCCTGTTACTGTAGAAAGAAGGAGACGAGATGGAGAACTCCTTCCTTTTGTCTCTCTGCGCCTCGCTAGACTCTGTCCTCCAACCTCCCCCCACTGTGTCCATCTGTTCATCTCTCAGCGGAGCTGGGTGAGGAGGAGGTGAGACATGCATACGCAGGCACACAAACACTTACATGGGCTGTAAACACATACTCTCTGTTGGCACGCACACACAAAGAGGCTACAGTAAAAGTCCAGCATTACCTTGTTTTTATGAAATTGATAGGTATTACAAAATCATAAAAAATACTAAAGTTTCAGTCCATGATCTGCTGTCCTCTTGAAGTTTCACTGTCAGTAGTCTAAATCGACGACGTTTCATTTAGTTCGGCCGGATGTCCCTCACCTTCCGCTTTCTTTGTGTTGTAATTTAAAACTCCGGTCGATTTATGTGGACTATGGTAAACTGCTCCTCCCATCTCAGCAGGGTAAATAGAGAAGGCTACCTAGACTATCTGTCCAATCGGAGTTTTCTCTTGCACGACTAAAACAACTTTTGAAAGTACACATGTACGCACCAAAACAAGTTCTTTATCCAGGCTATTTTGCAGAGGCACCATCGCTCCGTCTGATGCTTAGCGGCACCCAAAACGATTGTAATTGTTTTAAAGAAATGCCAATAAACCAGAGTTTGTTTTTCTCCCACCCTAGAATGCTGTGTGGACTAGCCAGACCCTACTCCGCAGCGCTGTGGAGGAAGGTCTGGCAATGCGAGACTGCACTTAAAACAAATGTTTTGTCTGTTTTTATGTTAACATCAGTTTAGAATCTAATATTCTTTTGACTAATCTGTCAATTTTGGTATATAGACAACAACGGCTGGTGAGGATAGATCTAAACTTTGTACAAACCCTCATAACTGATGATAACCATATGATGACTAAATGATCTGTTTTGTTTTTGTTTGTTTACATAAACAGTGGCAGTTGGTGCCCAGAAACGTTTTTTTTTTTATTTAAGATTCTCAGTCTGTTTACACAGTTAGATATTTCGTGGCTGGCTAATTGGTAACTATAACAAGGATGAAATACTTCAATACCATCTTTTAGTAACACAACAGTATGATTGTCTGTTTTGTTTAAACTTTCAAACATTAGGGGATAATGAGCGTTACTGTTGCATTGTGTAATAAATGATGTAGTGATTTTGATGCAAATACTTTAGACAAGCTGTTTAGCCAGATGAATTACACCCACTGATGTGATGATCCCTGCTCACCACACAGGAAATAAATATGATTAATGTTCAGTTTTGAAACATAAACGTCATGTTCAGTTTCTTTTACAAAACACTTGTTTCCTTTTCTTAGTTTTGAACTTTATTGTCTACAAAGTGGAAAATGGCTTCACCACACAGCAAAAGTCCATCAGAAAATGGACAATGTATAACAAGAACAGAGGTCACTACATGAAATAAAAAAAAAAAAAATCAATATTACATGTTGAGGGGTCTGGCTACAACACGACTCAGTCACACATTTTCATTGCATTTAGCAGGAACGATTTGCTGGACACATTTTTGAAACGTAACTTTACGGTCATTATGCATCACCAGTTGGATTTAGTAACCTCACACTGGTGGGAATGTTCCCCCTGAGAATGATGTTGCCACGGCGATAAGGGCAAGCCCTATGCACTTTGGCCCCTGATCTTTGCTACCCTCGAGGGAACATGTGCCGTCAGCGCTGCAAAAAGGACGCCCCCCCCCCCCTGCTCACAGTGTCAAGAGAGATCCCCAGATGAAAATAGATGTTGCTGAGAGTGTGTGTGCGTGTTTGAATGTACTTTCTCGAATTCCTTTCTGAATATAAGTGTCTATGTGTGTACGTGCATGAACACACGCCACACAATAAAAAAAAAGGGAAAATGCTAATATTTGATCACTTGACAGCTGCTTTAATCTGTGAGCCAGTAGCCAGGCAGCGGAGAAACACTTTCTTTGTAGAATGAGTGTCACATTTCCTTTCTGTCAGGCAGGGCCGGGCGTCACATAGACTCTGGTTCTCTTCTTAGAGCACTTACTGTAGGTAATTTGAACATACATTGCAAAAAAACACAAGCATTTATATTTTCTTTAAATATGCAGGTTCTAATATTCTACTAACCCTTCATTTTGCTCACATCATTAATGATAAAGATATTGTTATTCAGAAAACGTGCTTTCATATCAGAAATTATATGTCAACAGATGTAATAATACTCAAACTAGACAATGTGAAATATAGTGTATATGTGTAATTTGCCGGACTGAAGAAGTGTTCTTTGTCGGCTGTTGGTTTGTGGGGATTCTATCAAAGATACAACGTCTAAATGTTTAATTCTTAAAAGTAACAAGACAACAGTAAAATATAAATATTATATTAGATGGTTCATTTTGTCTTGCTAGTGATTCTTTCATATTGCTCTCCCTCACCACTGAAAACTCACAGACAACTCCACAAGCTTAGGAGCTCGAGCCAAACAGACCACACTCAGTCATTTCAATTGACTGTTATTTGTCATTTCAAATGAAAGATATGTTAAAAAAATAACTTGACTCACCACTTTGGTTAACCAAACCGCTTCTGATTTGTGTATTCACATATTTTTCTATTCCCAATAACATCATCAAACATTTTTTAGCCCCAACTCATACTTATTACATGCAACTCGAGCACATCCCTCTAGTTGCAGCATACATTTTTACAAACTGATTTTTATTTTATAACTGAATGTTGCACTTTTCAAAGTATTTTACAACAAAGATACATAATGAGCTATTAAAAGCAAGCAAGCATAAAATAACAATTGATGAAAAAAGACTTGCACAAAAGAAATATAGAGCAAATGGAAAATGAAAGAAAACACAAAGAGCTTTCTTAAAAAACACTCTTCTGATAAAAGTTAACATGAGTTTGTGTTGTGTTGGATTTGCTTTGCAGAGAGACAATTGATGCTTGACTTTCCCTTTTTTGAATAATCACAAACATCATATTTGTCCACATCATTGTTAAATTTGAAGTTTTGCTAGGTGTTTGTGTTGGCAGGCCAAAAACAGGTTGGCGTTAGGATTACCGGGGTTAATATTTTACAGATGTATTCCAAGATAAATAAAAATAATCACTGATACATCATGTTATGTGTGTTCTCCATTCTCTGTCACCCTTCATCTGTCTTTGCACTTTCCAATCTGTCTGTCCAATCACCTTTTCTAAACTCAGAGATACAATAAAATGACAGGAGCATTTTGTCAAGTAACATTCCACTGGAGATGAAGCAATACATGAAGGAGCATAATGATTTGTAATAACAGCCTGGAGTGTAGCTCTATAATTTAGTCTTTGTTTGTTTGTTTGTTTGTTTGTTTACTTCCATGTTGTAGTTTATGTGTGTGTTTGTAAATGGGTAGTTTGATAGAGACGTTGATTGAGAGTGAAAACATGTTTTCACTTGTGTTTGTATGCATTTATTTGTGCAACTGCTCATAAATAATCACGGGCTGCTCCTAATTTTGTTGTCAAACACACACACACGCACACACACACACACACACACACACACACACACACACACACACACACTTGTGGAAACGGTGCCTGCGTGTGTGCACAATGAGACACACACACACACACACACACACACACACACACACACACACACACACACACACACACCACTCGACCACTCCTGCTATGGTGCTAGCTGGGTGTGTGTGTATAATAAGTGTGAAAAATCTCATTAATGCAGTGTGGCTGCTGAGCTGCGGCTGCTTCTAAGTCTCTTGTATTGTCACTTTTCTCCAGGGCCCCCTGAGCACTAGCTGGCTAACTAGCATCATTGCCATGGAGACCCCGGCAGCTATGCCTCCCCACTCATCCTCAGCACGCTCACCCTTATACTGTGTAGACACACACACACACACACACACACACACACACACACACACACACACACACACACACACACACACACACACACACACACACACACACACACACACACACACACACACACACACACCTTTCCCCTTTTTGTCCTCTGACAAAGCTTGACAAACCGCATGTGACTTGGAGGGCTTAGCACCGGGGAATAGTCAGAGTTCCCCCTCTCCAATTCACACACACAGTTCAAACTCTAAATAAGCAGCCATATTGATTTTTAATGATGCCAGCCAGTGGACAAGCCTCTCTGCTGCAGAGAGAGAGAGCAAAGGAAGGAAGGAAGGAAGGAAGGAAGGAAAGAAGGAAGGAAGTCAAGAGGAGTAGATGAGCTGGGTCTGGTCTTTTTCTCTATTTGGTGCTTTATTATTCAGGACTGCCTTTTTTCCTTTACATTTTTACAAACCTAAACAGCTTTGTTTTGAGGCAGAGTGGTTCTCCTTTAGAACGTTGTGTCAAAGGCAAAATATGAGCAGTAAAATAAAACTTCTTATGGCACAATTTTTCAAGTTACATACAGCTGGAATTTGAGTCAATGCAGTCTTAAATTAAAGTATATGCTGCCTGATCCACTACAACAGATAGATAGATAGATAGATAGATAGATAGATAGATAGATAGATAGATAGATAGATAGATAGATAGATCGATTTTTATTAATCCCCAAAATGGGAAATTACAGTGTTACAGCAGCAAAATATCAGACACACAGCACACATACAGAATACAAATTAAATTATATATTAAAATATATAAAAGTTGGGAATAAAAATGTACAGCTACTTAACTAGTATTGATAAAGATGTAGATAAACATATTGTGCAAGTAGCACTTAGTGCAGTTGTGATGTCTATGAGTCTTATCTAACACTCAGTGATGAAGTGTTAAAAAGTTGTATTGCGTGTGGTAGGAATGATTTCTTGTAGCGGTCCGCGCGACATCGAAGCTGTCGGAGCCTCTTAGAGAAGATGCTCCTCTGTTGGACCGACTGTTGTGAGGTGGAGAGGGTGGTTGGGGGTTATCCATGATAGATAACAGCTTCTGTTCTCAAGTGTCACAATAATGTTTTCTAGTCGGCCTTTTATTTTTATTTTGTTATAAAGAACAATTAACCCATGATTTGATCATTTTCTTTGCATTTCAAAACCATACAAAGATTTAGTTTTTTTCAATTGTTTACACGCAATTTTGAAAACCTGGTTCTTTTTTTCAACATATAATCACAATTATCCAAACACCACACTCAATTCCTAGATTGTTTGCAAAATGACACACTTCAGTCAAAACATATACACATATTTGTGAAAATGCTATTAGTTTTCATTTTTCAACCAACACAGTCCTCAATGATCAGACACTATTGCAGCCAGTTTCACACTGATGTGATAAATAAAAAACACATTTGTAAAAAAAAGTAATTTTAGGAAATAGCATGCGCATGATTTTTGGCCAGACATTGTTATGTAAGGGATAATTTAGATGATAAAAAAAATAGTGACAAACCCACAACATTCTTCATGATTAGTTTGAGATATAGGGAGAATGTACACAAATAGGCCTACTATAAACTTACCAAGCACTGCACAACACTGATGCTGCAGACTGAATATTTCAAGTATTTATTTCAATACTTGCAGTCAGGGCATGAAGTTAACTTTTTTGACCACCAGCCATTGTGGCGGGTGGATTTAAAAATCCACCCGCCACAATGACTTTTTACCAGCCAGATTTTTTTTTGCCTCATAAAGGTGAAAAACAGGAATTACTGTGTCTCTCTGATCCTATCCTGTCCTATTCATCGTAGCTGTGTTGAATTAATCAAATTTGAACATACAGTAGGCCATGTGTGTGGCTTGTTGATCTTTACATCGTTAGTTAATTTTCTATCCTGGTCTGGGACACACATTCATACGGTTTGAGTAGCTACTTATTGGACTTTAACTTATTGCACTTACAATAATGAGCGTAGCTGTCCTCAATTTAGGTTATTATGTACGTCTCATCTTCGTTTTTTCCTGCATTCACCGTGTGATTGTGTCCGTGTGTCCGTGTGTGTGTGTGTGTGTGTGTGCGCGCGCGTCGCGGGGGAAATGGAGCAACAGCCCAGGACAGGACTGAACCGGCAGCAGCTTTCAGCAACATTAGAGTGAAACATCGCTACAGCGTACATTGATGTTAAAATTTCTACCGGTTGGCAGGACGGTCTGAAATGTTTTGCACGGTCTGTCGCTGTACATTTTGTTGGTAAATGTGAAATGTTCGAGTCACACACGTCTTGTCTTCGTCATCAGAAACAAGGAAATTATTTTGACCCGTTCTCTCTACCGCTTGGTCAGTGGCTGCACGTGGGACTGCTGGGATTGTCGCGAGTAATGCAAATGCGATAGGGGGCCCCGGCTGTCAATCAATGTCTTCCAGTGATGCGGGCCCCTGATTGGTCTGGGCCCGTAAGCAACCGCGTACCCTGTTTACCAATAGTTGCGCCTCTGAATCACTCAATTCTCATTGGCTACCTGCCAATGTGGCAGGTAGATTGACAGTGTTACCCGCCAATTGCAAAATGGGTGTTAATTTCATGCCCTGCTTGCAGTATTTCTTACTATAATCAGTTACAGTAATCAACCAACAATGAAATTAATGAAACAAATAAAATCTGTAGACAAATAAAAATTACTGCATGAAGTACATACACTTTGACTCTGACTTTGAATACTGTAACTGCTGCCTTTTATAGCACACCTGAGTGCTGCGTTTTCAAATTGGCACATGTGTGCTTCCACACCTGGTGGATGTGATTATCCAATTCGTTCATTGGTGTGATCATTGGCAATCCGGGGCTTTGTAATGACAAGGAAGTAACCTCACAATCCTTATCTGTGTCTAAGGTGTGAAAATGTGTGTAGAGTTTTACAAATCACTGTGTGTAATGTTTTGCAAAAAGGGTGAAGCAGACATTGTGTGTAATGTTGTGCAAATCTGTGGAGGTGTTTTGCTCATTGGAGTAGAATTTTGCAAATTGTGTGGACATTTTTATTTTAGTGTGTAAACAATCGTTAAAAAAAACTGTAACAACAATTAGTTCGAACTTGTATTTGCAGTTTTTAATGCCAAGTCACACAATCAATTATGTCAAATTAAATGCACATTAGTGTGCTCAAGCCATAAGCGTTCAGATCCTTGCCATCATCTGTAGATCAACTTTTACGTTTTCGTTCCTTTGCAATCGTTCTTATTGTTGGGTCAAAAGAAGTTGGGAGGCTTAACCACATGCATGCAGTCAGAATCCAACATGCAGTCGCCTGCCTACAATCTACCCCACTGCTAAAGAGATATAGAGGTGATTTCATAGATCAAAGTGTCGCTACAGCTAATTAATCTATATCAATGTTAATTAATCGACTTAACCTCAGGCTTTACAGACCACCCTCTAATCTGTGTGTGTGTGTGTGTGTGTGTGTGTGTGTGTGTGTGTGTGTGTGTGTGTGTGTGTGTGTGTGTGTGTGTGAGAGAGAGATAGACAGAGAGTGTTATAATATGCACATGATATACTGTATGAATTTAAACAAACATCATAGTATGACTTTAAAATATATAGTTTTAATTTAAGTGAAAGAGCAAGCAACCAAGGATTAGATACAGGACAAAGAAGATTTAGGAGATGATAAAAAAGACGAAGACTGTGAGCACAGAACGGAGGGGGAAAAAAAACTTTCCTGAAAAAAAGAGAAGAGGGGAAAATGATTAACCTCTGAGACATTTACCTAATTAATTCTGTCCACGCTTTAAATGAAGTGAGCAACCTTGGAGCAGTAGCCGGTCAGTGGAACTCATGTAAAATGTATGTCACCCTATATTACTGTGTGCAAGAACAAGAGCTGCCGCTACTTAATATAATGACACATGTAATCTTGATTCACCCTCAAGGCGTACAGACATGGAAACAGCTAAACCTTTAGTCCAAAGCTAAAGCTAAATCAACTGGCAGTCTATTGACACAGGTGTGAGCCTATGGAACCATGTTTTACATGTAATTAGGAGCGTTTCTATGATGCACTAACAAGGAATTCAGGATTTAGAGGGAGTTATATTTGATTTCCTATGTTGCAGATGTGTGTGTATAATTCTGGAACATTTTGCACATGATATAACCTACTATATATAGGCCTATTTATTTACAGGGTGTAGAAGTAACAAAAATACATTTATCCCCGCAACTATAATGAAGCTGTGATTTATCTTTTTTGAGTAGGCTACTTTTCCAAAATCTGTAATTTTACTTTTACTTAAGTAGGCCATTTGTTCGTAGTAAAGCAAAGTATCGTACTTCGCTACATTTTGCTTTCGTTACATAAAAAATTCAGCACTCATTGGATCGGTTTGCAGCCGAGTGTGAAGCGGCTGGGATGAGGATCAGCACCTCTAAATCTGAGGCCATGGTTCTCAGCAGGAAACCGATGGAGTGCCTTCTCCAGGTAGGGAATGAGTCCTTACCCCAAGTGAAGGAGTTTAAGTACCTTGGGGTCTTGTTTGCGAGTGAGGGGACAATGGAGCGGGAGATTGGTCGGAGAATCGGCGCAGCGTGGGCGGTATTACATTCAGTTTATCGCACCGTTGTGACGAAAAGAGAGCTGAGCCGGAAGGCAAAGCTCTCGATCTACCGGTCAGTTTTCGTTCCTACCCTCACCTATGGTCATGAAGGTTGGGTCATGACCGAAAGAACGAGATCCAGGGTACAAGCGGCCGAAATGGGTTTCCTCAGGAGGGTGGCTGGCGTCTCCCTTAGAGATAGGGTGAGAAGCTCAGTCATCCGTGAGGAGCTCGGAGTAGAGTCGCTGCTCCTTCACGTCGAAAGGAGCCAGTTGAGGTGGTTCGGGCATCTGGTAAGGATGCCCCCTGGGCGCCTCCCTAGGGAGGTGTTCCAGGCATGTCCAGCTGGGAGGAGGCCTCGGGGAAGACCCAGGACTAGGTGGAGGGATTACATCTCCAACCTGGCCTGGGAACGCCTCGGGATCCCCCAGTCAGAGCTGGTTAATGTGGCTCGGGAAAGGGAAGTTTGGGGTCCCCTGCTGGAGCTGCTCCCCCCGCGACCCGACCACGGATAAGCGGACGACGATGGATGGATGGATGGATACATAAAAAATGTCACATGAAAAAGTCCTGATAAACGTGATACACATAAGAAAGGTGATCAATAAGCTGCAGCCAAGAAGAAGATGCTGATGTGACTGCGGCCGCAGGAGAGCAGATCTTGCAGAGCTCACAGAGGTGACAATACAAAAGTTGCAAAAGTTACATGTTCAATGCATGTTCAATGCGGTCGCATCCGGGTCGCCTGACTAGCAGTCAAAAATTAAGGATCACGTCATAATTAGGTATGGTTATGGTTAGCATTATTGTACCTCAGAATAGTTAATAAAGGTTGCATCTATGGTGTCAGGTTTATGTCATATCTCGCGAGCGCGATAAAACATGGGGAGAGGGGAAAAATGGCACCTGTGAGTATAAAAATAAGCAGACACAGAGCGCCGGAGGGCATACATGCTCTCGCAGGTAAACTCTGCTCTCGAAATTGATTTCTGCTCGCCTGAATGAAACTGACTTTTGACATTTTGGGGGTGGAAACCAGGGAGGCACTGGCCCTCCTATGATTGGTCACTTTCAAGGCGATCTCACCTACACGAAACGTTCTCTCAATACATCCATGGCACGGACCTCCTGAGTCTAACTTGATTGACAGTTATCATTCAGGAAACCCGGAGTTGGTGTCCTGGCTGAAGGTAGTGTTTTTCTGTCTTTATTAATGATACAGAACGAGCACCGTAAATAAAGGACTGTATAAGTGTCTCTCATCTGTTCTGTTGTTGGGATATGTGCGATGCTTTTGAAATGTTTCGTAAATCCATGCCAATGTATGAACCCATGGTGCCTATAACATTATAGCTAACATGGCTGCGAGCCTGGCCAGCCAGTCTGAATAGGCTATTCCAGAAACAGAAATGTTTCATGACGTGGTATGTATGCATGGATGTATGGGTGTATGATGTAACTTTAACGTTAATGTGTGATTGCGTTATACTAATAAGTTGAACATGCCTAACCCCAACCAATCGACTGTCCTAACCTTAACCACTCAAGGTCAAATGCCTAACCCCAACCAATGGAGCTGCTTCGTAGGGCGGGTCTTGGCGTGGCCGTAGTGGAATTTGGGACACTAAACTGCACGTAAACCTAAGTATTATTTGGTTAGTAGGCTCTAAATTCCTGTTATGGATTAATCAGACTGACTGGCCAAGCTAAACAATAACCATGTTAACTAAGGCAGCTCTAATGTATAAGAATACAAGACACACAATGGCCCAGGTGCATTCTGGGTCTAGCTAACATGCTAAATGCTAAAAATGTCCATGGTGGATCCTCCAGCTGCGATTTCTGCGTTCACGGAGGCCCTTTAACCTTCAGTGAGGTGTGTAAGGCCTTTCTGCTCTGTTCGTGACAATATCCCCGATGTGGCTGTAGAACCTTTTTCAGCTCCAAACATTTTGAATTTGAGGAGGACACGCAGCGAGTCTGAGTGGACTGGAATATATTTTCGAATGAACGAGCAATTCAACCTGGAGTAGATGATGGAGGACTTCGCCGTGCACAAGACTCGCAGAATTCCGTTTAAACAGGTGAGTAGGCAAGATTTGGAATGATTGAGAGTTCTCTTGGCACAGCTACCAGAAGACGTACAACGTTCAGACACGTTGTTCACGTCACATCTACGGCGGCAAGCTCAGTTTGCTGCTTCCTTTTACCTGGCTGGATACAATAACACAGGCTTTTTTCCGGTGTTACACCAAAATCTGTGACCCATCAAGAGATATTTTGAAATGTTTCTGTGTAGTTTCTCAGACAACCGTGTTATTCATGTTCACAGGCACTCAGGAGATTGTGGCTGGCGTGGACAAGGAGACTGGAGACGTCTTCCTGTCTTTTGAGGCCTGTGAGATCTGTGAGACGTCCAAGTTTGTGTGGTCGAAGAACTACAAAGCCATCGCCGAGTGCCCCAGGGCGGCCGCCACGAACAAGGGCAGAACGTAAACTCGGAGACCAGTGTTTGTTTCTTTAGTCATAGAACGAACAATTACCTTAGTCCCATATTATGCTCATTTTCAGATTCATGCTTGTATTTCAGGGTTTCTACTAGACGTGTTTACATGCTTTAATGTTCAAAAAACACGTTCTTTTTCTCATACTGTCCGTCTGAATATACCTGTATCACCCTCTGTTTGAAACACTGCACTCTCTGAATTTCTGTACCGTCATTGCAGCCGTGGAACGACTGTGACGGCACTTTCAACATATACAGTATTTAGTGTAGTTACGACATCACAACCATACAGAAGTCCTAACGGCTCTTTTAAGGGTACAGTTTCTTAAAACGGACTGTGTGCATTTCTGCGTGCAGTGTTTCGATACTTTCGCAGTTTTTATACAGCACACTCTATAATTTGCAAAGACCCAACAATGTCCCACGGGCAATCATTTGGTACAACAGTGGCAAGGAAAAACTTCCTTTTAGGCAGAAACCTTGGACAGACCCAGGCTCTTTGTCGCTGCCGGTTTGGACACAGACACTGATACAGATACATTTGATTTTTTATTTGGCCCTTTAATTATTTTTAGGCGCTAATACTGTTGTTCTTTTACTCAAATTAAAAGTTAAATGAAATTACAATTCTGAATGCATGAATTTTACCTTTCTAAACTTTGCTACTAGCATTGCTACTTAAGTACATAAGTAAAAGAGCTGTGTACTTCTTCCACCACCTGTAAAACTCAAACTCAAAAGACTTGAGGTGATGTTAGCTTCACATTTAATAGGAATTAATTGACTGAATGTGTACTTACTGAACACCTTTTTATATTTGACACATAATTAGTGTCACATTTCATAGTTCATTTTTGCAGGAAACCTCCTGGGAAATTATCAGAAAATAGAGAGGAAATTACAGATCCATGAAATAAAGCAACAAGAATGCGACAAACGTACAGTGAAATGCTTATCTTAAACTAAGCAACTTTTCGATATAACACTTTCAATATGCTTTACAATCGCAGTAAGAAAAGCCTGTAAACTTTGTTTTGAAATAGTTATTCTTTTTTTATTTAATTGTAAAAACAAGTGAAAACAACAGCGGCTTCTCAAGAAGTTTTCCTAGTTTAATCCCTGTAGGCCACGGGTGAGTAGGCTACAACAGCACACTCACTAAACTCAACAACCACAGCGTCGCCCGTGCTCGCTAACGTTACACGGCGTGTAGCCTACTGCGCAGCTCTTTTTTGCTGTTAATTCTATAAGAGGTGTCTCGCTATTTGATTTATGTAACTTAATAAATCTTGTTGCACTGGTTTGGACATAAGGGGTCATGTTGCTGATGTTGTTCCACTACTGTGTACGTTGGCATTTATTGAAATTTATTTCACAATACTCACCTGCTGCCAGACTGCAATTGCAGCTTCAGTCCAGCCCATAAAATAGATAAATATGAAAATATGATAAGAGAGGGAGAAAAAAAATTATTATTCACAATACAAAAATATCTGCAACAATTTAATCAATTTAATAGATTAAGTTGTGTGTCAAGCAAAACATAAAAAAAGATTATCTTAGATTAGATTCTATATGATTACAAATGAAATATCTTTGGGATTTGCACTGTTTGTGGGACAAAACAAGTAATTTGAAGACATCACCTTACTCAGAGGACGATTTCCCCATCATTTGTGCTAAATTATCAATTGATCAATTGAACACATAATAAATGAACTAAATGATAATGAAAATAATCATTAGCAGCCCCGGAAAAAGTAACACGTTATCAATCTTGTTTTGGGCCAAACAACATTGTATTTAATGAGTTGTGAACCAAAATACACGTCAAACATAATACTGTACATCAACAATGGCTAAACCAGTTGTACACGTACGTACTCACACACACATGCTGCAAAGAATCTGCCCGAGCATTCCTGCGGTTTAACACTATGCTTTTGATACACAAGGGCCGACCAAGTCCCCGGAATCACTCCCACTCCCATCCACATCACCCTTTTATGTACTAAAAGGATCAGAGAGATGTCTGCTCCTGCTCACAGTGAAAAGAGTGAGGGATTCAATCATGTCTATGAAGAGAACACACACACACACACACACACACACACACACACACACACACACACACACACACACACACACACACACACACACACACACACACACACACACACACAAAACAGAGGCATTAATGCTTCTCGTATCTTTAGCATTGAGTGCACATGAGGACACTGTGGGGTCACCTCAGCTGACTGCCAGCTGTGTGACCACCCTGCACAGATAAAAGAGCCTGCAGCTGTGGAGCAAATGACCTTAAACAATAGTGAATAAAGAAATAAGCAGTACGCATCTTAAAACTCCAGGCAATACATTTTAGATTGATTAGTTTCATTATTTGATACCAAACTGAAATGACTGACTAGGTTGAGGGGGAAAGTTTTTTGTTTGTATCTCAAAATGATCTTAACTCAATGTCCTCTTACTAGCTTTCCCACTTCCTTTTAGAAGCTTTTTAACAACATATTTGCAGTCTTCATGGATGTTGTTATCCACCATGGCTCAGATTAGTATTGAAACTCGGTCACATGATACTGCAATAGCTGGCCATATGGTAAATTTAGGTCATGTGATGACAACTGATCAAACTACATCTGCTGATGAAGACCACGAGATACGGATGACAGTTCCAGAAAATGCCACTAAGGCTAAGTGTTAAAGAAAGTTCAGCTGTCTGCTAAATGTAATGGTACAGCTAGTTAGATTAGCCTAGCATGAAGAATGAAAACATCTAACCTGCTACTGTCTGAAGCTATAACCAATCTGATTATTAGCACCTCTAAAGCTCACTGCATCTTATTTGTTTAAAGCCAAACAAAACCCAACTGTAAAAATTACCATTTGAAATTACAATTTGAATGATGCTGAAACAGACAAGTCATGTAAATGTAGTGTCTGCTGGACAAATAATGGTTTAGAGTTGTTGGTTGCAGAGTTTCAGCTTATGGTCCTTGCAGAAAATGGTTTCAAGAGGCTCTATTATGACTGAACTTGATCAATAATTGTCCACCGTGTTAGGTCAGCAGGACAGACCCGTATTTATGTTTCTTATGACACATCTGATGAGAGTGAAAACAACACTTGTCGCGGTTGCACTTGGTGGTTTCAAGAAGCTGGTCTGAAGTGACATTTCACCTGAGCAATTTCTCAGAATGATATTCAACTTGGCAGCGCTATTAACTCCCATCTGTTCCACACAAACGATGCATGAGCCGTGCAGTCATGACGGACTATTTGTATTTGTGTTGTGTGGAGATGTGTGGCTTTATGCATAATGTGTGAATGACTGTTTGTGTGTGTGTGGGAGTGTGCGTGGGCAGCGAGGGCGAGTTGCAGTTGTGAGGTGCAGTTCAACAGAAAGCACGAAGCATCTGACGTGAGCGTGTGTGTGTCTGTGTGTGTTTCCGTGCACATTCAACTTGTGGGAAACTTTTCAGTGCATGCTTTTAAACCTCTGCAGCCAAAAAAAGATGAGCAGCAAAACAGGCTGCAAAGCTGGGCAACACAGAAAAAAACAACAACTTTAACCCAGTTTAGCACCTGCGGTATCAAGGCAAACTACTGACCTAAAAAATACAAAGCAAATTTGATGCAGCTTAAATGCATTTGTTTTTGCTTTTAAAGATTTGACCTAAAATCAGTTGTAACATCTGTAGTAAGCAGACGCTGTGGAAGTCAGCGAGGTGGATAAAGGCATGTAGCACCTGTCGCTTTCTTGCAGGAGACGAGATTTCACTACCATCCAATGATCGCCTTTTAACCGTAACCACGACTTTGAGTATTTTAGTTGCTTAACCTTAACCAGAGTTCATTTGCCATAACCACAATCTTTCACTAACCTGAACCACACCATAGTTCTAATGTGCAGATATTGTAGATAGCAAGATGTCACTAAATGTAATCTGGGGTTTTGCAGAATCGTCAATTTTATTGGTTTGTAAGACCAGTTTACAATATATATACATTGTTTGTTATTGCCGCAACCACATAATATTAGGTAGCACACTTGTTTGCCATAAACTGTGGTAATTTTCTCCCAACAAGTCCTTCAAATTCAAATAAAAAACAAAATACGTTTATCCATGCCCTAAGCAATACGACGCACAGAAACCGTCACAAATCACTGTTGAAACATATCGAAATTTGTGACAACGCTATAGTTAAGGCTTGGTTAGGTTTTGTCGCACAAACCACTTGGTTAGGGTTAAGGAAACATAATGGTTTGGGTTAAAATGACTACTTTGTTAAGTTCAGGAGACCTTTTATTGCCATGGTTACAATGGCATGCATGTGGTTAAGGTTATGGAGCAGTAGTGTTTGGTATTGGTACTATTGGTTGGTTGGAAACAGAAAACGAACATCAATCTCTCGTGTTAAAGTCATTGGTTGACCCATGCAGCCACCCAGATCGCGAAATTACGAATCCCACTATGGCAACGCCAAGACCCACCCTTCAATCACTACTATTGGCCAGGCGTCCAAGGTAACGTGACCCCATTTGTTCATGTCCTATCCCCTGACCAATCCGCTATCCTAACCTTAACCACTCAAGGTGAAATGCCTAACCCCAACCAATCGAGCTGCTTCGGAGGGCGGGTCTTGGCGTTGCCATAGTGGGATTCGTAATTTTGCACCCAGATCTCCTTCCTCAACGGACTTTGTCACTCTATGACATCATCTGACTTCCTCCTTTGCTCCCGTCATATTTATTATATATATATATATATATATATATATATATATATATATATATATATATATATATATATATCCAACAGGGCTTTGTCACTTGAATGCGACCATGTCATTTTAAGGCATTTGCAGAAACAACTGATGTCGTTCCTCTTTGGAGGACAGTATTGTAGTATGACGCATGTTGAATTTATCCTCTAAAAGAAGTAGAATTATGAGGCACTTTCTGCTGACCCAGGGCCTGTGATAAAGAAAAGCTCAGAGCTGTAAGGTCTAAACAGCTGATCTCAGTCTGAAGGAAACCTGCCTTCTATACTGACGTCAAGTACAAAGAATGCGGTGATTTCTGTGTGTAAATGAATTTGTGTCTTCAATGTCGGGGACAAAATCTCCAAAAAACACACACATAAAAGCTAATGCTGGATAGTAAACCAATCCGGGCCAACTGTGCCACTCAGAACCAGACAGCCTCCATCAAAGGCAGCGTGTCCCCGCTGCTGAGATGCCCGCAGGGGTTGGCATGGAGGTTATACTGTCATGTACAAGGCCATTTCTGCCAAGGCAAATTACAAAAATGTGTTCAGTTTGACAAAAGAGGTGTGACGTACTCTGAGCCGCTCTGCTGCCAAGCCAGCAGTGAAAGGATAATTCACTGAAAAATGAAAACGTTCGGCGAAACAATCCAGTGGATAATTTTGGTACAAATTAATCTGCTTTCCTCTCGCCGTGCTAGTTGAATGATCTTCCGATGAGAGGTGCACGCTGTCTTCCGTTCTGGTCAGACAGTGGTATTCTAATTTGAGTTAACGGTATTACATATTTAGGAGCCTGTGCACGCCCGTTTGAGGAGATTTCAAGCTGCTTTGCACCTTCGGATTAGTGGCATTATATTTACATTACAGAGGCATTAGATTTCCTTATATGACTTTCAGGGGCAGGGATAAAAGCCATTTGAGGAAATATGTGCGCCGCTATCCTGAAATCAATAGGCTGATTTCCATTTTTGGACAGGAACGCAGCCCTTCCAATATTTATTCAGGTCAGGCCATCGCGTTTTCCCACATGCCATAAATTCATTTGTAGTGGAAATGTGCTTATATATCTCAAGTGTGGTGGGTTTTCTCTCTGTCTCTCCCCCTAACACGCACACTCACACAGACACACCATAATGGCATTTTATAGCAGTTCTGTGCTGGCTAATTGTTGTGTTTGGCCCGCATCTCGGAGCATGAGCAGGCAGGTGGCAGGTTATGTTTTATTTTTCTGCAAATATAAACAAACGTAAAGTGTTGGAGACAGGCAGCTTCCCCAATTGAGCAGCCTACGGGAGTCAGTGAACCACAAAAGCTTTATTGCTTGTTAGGGAAGAGACAGAGGAAGGAGGGAGGGGTGAGGGAGAGAAAACTAGTGAGAGAGATGAAAATAGATAGCATTTGTTTTTGTGTATGTATGGTAGCTCCAATCTCAGGCCATATTAGATGCGTTTGGTCTTCCAAAGCTAGAGGCAACGTCCACTCCACTCACAGGCTGGTGGGTGCAAAGCTGAGGTCAAAGGTCATCATCTGGATAGTTTTAGCTATTTGGGAACATCCCCTTTAGCGCTGATTGAGGTCATGCAGTGTGGCCTCAAAACCTGTGACCCCTAATCCCCTCTGCAGTCTGCATCTGGCTGTTGGCATAGAGTTTCCATGTACAGACAAAAAGTATTTTTACATTGCAAATAACCAAGAAACTCACAATGGAAATCTGTGTGAATTTAATGTTTTTCTTTATTGGGTAAAGATGTACTGTGGCATTTATTTTGACAGAGGAAACTGCTTAAAACAAAACTCTTCAGGGGAGTTGTTCATTTTCTTTGTAAATTTGAATAACAAGTTTTGGCAAAAAAAGCATTTCATACTCACAAGAATCAGAGTAACACACATGTAAACTTATGGGTTGTCTATACAGCAACAAAACATAACCATAGAAACTGCAGATTCCTATTCTATACATCCTTAACGTATGACATAAATAAAAAAAACCTCATCAAGGAAGCAGATGAATATTTGATACCTTTTGAGATTAAAAAAGATGCACTAATTACCCAAACAAACCAATGAGAATATGCAGAAAATGATTGACCAGCGACGGACAGAATTCCCTGCTTGCACCAGCCAATGACTGATTGATTGAGCCTCGGTCTCGCTTTATCCAATATACTTTTATGTGCTCCCACTGTGTTAATAACATGAAGTTTATGGAGTGTGCTCAGTAATTAAATAATGCAGGATGACTTTGAGGGGAACAGAGTGGATTCTTTTTTTCATGCGTCCTGCACCGCGGCCCTCTTGTGGCTCTAATGGGATACAGATGGTGGCCAGAGGTTGGCCGACGGGCGGTCGGCACCGCAGACTGAGACCAGCGGGGAGTGTCCTGAAACTTGTTCACCACATTACTGTGCCCCACATGCCATGCCTGGGGCCCACTGAGTGTGTCATTGTGTGTGTTGGGTTGTTGGGACATAACGAGACAGAGAGAGACTCTGTCAAATACTTGAATCAAAGAAAAGAATCCAAGTGCCACATTATGAGGAACAGTGTTCTTTAATTGTACAACATGTCACGGTGGCAGAGAAACGTATGAAACCAATGATAAGCTTTGTTTTTGATATATTATTAGCAATTTCATCCGTTTGTTTTTTTTTTTAGATTTGTAACAGCTAAATCTAATTTTTAAACAACTAAATAATGACATTTTTCCCCTCACTAAATGTAACTCCAGTCTTCACCAGACTCTCTCCAATTTCATCCAACCTCCATGGCCTGGAGCAAGGCAAGACCATTAAAATATATTGCCACAGAGGCATCTGTTGGCTGAAAGGCATTAAATACAAACAACTTGACAGTAAAAAAGAGCCAATTTATCTTGAATCCAGGCTGTCTCGCTACTGGGACACAACCTGAGTTCCAGCAGCAGAACACTCCCTAATTGTTAACCTATAACTGCCCCAAGTTAGTTTGAGATTTACCAGTGAACACTTTGGTAACATTTTGATAAAAGCCATCATACCAGCATGAGTCTAAAAAAAAGCTTCTGCCATTTTCAGCAGGCTTTTTGTTAGTGTAATTTGTTTAATTATCACATTATTATTATTATGATTTGTTTTGATGTATCATGCTGAACATTAGTTTTGAGAAAACCTGGCTCCATTATTTCTTGTGTGCTACACTGAATCCCCACCAGCCTATAAAGAATTGTATTATTTCTATATTGATATCACACTATTCAAAAATACTGATAGAAAGTATTATACGACCAGCACATATAAATGCTACTGTCTGTCCATAGGAAAAGGCTTTATACGCAACAAAGGTCATGTATTGCGATTCCTGTAATTATTATTTTTTTTTTCATGACCAACATTATTACATTTCTAAATAATACCACAAATGAATCCAGAAGTGTTAACGGAGGCATGAAGTTAATTTGCTGTGTTGACTTGAGTCTGTTCCTCGGCAAAGGCTCACAGTGGGACAGTGCCTAGTTTGGGACAGCCTTTTGGGAAAAGCCTTTTGATTAATCATACAAATCCTCCTCAGAATGCTCCAGAGGACTGATGGGATGTGGCGTTTCAAAAGATCCGTGGGTCAGAGAGCCTTTGAACTTTGACCTTTGAACTGTGGCTCTTCACAAAGGCCCGGAGACAAAGGGGGGCGAGCAAAAGTTGCACCTCCTGAGCCACAGCATGAGCATCGTGGAATACAAGAAATCTGACGTTTGGTGAGGAAAAAAAGAGCTAAAAGAGGTTGAAAGTTAGCAATCTAGAGTTTTACAGTGTTGTGTCAGTAAGATGAAGTCAAGACTATTTTGAAGGGATCATATTGTTAATTAGTATGTTGATAGGGACAATTAAAACATGTCCAGTTTGGAAATAGCATGCCTGTTAATTGTGACGCTTAGATCCCTTTATTGAATAAAGAAGAGAAAATGAGAGAGTGCAGGACAGCTAGAGAAAGCTATTGAGAGTTGGCAGCCCTCCTGTTTGATTAGCCATTAGCCTCTGGTGATGGGAGTCACACTCAGAGCGCCACTCCCTTTGATTACAGCACAAGAGAACGGCGGAAAAATACATCTCCCCAGCCAATACATATCACTTCAGGGGGCTGATTTGGCTTGTTGCTTTTTCACTCCCTCTCATATTGTAATCAGACATGCTGTCATTGTGGAAAAAAGAAAAATCATAAACAAACATAACAAGTAGAGTCAGAACTTTTGAAGGGAAGGGGTTGAGATTTGTTGGATTCCAAAATGCATCCTAATGAACCAGCAAACTGTTTAAGAGTGTCTGAAGAGCTGAAATTGACAGACAGCTTTAAGCCCCTGACACACCAACCAGACGGCCGACCCTCGGCAGGAAAGCCAGTTGGTCTGATCAGTGTCCCCGAGTTGGTCAAAAAAGTGCTTCGGAACACACCAAAGCGACGAGACGTAATATGTCTCCATAACAGCAGGTGGCGCTAATCTGTATTGTCCAAGGGGGCAAGCCTACCTCCTCAGAGTGAAGCCGCTATGGCGCCATTTTATGCTACCCAAACCATCACCCCCCCCGTTAGCATTCCATTGACTGCCATTCATTTTGGCGTCACTTTGATAGCCAATAACTTTACATCTGAAGCGTTTAAAGACTTTATTTGTCCATCGTTTATTTCTAAAGAAACACGACAATGTATAAAAGGCTTCATTACCTTGTTACCTTGTTATGGCTCCATAGGAGAAGTTTTTGTAAAAATAGGCTAACAATTAACCAAGCGACCTACTGTTGCATAGTAGAGGAATTACCGTACAGTACAGGAGAAGCTCGACTGCAGTTTGGACTTGCATTAGCTGTTTAGTTTAATTACTAATGTTAACTAGCATTTTAGTTAGCAATAATTAGCCTGTGCCTATGTTATCTCCTTACATATACCTACGCTCTCTGTCTCTGCAAGATTGGGAATGATTGAGATTTCTCTTGGCACAGCTACCAGAAGACTTACAACTTGCAGACACGTTTTTCACATCACATCTACGTCGGCAAGCTCAGTTTGCAGCTACGCAGTAACGTTCAACCATCACCGGAAAAGCGCTTCTAATAGACTTCACTTGTCTCCGTCAAAAACAATGGAGTCACTTGGTCCCTTTTTCTTTTACTGTCTATGGTATTGTCGCCCAAAAATGAAAAACTGGCAGCTGATTGGGCGAACGCGTCACGTGGGTCTGGTTTCTCCGGAAATTCAAAGCCAGACTGTCATGGCGGCTTGTAGTAGAGTATTATCTCATATATTGCTAAAATAGTTCACCAAAACAGATCGACAAAGGTCAGTTTAAAAGATTTTCATCAGATTTTGAGAGGCTTTAGTCACGCTGATCCCGCTCATAATTTCCGTGTTAGCACTCTACCAATCAGATTGGTCGTTTGAGTCCGACTGCCGGCAGTGCCCGCCTTCCAACCAAGCATGTCAGGTCGGCCAAAATGAAGGCCGACAACTCCTCGGACGGATGACGGCACGTAACACACCAAACAGACTCGAGTCACCAACCTCGCCAGACTGTCCGACGGCCGATTATCGGGTTAGTGTGTCAGGGCCATTACACACCTGTTATTTTCATGCAGGGCAGGCAAACGGAAAAAGTCAGGAGTGTGAGAAAGCACAGGCATTAACAACAGAGTAGATGAGTTTTTAGGACCCGCCCCTGCTCACAGCAACATTTTTTTTTAATGCCAAGGACTTTGTGATGTGACCTCATAAAGCTTCCTTTCAAGTTCCTTCAGCAGCATTCTTGCCAACATAATGCTACGGTAGATTACTTTCAGTGTAATACTGAAGGCTGCTTTCGAAGAACTTTCTCTCAAGGATCAGGTTCAAATGACAGTGACGGTGGAATTGTCTCCACCCTGCTGATGTTCTCCCAGGCGGCTCCAGGGTCAATGCTAAAAGAGAATTCTCTTCAGAGCATCAGTTAAATGTCAGTGAAGCTCATATCATTGAAACTTGAATGAAAACATGTTGAAATTTAGTTTTATTGTGTTAGACATGCACAAATAAGAACATGGTCAGTTGTTCATAAATTATGCATCAACACCTGACGTGAATCTTGGGCTTGTGATTTAGTCCAAGATGCATTTTTTGGCACTTTTTAATCCAGGAGAAATGCAGCGTTGAACACAACAGCTGGCAGTTCATACCCCCTGCTATTTTCTCTCCAACACATCCCTCATTTTTTTTTGACTCCCCCTCCCCTGCTTTCATGCTTGACTTGCAGCAGCTTTTGTTGAGTGGCAGAGCAGCTCGCCAGTGAGGGGAGAGTTGGGATGAGGGGATGGAGATGGTGTTGTGGCCAGTGGATGGACTGTGCTGTAAGATGGCTGGAGGAAGCTTCCTAGTACTGCCCTCACCTTCTTCAGATGTGCAATCAACCTCTTCCTCTCAGGCTTTGCCTACTCCCATCTTCACACTCCTCACTGTCTTGTTCATGTAGGGCTGCCCTCCTACCTCTTTAGTTGCCCCTCTTACACACTCGCAACAAAACACACCTGCTAGTGAAACCTCTCCGTACTGATGCATGTGGTGTAGTATGCTAAACCAAATCAAAAGGATGTCCAATCATTGCTCTGCTTTCGTTCCAATCAATATCTCTAGTCCCTACAGGTTCCCCAGTGTGGGTTGTGCGTGCGTGCGTGTGTGCGTGCGTGCGTGTGTGTGACATGATAGCCTGAGGGCTACTAGGCTGACCATTCACTGACAGGACCTCCTGCGAGTTTTCTAGCCAGGGTTAAACCTGCCAAACATCATTCTTTGACACTAGGTGAGACGGGGACTTACTTATTTTTTTGTCAGTCCCTGATAGAGAAATTATATATATTCTTACACTAGAAGTTTGAATATAACTCTTACTGATATCCCTCTGGTTCACTTTTATACTTATTGTTGTTAAGAAGTTATACTTCCCCAACAATCTATTTCAACTGCAAACATCATAACATTAGGCAATTGTAATGACACCATGGTGTCAACTCATTACCGATGCCCACCTCATGGTGGCGCTAGAGGACGTTATGAAAAAATCATCTGGGAACCACTAAAATTTGTGCCAATCCATCTAGTAGATTTTGAGATATTTTATTGCATAAATAAAAACTTTGACCTTCTGATGGTGTTCTGGGCAGTATGGATATTTGTACCATATTGTCTGGCAACCTATCCAATATCAACCTGCTGGTGCCACATAAGCGGTCAAGAGATCACCAAAGTCTGTAGGATTCATCTTGAGGGGAACATAATTGCTGTAGAAATGTGCATGGCAATCCTTCCAATAGTTTTTTAGAGCCAGGCCACTATGGCTAAAAGAATACGTAAAAAATGTCAACTACAAAGGGGATGGGAGAGGGGGTCGGGGGAGCTAGACAGAGGAAATGGCTGGGCGTTTGTTGGCCTGCTTGTATCAGGGAGTGTTAAAGCTAACGAGATTGTAAAAATGCCAGTCTTAACAGGCCGCAGCAGGATGTGTGGCTATTAAAGGAGAGCAGCCAGCCACGCACGCACGCACACACGCACGCATGCACGCACGCACACACGCACGCACGCACGCACGCACACACGCACACACATAAACACAGGCAGACAGACAGACAGACAGACAGACAGACAGACACGCTAAAAACGCAGATCGCATGCAAATGGGCCGACGCATCACACTTTCTAATCAGACTTTACACTCCATCCCTCCCTCCCTCCCTCCCGCAGCAGGCCGGCCACGTGCTTTGTCCCTACAGCATTGTGGCTAATTCTGCCATTGACAGCCAGTGCTGCACGCTAAGCCGTTACTAGATGGTGGAAATTGATTAGTGTGCAGAAGACTCACCCATGGTAATGAAGAAAGAGCTCAATCAGCTAATTATAAAGTGTGTGTGTGTGTGTGTGTGTGTGTGTGTGTGTGTGTGTGTGTGTGTGTGTGTGTGTGTGTGTGTGTGTGTGTGTGTGTGTGTTGTGTACACAAATGCACATGGATGGGTGGATATTGGCTAACATTACATGTGCAGCCATGTTGGTATACACATGTAGCCTACACTTGGACATGTACACACCTGCATGTAAACATAAAAAGGTTCAGAGGTAACATGATAGCGGCTGAAAAGATCCCTTTAGGGGCAGTGCGGGAGGTTCAAAGTCACGTCTGCTTTCCCTTTCTCCTCACCGGTTTCACTGTATATCCATCCACCATGTCTGTCTCCTTCTCTTTCCTCTCTCTCTCTCTCTCTCTCTCTCTCTCTCTCTCTCTCTCTCTCTCTCTCTCTCTCCTCAGCACAGACTTGGCTGTCCAGTGTCTTAAGCCAATCAGCCAGGCATTCCACACACCCTTAATGAGCTCACGGGGGACGTGACTTGACTATGGCGACAAGCACCCACCGCTTCCCAAAAAAATCAACATCCAGCTGCTAGCGTCTAATTGTCAAGTAAGTGGCAAATCATAGTAATATGGCAGACAGTGGGGAATCCAGATTTTTACAGGCACACACACACACACACACACACACACACACACACACACACACACACACACACACACACACTCTAAAAAGAAGTCCTTCTTTCCTTGATTATTTTCTCTTCAAGTGAATCTATTCTCAAAATTTTCAATCAGATAAAACTAATGAGGATATTTTTGTCTACAAAACGATAAAACAAACTTAGTTTTTCTTTAGTGCCAGTTAAAACGACACACATTGTATTACAGAGCATCTTTTTACATCCCAGTGGACAAACACTGTCGTCATGCTTCTACAAGGCTTCTGGATTAACTGTATGTAAGTTTCTGAAATAAAAACATAATTAAGGATAGTTTATTTATTTTTAACCTAATTCAAGAACCAAACTAACATTACTGTATTCTCTCGGCCCTGCTTCATTAAGGCCCTGTTTGTTTTTCTGCTGGATGCAGGCTTATGAGTGTACTGGTCACCATAGCAACACAGTCATAATTTATCATAACCAAGTGGCTAATATGCCTATAAGCGCTCTGTGGTCTTTGACCCCACACTCACTGGCTGAAACACTTAATATTCCCATTCCATTGTCTGCTAATTCTTCTCCCCCCTCACTCTCTCTCTCACTGTTTCACTCCTCAGCTCTCGTTAAACGCATGTAATTGCCTAATTCAACATGCATTAGAAATGTAGTGTTTAAGTAATCATCCCAGATAAGATTGGGATAACATTTCAATTACCTTGCTGGAGCGTTATCTTAGCCGCAGTGTACATAACAATTAAATAATCAGCACAGCTTGACAGCAACAGCTGTTACATATAAACAGCAGGTATTCACATATTCATAAATGTCATTTTATACATGCGCTTTAACATGTTGTCTTTTCAATCGGGGAAAAAGTAACAGCAGTGCAGTTTTAATTGTAGAAACTGTCAATCCACTTGACGGAGCAAAGTACATCATAGGCTGTAGCTTGCAGATGAAATTGTTTATTTATATGCAAAAAAGTATGGTGTTAGTCCATTTTTCATATGTTTGTGCGAAAGTATTGACAAATAACAGTCAAAACTATTAAAAAAAACATGAATCACCCAGGTGGTCAATAAGAATTATCAACTACTCTTAAACAAAAAAAGACAATGAATGTGTGGCCGGGTTGGTTCGGTGGGTGGAGCGGGCGCACGTGTGCTGAGGGGTTTTTGTCTCGGCGCAGAGGTCCGGGGTTCGAGTCCGACCTGTGACGATTTCCTGCATGTCTGCATGGCTGTCCTGTCAAAGGCGGAAAAGCCCAAAAAATATACATAAAAAAAAAAAAAATGAATGTGATCATAGTTGATAGGAAGAGAAATGTCCTGCTGCTTGAGGGGATTTTTCAAAAATTGGCTTCCCCTTGAACTTCATGACTAAAAGCTGCACAGATGACTTGCAGAAACAGCGGCAGATGTTTTCTGTTAAGTTGGGTTGCCCTTAAATAGGCTTGGGTTGCCACTTCCACTCCTTCCCTTCCCTAGCTACACATTTTATGTAAAGAACACGTGAAGAATATTGGCTAATAACCTCTTACAGAGTCCTGTGGTTTTCTAGATGAATGACAACGTGTGTGTGTGTGTGTGTGTGTGTGTGTGTGTGTGTTGTTGTTGCTGTGTGTAGTTATTTCCTCTCTTGTCTGTCTACATCCAGAGACAAGTCATCTGGAAATGTTCATATCAACGGTTGCACTGAAACTGCATTTTGATACGGCAACAATTAACCCTTTACACTCACGCGCGCTGAGCTTCTGAACGTTTCCCCTACGTGACTCGGAGAGATAAAGGTCGGAAGAGACAGAAGAAGAAATACAGGAAGATAGAGATAAAGGGAACGATAGGGAGATAAACTCCACGTTCATGCCAGTATGATAAACCTGTACATATTCTAAAATGCTCTTCTTTGTCTGGCATGTGGGTTGGGACGGTTACTGCCGGATATCCACTTCTATTTTCAAAACTTGTTTTTCACTGCCTGAGATGGATAACAATCTGAAACTGTTCACTTGCAACTTCAAAGTAGCAGAGATTTGTGATATTTACGAGGGGAAACACTAGCTGTACTGTTACTGTTGAAGACTGAGGCCAAGGAAGTTGTGTTTCTCCCCCCTTCTATTTATGAGTTTGGGGGGGGGAAACGCACACGCCCACACCCCCAAGACTTTTTAATCCACTGTCTTAGCCTAGCCGATATTAAAAATGTGGCTCTTATTGTTATGTTTATGGGGAAATAATGGGAATTCACACAATATTACAAAGGACATCAAGGACGTTTAGAGATCTCGCAGCACATCAGCCCAAAAATAAATAATACATCATTAGCTTTATTACTATGTTGTTTACAGAGAACAATAAATAATTCATGAGGAGGATCATTTAATCAACAAAGCATACAAATGACGATTAAAGCAGGATATCCCGGAGATGAGAATATATGTAAATGTTTGCCGTTTTATTTTTACATATTGAAATTCAAATGTGTTTCACGGTTATATTTAGAATATAAATCTTTGCTCTTTGAAAAAAAGTCTTTATTTTTTTTTTTTATCTTTGCCCATGCCAAGCTTAATGCACAATGAATTTAAAACAAAGATAAAATATATTAGACAATAGATATTGACAGGTAAAAAAAAAAAAGAAGGTTTTACTAAATGTTAATGGTTTTTAAGGACGTGTGGCATTTTGGCTACTTATGAGGCCCAGGAAAAAACACACTTGATAGAGACACACAGCAGTTAGTGGGTCAGACCACAGGCTTATATTTAGATCAGGGAAACCACAATGTCTTGTTTCTCAACCGTCTCTTCTTCTGTCACATGCAACATGGAAAGAAGTGTGCAGTTCGATCCATCACAGCGCTCTTTATCTCTGCCTGCCTCAGTCCCTCCCTCTCTGTTTATCTTTTTCCTTCTCACACACATTCCACCTCTTTTGTTCTCTCACCTTTAAACACTCCCTCACTTGACTCTATATGTTACTCACATCTTTGTTATTTTTGTCTCTGGCTACCATGCTTTTCATTGTTTCTCTCATCTGTTTTTTCTTATTTCCTTCAAAAGCTGTCTTTCCTCCCCTTAGGTCTTCATACTTCCTCCATCTCACCAGGCTTTGCCCCCCGATATTCTTCCTCTTCGTCTGCAGCTGCGTCTGAATTGAGCTGAGCACATCTGCCTCCGGAGAAGCCTTAAAAAAGAGGAAAAAAACAAACCGATTCTCATGAGCAGTGGCCCCTGAGGGTTCATCACATACTAGACCGCATGCACAAAGTGTGTGTGTGTGTGTGTGGGGTGGGAGAATAGGCCAGCCGTGCAATGTACCTGAACCAGAGGCTGAAAGACGAAAGGCTTTATGGGAACACATTACCTTAAAAGGAGGCAAAAAGCAGGCGAGAGCCTTGTTTGACCTGTGTGAAGATGTGCAAACTGTGTCAGTCTCAAAAGAATCTCCACAGTCATTAGATAAATCTTTTGGAAACACCTCTTCATTCTTTTAACTTGCCTGTTTTCACCAATGTTTATCTCACTTTGTCCCTGGTATGGTAAACTGGGCATGAATTATGAGAGAGAGAGAGAGAGAGAGAGAGAGAGAGAGAGAGAGAGAGAGAGAGAGAGCGAGAGAGAGAGAGAGAGAGATGGGGGAGGGAGGAATGCACATCCAGTGATCCCATGATTTGCTCGCAGACAAGCCCCTATAGCTCTTCAACACGGGCACAATGAGCACTCTATCGGGGAGCTAACCAGCCATGTCAAGCCATTGCCTGTTTGATTAAAGGGCAAGAAAGAGGGGCTTTATCTGCTAATGATTGGGGGAAGAACAAAACTTATTTTGTTTTCGGTTGATGTAGCTGGATGGAGGACTATTCTGTGCAGATTTTTCTAGTCATGCATAAGGAGAAAATGTCAATGTTTGACCCGATGTTTGAGTGGAAGGATACAGTGGCTTATCCAGGCAGAGGTTAGTGAGCCCAAGAAAAGTCAATATCAGATACGGAGATGTATTCAGGCACTCAGGCTTAAGGAAACATGCTATTGCAGCAGACACAACACACACAAGTACACAGTCACATTTAGTCTCACTTCCTCCCCCTTAAGGCCACTACAGACCAACCAGATAATCGGCCGTCGGGCAGTCTGGCGAGGTCAGTGACTCGAGTCTGTTTGGTGTGTTCCGTGCCTTCGTTTTCGCCGATTGTTAGGGCATAATCGGCGGGGCGGGCACAGCCGGCAGTGAGACTCAAATGACCCATCTGATTGGTAGAGTGCTAACCCGGAAACAGGGAGCCGAAATGAGCGTGACTAGAGTCTCTCAAAATCTGCCGAAAATCTTTTAAACTGACCTTTGTCGATCTAAAATGAACACAGACTCAGCAACTGCACGGCCTATTTCTCGCTTAAAATGTTTTGAGAAACACGTTTCAGTGAACTATTTTATTTTACAATTTGAGATCGTATTCTGAACGAGTCGCCATTAATGGCCGTTTGAAAAATCCAAAATCCGGAAGCAGCAGCCAGACCCACGTGACGCGTTCGTCCAATCAGCTGCCGGTTTTTAATTTCTGGGCGACAATACAGATTAGCGCCGCCTGCTGTTATGGAGACGTATTGCGTCTCGTCGCTTCGGTGTGTTTTGAGGCATTTCTTTGACCAACTCGGGGGAGACTGATCAGTCCAGCTGCCTTTTCTGCCGAGCGTCGCCCGTCTGGTCCGTGTGTAGACGGCTTTACTTTCACCTTCTCAAACATTTAAAGTGGACATATTATGCTTTTCCGTATTTTCTGTCATATCTACAATGTTATTATGTCGGATTTTTATGTTAGATGTGGCCAAAACTTCAAATAATGAGGTAAACATATTTTAGACAAATCCCTGTGAGCTAAAACGTTTAGATTTACAACTGTTCTGAACGCTCCAGTTTCAACAGTTTTTTCTACTCTCGGCTGAACACTTAGCCGTCCTTCTCCGGCCTGGTATTGTGCATGCTGACTCACTGTCACACTGTCATGCCATTGTTAACATGTTCAGTAATACCTGTGCTTTTGCTAATATGACAAGTAAGAATGTCTGCTGTGAAAAAGGCCCGTTGCTCAAAGATACTGATACAGTTTCCATTTCAATGTCTGCTCTTCTCTATTATTATGAGCTGACATTTTGCCTTTCACGATGACAATGCCACTAGATCTTTGTATTTAAGGACCCAATAATTGCAAGCTCTCTGATCCTAATGGGACTCCTAATTAGTGTCTCATTAAATACAGGTGTACTGGAAAGGTCAAACAAAAAGACAGTTGACATCAGTTGTAAGACAAATATACAATATGGTGTCTGCTGCAGGTGTCTAATTGGAGCAATCAAGATCTAAGTCATTGCTAATTAAATCCAGGTCATTTTAATTAAAACACATTTTGCTGCTTTACTCATACCAGTTCCAAAAAAAAAGCCATTGAATGCAAAAAGTCTATTCGTTGAAGATTCGGAAGTGAACAAATCAAAAAGCGTACATTACATAAAGCAGAAATTAGTCATAAGAGTGGCTATAATATTACATGCAGAAACGTAGGCAGAGCTTTTCAGGAACTAACGTGAAGAGCACTGAGCTTTAAACGTGTTGCCGACCTATCTGCATGCTATATTAAAGCCACTCTTAACATAATGAGGCCCCTTGCTCTTCAGTCAGACTGCAGTCGCTCCTCTCCACTTGTCACTAAAATGCCATCTCCTCAGTCTATAACTCACAGTCGCTGACCTCCAGCCTTCCCACTCCTCCTACGTACAATTCAATGTGCTCTTAAGTTCCCCCACTCGTACAACAAAAGCACTCTTTTTTTTAACTTAACTTAAAGTTATAATTCAAACAACCTGACTGCTGACTTTTTTTTTTTTTTTTTACAGTGTTTGCTGCCTTTAATGTGAAGCGTTACGCTTTGTGATGATCATTTTAGACCAGTGTTATGTCAGATTAGCCGTGGATATGTAGATGTATGGATAGGTTTGAAGCATCTGTCTGTTCCATTAGAGTCTGCTCTGCCTCTTCTCTCAGTGCATGCTGGGTAAATCCACCAACTCTCAGGCTTCTCTGTCTCATGGCAGTCATAACGCTGCTGTCAAAGGCTCCAGTGTATATGTGTCTGTAAGACTTTCTTTGTGGCGCGTATCTATTTGTGTGCGCGGGTGAGAGTATCGTTTATAATTCAGTAGCGCAGTGGGTTCTCAAGGCCATAATTTATAGACCAAACACACACACACACACATACACACACACACACACACACACACACACACACACACACACACACACACACACACACACACACACACACACACACACACACACACACACACACACACACACACTCTCTTAATTCTTTTTTAATTTTTTACTACATCTTGTGATGAAACTCACAGGCTGCATCAAACAAAATGTATGTGTGTATGTGTGTGAATGCATGTTTGTGTACTATGTGACTGCCATTGAGTGTATCTCAGTCCTGCCTAGCTTAACATTTCCCCTTAGTTTATGTATCAATGAGCGGCATGTCGAGGGAGTCCTAAAAACAAAGGCAGTTTTCAAAAAGCCTGTTGGCCATCAGGCTGCTGTGATAGCCATAGCAGATGTATAAACACTCCTCAGACTTCCTACTGAGTGCTAAATGTTGGGAAGTCACACTCGTTTGTGAGTAATGATACAACATCTAAACCTACAAAGTTTGGAACGTGAGGAATAGATTACGGTAGTAGAAGATCATTAGGAATGAAGGTGATTTTTCTCTCAAAGTGTAATTAAAATATCACCCTTATTTCAATACAAGCAGCACTTACAAATTTCTATGGAAATGTTTTAATCCACACAGAAAACAAATGACATGCCAGCCAAGGGAGGTGATTACTGCAGCTAAGTTTATTTATCCTCCAGAATTAGAAATATTTTTTGTAATATCTCATGGTCATGATTTTGTTACCTGCTTGTCTTGGGAAAAAAATAAGTGTTTTTCATTATGCTGCTTTAAACTCTGATGATCATCCATTTTTAACTGTTAATCAAAGACGTGGAAGTGCTTTGCCGAAGATCTTTTTGTATCTCCATTTAGTAATCAGGAGGTGTTTTAGGTAAGTAGACCAATGATCTTGCCAGCACTTCCTCCTTAGCACAGCAAGCAGATGATATATTATGGCTATTTGCTTTGCACTAGGTCACATCAGGGTACATTAAACTTGCTGAAAGCAAACTTATTTTATTTCTGGTCTCCCACTTTTTTGTAGTTGTTTTTATATCGTATACTTTCCAGTGAGAGAATTTTAAAAATACTAAAATAATCCCAAGAGTAAAGACATTACATAATACAGTGTTACAACATACAGCCCAAAGGGGACATTAAATGAACCTTAACTGCTCGGCTAATATGCCTGTGTATTCATTGACTAGTATCATTGAAAAAGAGCTCACTGTTCTTCATGATGTGGTTGAGTGGTTTCAGGGGGCCATGTGGTTCTACAGTCCCTGGTTAGTGGGTGTATCTTTTGAATGAAGCCATGGGGTGCTATATTTTACAAGCTGTGCCACTGGAGGATGTTTTTGTGAGGAACAGGGCAGGCCATTTGCATTTGAAACAGCCTTGCCCTGCCCCCTTTTTCTGCCTCTCTCCCTGCCTCCATGGCCCTGGGCTAATGCTCTCTTTTCCGTCCGGAGCAGGCCTGTGCACCTGTGGATTTCTCACACACACACCAGGGTCCAGCTGCAGGCTGGAGGTTTTGCTAAGTTAGCAGTCCAGGCTTCGTAGGCCTAATGATGCGCGACTGGCCATCTGTGAGCCTCTGCCTCTCTCTGACAGGAAAGACACGGAGGAGAGCAACTTCTCTTCCACTTCATTTAAGGTAGCCATGTTAATGAGGGCTGCGAAATGCCTGCTGTCTCTTTGATAATTTCTGATTTAGACTAACAAGAAGATACAGTATGATATTTTTTACTGCTACTTTATATGTCATATAACACAGTGCCTGTGCAACTTAGCCTTAACCTTTTTGTCCCAATTTGGAGTGGCAAGTCACGCATGCACTGTAGTTAATGTCACTGTAAACTCCCATTGGCATGTGGAGGGTGTAGACAGCCATGTGTCACATAGATATAGCAGTTGCTTCCTTACACCTGTCAGTGAGGACCTTAACCTGAAGAATAAAAGGCATGGAGAGGTTGAGAGTCCAACCTACTCTGCTGAGGTGCCCCACACAGCCAGCAGGAGTCACTTGTCCCACCCTATAACACTGCCAGTTATGCATGATGACTTGCTGATCTAAACGCCCCACAGCCAAAAACTTGAAGCAGCAATGGTGCCAATGCAATTGTATGCCCTGAAAATTGTTTGAGTTTTGGGCGTTGGCCTTTGACACATTATTACCAGCCCAAAGTAGATCATGTAAGTTTTGTAAATTAATTCAGCATAACCATGTCTGGAAATATAACAAGCTCATACAAAAAGCGTGGTTGTATGCTGTTTATCAAGTTAGCTACTTTTATGTATGAGCAATGAAGCTATAGAGTTGTGCCTATTATGTTATTCCATTAACAACAAGATTTTGTCATTAAGGTAGGAGGAAAAATGATTTGCTCCATGTGAGTGAGATGTCCTTCCCTCCTTAAGAGCTGAGGCAAAGGCTGAATTATATTTTCATCTTACTTTACAGTATATTATTCCATTCTTTGAATTGTATTGTATTTACAGTAAGTCTTCCAATGATGGTATTTCAATAAATGATGTACATGACAACTGCATGATATAGGATTGAAGCTTGATAGACTTGTACAATGGAACTCAACACAATGATACTTAATACAACAATATAATTATCACAGCTATTTGTTCTTACATGTTCAAGGATAAAAAACAGTTTACACACATTTCTGTATTTTCTCCCTTTTGTTTGCAATTTGACAGCCCTAAATTTGGCAGAGGACCAGAACAGATTTATTTATTTATTTATTTATTAAAACACAATATCTCCTGTCCATACTGTCAAAATAAAATCATTCATTTGAATGGAAATGCTCTCTGTGTCAGGCGCTTGTACTTTTTCTCACTGACAGTAATGTAATTCAAGGGACCACCTCAATGTGCCAGTTGTCTGGGTGCCAGGCAAACTGGCACTTGGGGCACTTAACCATTTAGGGCATTGGCATGGCACCTGTACAAGGCCTCTCATCCATACATCTTGGCATTTGCTGCCACTTGATGAAGCCAAAACACGGAATCCAGCTTCTCAAGATGGTGTTTCTGCTCCAATCCATTTAAGGAGAGATTTTTCAAAGCGACAAAAATGGACAAGTCTGTCCTTGCAGTTTTCCTCCTGAATCTCTGAAGCTTCTGTATGTCTACAGTATCACCCCTGTACACTTGATCTCTCTTGTTAAATTAGTTTGTTTTATGTAGTTGGCAAATTCAATTTTTTTCTAAATACACTCCTTATATATTTTTAAAAATCAGTGCTTTTACTATGGACCTTTAAGCTTCATACATAGTGGAAGCATTCATATGGTCTTATTATTTTTTTTAAACAAATAGTTACACAATCTTACTTTATTTACTGCTGACTGTTCAAAATGATGTCTGCAGCTAAAAGAAAGCTCGACCAGATGTAAAATAATGTGAAAGAGTCAATGTGGCCTTTAATGTAGAGTCAAGGAAGGTCAATTGGTTTCCATGTATGGAATGATCATTGACTTTTGATTTCCTGTAACGTGCCTGTATGAAACATGCAGCGTTCACAGCCTGATAAAAATACAGTCCACGCCGTGCTAGGATAATGACTGTGGACTGGGGAATATCCAGCACAGACATGCACATACACACACTGGTGAACACTGAGACACACACACACACACACACACACACACACACACACACACACACACACACACACACACACACACACACACACACACACACACACACACACACACACACACACACACACACACACACACACGCACGCCATCTACTTCATCTTTTCTCTGTCACTCCACTGGCAGAACACAGTGTTTCTACATCTCAGACGGTCAATATCTGAGTGCTTACACATTCTATAGCAACAGAGCAGGCCTGGATTGATGAATGCTGCTTAAGTGAGAGAGAGAGGCCCAACCATATAGGGATCTCAGCTCTGGGGGGAAGTTAGGCCACTGTAGGGGGTAAGACAGGAATCTGCTGTGACTTTACCTGAAAGCATTTACTTAATTTTGGAGTCTTTAAAACATCCAAAGTAAATGAGTAGGCTGTGTTTTGCTTAAACCAGAAGATTTGCCTTGATTTATTTGCCCTAAATAAGTCTTGATATGAACAAAAATGATGCCGATTATTTGATAATGGGATCTGAAAATATGGGATGGGACGTGGAAATAAATATTTTATTTAATTGGATTCAACGTTTTCATTCAATCTTCAAGCTAATTTTAAGCTTTTGACGTGACACATGAAGCACATTTTACTGGAAAGCAAACCTGCAGCAGATTTCATTCAAGCGTAATATTTAAAGTGAATGCATTACAATGTTTAGAATTCTAATAATATAAGTAGCTCTGCTGCAATGTGTCAAATTGTTTTATTTATTTTTGATTAAATGTCTATGAATAATCATTCATTTATTCATACAGGGGTGGAAGCATTTTATATATTTGATAAATATTTAGAGCATAAAATGGGATATACTGTGTATTTAATGTATAATTGTATTCAATATTTTTAGTAACATATCAATCATTAATGATCCTATTTTCTGCAGTGGTGCTTTGAGCTCGCCTCAGTGACAGTGCATGCGTGTCGATGTTTAGCAGGTATAATGTTTACCATCTTAGTTTAGCATGTTAGCATGCTAATATTCTCTAGTTAGCACCAAACATAGTACAGCTGGGGCTGATGGTTATGTCATTAGTTTTGCAGGTCTTTGGTCATAAGCCAAAGTATTGGACAAATGGAAATTTCGACCTAATGATGACGCTGAATGAAAAGTTAAGAGATCAATGAAGTGATGATTGAACCATTTATTGCAACAAATGGAAATACAGTTATGCGCGGTGGTGATGGCTCCACTCTTGATAATGCTCCCTGGACCAGCCAAGCAGCATGCTAAGCTGAAACAAGGAGCACCATGCAGAAACCCCCCTGGGTAAAAAAAAAGAGTTGAGCCAAAAGGAAGTCATTGAAAACCATTTTAAACGTTGAGTCATGTTAGGTCTCTGAACTAGGAAGCTGGAGGCTGGGTGGTGGAGGCAAAGCGTTGCCAGCAGCAGTGAGGGAAGCAGGGTCAGTGTAGCAGGGATCAGTGAGGAGGGAGTTCCATTTAAAAGAACCGCCTTGGTGTGAGAATGGCTGTGATTGGTGTGTGTCTGATAGGAATGATAATTCAATCAGCGGGCGTATGACTTCTGTGTCCTGCATGAACGAACGCTACACTTAATTTATTACAATTCATCCTGAGGGGGACATGAATGTCTGTTCCAAATTTCATTTCATTTCAAAATTGTGGCCATACCACAAATGTCACGGGGAGCATCGAAGTCATTAGGATTCATCCTCTGGGGACCCTGAATGTCTGTACAAAGCTGTCTGTAAATCCACCTAGATGTTGAGACATTTTTTACAAAAAACAAATCAATCAATTTCATAGTGGTGCTAGAGTAAAAGTCAGGGGATCACTAAAGTCATCACCAAAGTCAAGTCACCAAAGCTTCATCCTCTGGGCACTATAAATATATGTACACCATTTAGTGGAAATCTATTCAATAGATATTTCAGTCTGGACCAAAGTACCTACAGACCCATAGACAGACTCACATTGCTATCCATTGAGCCATGCCACAAATTTCAGTGATTCAAGCCGCATCTTCCATCAAGAGAGGTTCGAACAGCACAAGACAATTCAAGTGGACAATTCAACTACTACAACTGCTGCCATTATCTTTTTCTTCCACCCTTACCCTTGTGTCATTTTGGAACACTTATCCAGAGAAGCTGAGAGTGCAACTGCACTATAGTTTAAGCTGCCATCAGTCAACAGGTCTTAATCTGTTGAGTCCTGCTCAATATTCCTTTGGGGGATAAAGCCTACTAGATTTCACTTATTTGGGCTCTCATAGTAACAGAAATACCAACTGGCCAACTGGGATTTCCACAAAACACTCTCTCCTGCTAACGCATTAGAGTTGAGAAGTATTTTACATTCCCAGACACATGTCATGCACAAACACAGCTACTTGTTCATACATGCATGCACGCTAACCTGCTTGGAACACACATGTTTAAAGCACACGGAGGAGCTGGTCAGTGCACAGTTGAACAGCTGTACTCAAGTGATGGATTTTTACTTGTGTTTTACAGGCTCAAAAGTCAGACTGCAGGATTATTTCTGCTTTAATGATCTATGCACCGTGGCCTTGCCAAGCCCATATGAAGTGTAGAGCTCTTATTGCGGTCATGCATGAAAAGACATCGCTTTAGATCTAAATGAGGGTCTGATGTGTATCAGCTTACACTTCCTGCCTTCGGCCCGGCAGTCATTCAACCCCCAACCTAATCCCAAACCCGAAAAGCCCTCACCCACTCCCTTTAGGGAAGGTCACAGGTCAGGAATCATTCATGCAAAACACAAACAAGAATAGTTTGTGTCTGCTTAACAGTCACCTTTAAGACTAAATACATCTTTTCTTTTTGATACGTTTGTTTCCAGGGGTTAAAAACGGAATGGAAAAAAATTAAGTCTGTAGAGCATGGTTGATGAATGAAATTTTTTTTTAAATATTTGGGGGTTCCCTTCCTCTGAACCTCGTTTGCATATCTCCCCCATTGGCCTGTGTGAGCAGGACAAGGCAGGCCAGAGTCCATTTATCTCCATACGTCAACAGGAGAGGCTTTGAGCCTCCCACATTCTGGTCAGTTTAAAGAGTCTGCTCCACCAGACTGAGTTAATGGGCTACTGATGGACATGCAACGGCAGGTGCTGTTTTTGTTGGCTGGAGCTTTGGACAATAAGCCAAAGGCTACTCCCTGACTTAAAGCTGTGGTACTTACAAAGCATTGCAGAGTCTGGGGGAGCATCAAGTGACACATTTTCTTTTTGATTCATTTGTTTCTTGGCGTTCTGTCTTTAAAACGAGCTGTAGTCCAGTTTAAGAGCTAGATTTATTTAATTAGAAGATTGGTCACACAAAAAAAACATCATTACAGCTATCCATAGTATTACTCTGTACCAGCACATATCTCTAACATGCCATCATGTTTAGTGGGATTAAATCCTCAAATTCTCCGATTGCACATCATCACAGTCAATCACACAGTTACGCAACGCAATAAAACTCAATCCAAGATGAAACAAGGAAACTGCCAAGACAATTTGCTAACAAAGACCTGGGGAGACACTGATTTACAACAGAGAGAACAATTAGCGTAGAAAAGGCTCCAATTAAAATGACTCCCTTTGATCAGCAGAGGCAACGGAGCTTCAACGCACACACCATCTGCGATGGCGCAGTCAGATCAATCTCAAATGAAATAATTATGGCAAATTAATGGGTGTAAAAGTCACCAATTGATACGCCGAGGATGATTTCATATGTCTAATTGGGAGAGGGAGGAGGATGTGCTCGAACAGTGAGACATTTTACCGCATTAGGAAAGGAGGGGAAGAGATACACAAGAGACAGAAAAGATAGATGGATGACACAAAGAAAACTATGACATGAAATACAAGAAGCAAGAAAGAAAGACAGCCAAGGTTTTTTGACATCTGCATCACTCTCCTTCTCAGCATTATGACTGTAGACAGAATATTAAAGCACACAAATCCTGTCACTGCAATATTCCATAAAGGTGCAATAAATTCATTATGGATTCAAGGGACGCTGTAATGCTTTCAAATCATTCCCAATATGCCCGCGATCAAAACCAACAGCCGCAAATCAAATCTGGACCAAATAACTGTCAAGTAGGGTAGATTAATGAACGCAATACAAGTCCTTTGACGTGAAATGATACAGTGAGAGAGAGAGTTAACACTGGAAAATATGTGTTCATATCTAGTTTGGGAAACAAAAGAAAAATACAGCAGCTGCCAAGCCACTGTTATTGGGTTGTATATTTCTGCTTCTGCGCTCACCTGAAAGCTGTGTGACAGTCCTGGTCGATATTCAAATGCAGACACTCAAGCATTATGCGAGGAAGAAAAAAGAGAATAACTGAATAGCTAATGTACCTGACAATGGTGTTGACTTGTTTTGTTCCCTGCTTTAGACAGAGAGAAAACAATCGCACAAATATGGGTAAAAACAGCTTGGAAAAGAATGCATTTCGGGCAAAACCAAAATGCTCAGATGGGGGGGGGGGGAGGGGGGAATCAGCAAATGAAACCAGATTTGTACAGCCTATTTACATTTAATGTATTCCTATCATTTCTGATCAAATCACTTTAGTGTCAGATTCCTATGCTTACTATTTCTGGAATTTTCTCTGTTTTTTTTTCTCCTGCTCAGCAGAGATGACTGGAGCACCTGCTGACTGAACAGGTGTTACGAACTTGTAGGAGAAAAAAACAGGCTCCTGCACGCTCCCTCTGAGGAAACCCAAACACCCCGAGTAACTGAGGTGTTAATTAAAATGAAAAGGGAGAATGTTAAAACAGTGAGAAAAACGCCTGCTCCCCCTCAAGTTCAGCTTGGCTTGGCAGACGGCTGAGCCGGGACGGGAGGTTCATGCTAATTGTCATGGCCTTTCATTTTGGGAAGGCACGTCAGAATCCTCAGCGGAGGCTAATTTGTAAGTTTCCCTCTGAGTACGTTCAGTCTGTCCTGTTTTTTTTTTTGTCATGTCAAATATGCCTTTTTTTCCCCTGCTTCCCCCACCTCGATTTCCACAAATAGCCAAAAGAGAACCTTGATCTACGACGTTCGTGAGAAAAAAGGAAATTCAAATAAGTGTAAAGTAACGAAACCTGCCAGAATCTTCATAAGCACAACAGCTGTCTTCCTCCAGCTTCAACATTTTGATAAATCACCTGAGAGCATTATTTTCAAGCCAAAACATTGTTTAGATTGTGGAAGTACTTCATTTGGTCAAGCCTTGTCCAGGTGGCGGATCATTTATCATGCCGTTTGGGGGTGCTGATGTTTGAAAAAGAAAAAAAGTTTTTTTGGGCAGCTGTGATGAAATGAGGCCTGTGAGTAAATGAGGCATCAGAGCATGCGGCGGTGTGTCGGACCAGTCGCACCACAGTCACGTTTCCCTGCTGACATCACCAACGCCAGCTGAATCACAAAGCATGATGAGGACAGAGAGACAGAGCGGCTACTGCGACCCTCAGCAGTCTCTCTCTCTCTCTCTCTCTCTCTCTCTCTCTCTCTCTCTCTCTCTCTCTCTCTCACTCTCTCTCGTTCTGTATTTCATTCATTTGAATACTTGGACGAACACAAAACCAGTCACACACACACGCACAAGTCTATTAAAGGCTTTCTATCATCAGCGATGTGGGAGGGTGGTGTGTGTGTGTGGGGTTGCGGTGAGCTGACTCACACACATATGGAGGAAGATAGACATATGGAGGGATAAAGATGGACAGATCCACACACACACACACACACACACACACACACACACACACACACACACACACACACACACACACACACACACACACACACACACATACGGTGTGTCACTCTGTAGTTAAATTGTGGTTGTCTCTACCCCCCCTCCACGTCTGCCTCCTGTTTACTTTAAGCCCATGTTTTCCTTTGTGGCTTGTTTGAAGGGGGTGAGTCTGCCTGCAGAGCTTCACTATTCTCCTAGGAACATGTCTGTGTTGTAGCCTGCCATCCGTGTGTGTGTGTGTGTGTGTGTGTGTGTGAGTATAAACATTACCTCAAATGATTTTTCAGTGCTTTGGAGTGTGTTAATCTATCGTGCTCTATTTTCAGTCTTTCAACTTTGAATAACATTCATGTACAGTATATTAACAATGGAAGAGGAACCCAGACCCATTGTCATTCCAGTGAAAGCTGCTCACTTGTGCTGAAAAATGACCAACTGCCACTTTGCTCGTTTGAAAGCCATGATGTCTCTCTCTCATGAGTTGGCCAAATTCTCTGGGCGGGCAAAGCCGAGAAAGAGGAGGTAACCTTGCTTGTTATGACCTCATAAGGAGGAGATTCCAGAACGACTCCTCTGAGCTTACTTTTTCTTAAAGGCAGAGCAGGATACCCAGGGCTCGGTTTACACCTATCACCATGTCAAGCCAATTGGGGACCATAGGCAGGCTGGGGGAACTCATATTAATGTTACAAAACCTCATAAAGTGAAATTTTCATGCCATGGGACCTTTAACACACTGCCTCGAGCCATTGCTGCACTACAGCCCATAATTTAATATCAGAACAAATCTGTCACAAAATGAGAAACTGCCACTTTGCCATGTCAAAATAAAATGTATAACAAATGTTGCTGCTTCTATCCCTTTAAAATCCTTGAGTTGCTGCACAACTGCACTTACTATTATCCAGTTCAGTAGCCAAAACAGCACCATACACCATTATATAGACAGACATGCACATAGATTGCTATTAGTCGTGTGTGTGTCCTGCACTTCTAAAGCCTTTCAGCGTAAACAGCATGTCTCATTTGGATTTTCCGAGTGCTCTACCCATGCGGAATAGAAACAGGTGTTATGTGTTGTCAATAATTACTGTGTATACCTCTTCCTCTCACGTGTGTGTGTGTGTGTGTGTGTGTGTGTGTGTGTGTGTGTGTGTGTGTGTGTGTGTGTGTGTGTGTGTGTGTGTGTGTGTGTGTTTGTGTGTTTGTGTGTGTGTGTGTGTGTGTGTTTTGTGTGCGGGGTCCCATATGGTTTTGATGGGTATGTGGACAGGTGACAACATGTAAAGAAAAACAGCAGGCCTGTAGAATTCCCTCATGTGCTGCTGTTGAAAGTAGATTATTATTATAGTAAATAATAATATTATTATTTCATCCAAACTAGTTTGTTCTCTTACACATTTTGGGCTTTCTATTTGATTTTTCAGTGGTTAGGCTTCACCACCGAGAAACCTCACACTGTATTTAACTTCTTCTCTGTTGCTATTATTATGTGATGTTTCACTTACACTTTTATTCACTGCATGAAAAAACGGTGCACTGAACACAACGTTTTAAGTTGCAGCTATTAACATTTAGAAAAACAAACATTCATTGTGAATGCTGCAGTAGAAATGTCCTTTTATAACTTCATATCAAAAAAGCTGGGTTTTGTACAATGCCAATGAAGCAACGAACTGCATACTCACTCAACAAGTGCACCACAAGCGTCCCAAAATGACACTGAGCTCTGAATACAGTGCTTTGAATTGAGAGTGACTTTTGTGGTTTTGCATTGTGCCTCAATGTTCAGACTTCCTGTAGTAGTCACTCCAAAACAAAGGCAATCCTTTGCCGGTACTCTCCCTTGTGAACACAATCAAATAAACAATAGGGCTTCTTTTACTAAAAACCAGAGTGCCTATTAGAGAGAGCAAACGACCTGATTGTTGATTGTGTTAGCATGTCTGAGTGCTTCACTAAATTGCCCACAAGGGTTGAACACAGGAGAGACGAGGGGGGGAAAAAAAGCGGAGAAGGGGAGAAGAAAAAAAAAAAGGAAAAAAACAAAACTCTTGACTTCTAGATGAGAGGGAATAAAATGAGTGCTTGTTTCGAGACACGGGAATAGATTAGCCGGGGTTCTGGGGTTGGAGCGTGATTACAGAGCTATTGTTGTTGTTGGAATATATCATATCGCAGCGTCTCCTGCAGCCTTGGCTAAATAAATCTGTCGTAATCCCCCTGGTGAGCCCCGGCGGCTTCGCGAGTGCCTACTTAACCAGGCTAATTAAAACTCTTCCTCGTCTTGCTTTTCCCAAATTTACATGCCAGATTCTGTCTGTGAGGTTGCAGGGGCTCCATTGGTGGGATGCATCTTATAAAATAAAACTCCCACTCCCACCCTTCCCGTGCTCTCCCTCAGTGCCTGCACACACAGAATAAAACAGCGTAGGAGCAGAGAAACAATGTGAAAACTTGCCAGGAAACGTGCATAGGAATTGTCCTTGTGTGATCTAAATATGGGGCATTTCATTGATGACCCACTTTATCAGGAGGCACATGAGGAAGAATGAGGAGAGCTGGGAAGTGTGACTTCGTACACACACATGGCACTCAGCTTTATCAGTTCAACAATTATTGTCACCGGGCTAATTATGAAAGGCAATCAGTACTGCTTATATGGCAGGGGAGAGAGAGAGAGAGAAAGAGAGAGAGAAAGAGAGAGAGATCTAGAGAAAGAGAGAGAGAGAGAGAGAGAGAGAAAGAGAGAGAGATCAAGAGAGAGAGAGAGAGAGGGAGAGATAGAAAGAGAGAGAGAGAGAGAGAGAGAGAGAAGGGGGGAATGTTTTTTTTTCTCCTCAGCACAACATTTCAAGATTTGCATCTTGAAAATTGGATAGGAGGGGAAGCGTTTCCTGGGAAATAAAGCGTCCTCACGTGGGAGTGCTTGTCACTTAATCATCTGGATTTGTTCAAGGTGACATGGTGATGCACTTGGGAGCCCGCGGTCCAATTCCTCCTCTGGGGTGGAGGGGCTTAATGAATGGATGTGTCCTCGGGCGACCTGCGAGTTCCACTCTATGTGGAAACGAAAGATGGATGAGGAATTGTATGGCTTTTTTTACTTATTACATTGTGTACAGTGGAGAAGGACGAGGATGATGGGAGATAAAGAGGATGGCATCCGGTCAAGGCTGCCAGTCAGGTTTACATTCTGAGCGCTGAAAGGAGCTTATTTGTCCTCTCTCATCAAGCTACAACAATGAGGAGCGGGAACTGTCATTCATTTTGTTACAAAAGAAACGGCAATACTAAAGTGACAGTTGTTTTATTGATCTTTTTAAAAGTGAGCTGATAGGGATTTGGTGTCCTGTTCAAGGCCCCTACAGCAGGGTGGAAATATATCATAATTATATCCATCTGTATGCTTTTATTAAAGACTGACATGAATTATAAAATGCAGATGTTGTGTTGTGGCCTGGACAAGGAAGCTTTCCAAAAAAATGCTGATGGCTGTCAACTCTCACAGGCTGTCGGGTAACGTTTTTACTAATGCTGCCTTCTGACAACGAAAACAGGACACAATGTCACTGAGAACACCTGTAAATGTCTGTTCAGCTATGCTGAAACACAAATGTGATCACAGAGTCGGATGCAACAGTGTTTAGTCTACTGAGACCAAGTGGAGTATCCGCCATGACTGTCAGACAGTGTGCACACATTTGTTGTTTGCCAACTACAAAAAATGAGGGCGAGAAGCTGTTTTATCATTTTGTTGGTTTAGTGGACGTAAAGCTTTGACGAAAACAATGTGAAAAAGCTTGTGTGGATGGAATCCAGTGTGAATCATTCTTGGTCAGATGAGAACGCTCCATCATCTTTCATGTAGTTTTATTTTGTGTATGCTTTACTGTGATTGTGCTTGCCTTTGATCATAAAACCAAAGTAAGATAAGACAGTGATTCTCAACTGGTGGTACAGCTGTTCAATAAATAAATAAACAATATTTAATGCACATCTGATTTTGGATTTTCTTTTTTTTTTTTTTTTGACAGACATGCGTCAGAGCTGTGCAGCAGTCTAGCGCCGTAGCCATGGTAACCATCATTTGATTAACATTCACTTTAAGTTTGTGTTGATGTTTGGAGGCAAGATAATTTGTGGCCTTATTTATTTTGAGCAGTTTTGATATTTAATTTATTTGAGTCACTTTTGTCCATGCAGTTGTCATGTTCCTCCCCAGTTTCTTATTAAAGCAACACTAGAGAACGTTCCCCGCTTCGGTCCCCCTACAGGTTGGAAGTGGAATTGTCCATTACATTACATTATGCAAGTTTGCCAGATTGGGTAGCGCGAGCTGTAGTTCGAATGAGACAACCTGTAGGGAGACCGAAGCGGGAAAAGTTCTCTAGTGTTGCTTTAAAGGTGCCGTGGGTAGGATAGCGAAGATCCAGGACTTAGCCAAAACTATTGAACGTAGACAACTTCTCAGTCCCTCCCCCCTTTCTGCTAAAGCCCAAAACGTTCTCCTAAGCCCCTCCCCACACAAGGGAGAATGAATGCGTGTGCGTGAAAGAGTGATTGACGTGCCCTGATCGGTGCATCTGAACAGGGAGCGGTGGACTTTTGCAAATCACACTACAGGCTGTAGGTGGCGCCAGAGGAGCCGGATTTTTTAATTACCTCCTTCATGTAGTTCTACTGGAACATAGGGTCAGTTTCAGCAAATGTGACAGAAAGTTAGTTTTATAAGGCTTACCTACTGCACCTTTAATGTGCTCTGAAATGCACTTTGCACATGTAAATATGTGTATTAATATAAAAAAAGATGTGTGTTTTCAAAGGCTATTTTTGAAAAAAAAAATTAGCTTGGTTTGAATTCCATAAAAGTGGGTCGCCCCTTATTGACCATGGGAAAATGTGGGTCACAGGGTGAGACCAGTTGAGAACTCCTGCCCTAAGATATGATATGTGCCGATCCGTCAGTATTACTTTCCTTCCCTTTCTTCTTTTAATCATCTGTAGTCTTTATTTGAAAAGGGAGTATACACAGCCACACAGAGTGTCGCAGGTTGATTTGTGATTGGGAATATTCAGATTAAAAAAAAACTAAATGCCCCAATAGATTCACAGTTATTCATTTCAACACACAGACATCTTTTTCCCCCTATGTCACTATCTTGAGTTGAGGCAATCACAATTGTTAATCTCAGAATAACGTCTCCAAAACTCTCGACAGACGCCAAAAAAAAAGCTGGTGTATGCGCCGCTCTCCAGAACAGTAGCAGGCATCCCTCCTGTAGTGAAAGACAAGCACAGACTAAACATGACAATGTTGATTGATTGGACGGTAGATCTTTGGCTCCCCGCCGGCACTGCATGTGCCCGCCCCCATTGTGTTAAGAAGTCATAATGTACCACAAGTCTGCAGACAAAACATAGAAAGTCCACTAAACAACACCATTCACCACGTGTTCTGAGAGGAGAAACAAAGCCGGACAGGACTAATGGAGAGTTGCTGTGCCTCACTGGAGCGACTGACCTAATTGGAGCAATTGGAGACGGACACTCGCTGCCATCAATCACGACACCTCAGATGGGTTTTTGGAAGGATTTCAATAAGATGAAGAGGGACAAAGAAAGGCAAAGCACAGATTATCAGGTGTACACTTGAATGTGTGTGGAGACTTTCAGGGGGGGTAGGGGTCGGATGTGAGGCCTTGCCAAAGTTGGATTTTCCCTGGGTGAAACCTGAGGCATTTCAAACAGCAAGCTGCAGAGTCGGCAGGCCTGAGTTTAGGGTTGTAGCGTTTGCAGTGGTGGGCGGGGGCAGCTTGTCATCTGTAATGGAGGAATGTGGGGCCGTCTCGGTGGGGCAGAGTATTCCCTTTCACACTCTGGTAAAAAGAAAAAGAAGGGAAGGGCTGGGTGGAGTCGGGCCTCTTTCTCAGACGTTTGAGGGATGGACGTCGTGTTCCAGTGGCCTATTTTCAATTCTTAGAAACTCCAGGCAAGCTTAACCTTCTCAAGGTAACGCTGCTGAACAACCTCCCGACTAATGCAATCAGAGCCCAAAGCACAAGTCCACTTAAATCTATTATGGCAGATTTAGTAAATTAAAACCAGCTCAGGTCATTCAACTCTAATTAAGTTTAGTCAAACCTGTTTAATCATATGTTATCTAATCAGTCACATTCAGTTCAAATCCAGACAAATGTTTAAAATACGGTCAACTACAATAAAAGCAACATTCTTGCAATCAATCCAAAACAAAGTGATTACAGTAACGATTTGACCGCATTGATTGAAGGATTTTGGAACAGACACAAATACTAAATTCCATTTATTCAACCTCATACAACCCTACATCAAAAGCAAACTGGTGAGACAATAAGCAGGTCTTGTTTCTGTAGATGTTAAGGATTTACTAGAAAGAGTGCTGTTCTGGAAGACACACATTCAGACTTCTTGGTAGAAACCTCACATATCTCTAAAACGCACACAGTTTCGCACACAGTTTCCCAGCCACAGCTGCTGCTGCTGCTGCTGCTGCTGCTGCTGCTGCTGCTGCTGCTGCTACGAGACAGTGAAAGTGCAGCTAAAGATTTCAGAAAGAGGCCTCACAGATGTGAGCCCACATGTGTTTTTAGAGGGATGTGTAAGTATTGACAGCGAAGAATAAGCTCCACATGTGGAATGCCATTTACAAGATCAATGCCTTCCTCACTGAAAATGGTACGTTTTCATGTTTTATGGTCACGGGTTTGAAGATGGAAGTGCTGATGTCAGGTTGAGCGCCAGGTTGGATTCATCTGTGGCTCATTTAACTTGAGGCTTCCTCCTGTGCGTGACTGTTTCAAAAGCGTTGTTTGTACTGTTCTGTGCAGAGACATTTACACCAATGGATTTAGGTGTGTGTGTGTGTGTGTGTGTGCGTGTTTGCAAGTCTGTATGTGTTCGGCTGTGGGTGTGTAAAGTATCCACATTGTGATTCACTGGTATCTGTTGATTCTCTGTATCTTGATATGCCCACTCCCTTCGTATTCTACATTACACTCACCCACAGGAACACACCTTTCTCATTTCACTCTGCTCTTTTATTCCTTCATGATTGATATCCCTTTCTAGCTTTAAATGAAAAAGACAGGCAACGTACTGTATTTACACAATGACATAATTAGAAACACTTTTTGGCACGTGTTTGAAAAAAAACAAAAAAAAACAGGGGTCCATTCAGACTGGAGACCTGCTCTTACAACCTCTACCCCCTGGCATCTGTCACCAACATCAAATGGAAAACTAAAAAAAAAAAACAACCATACAACTGAGTTGTATTTATTTTTGGTGTAATCATTAGGATTAAGCCGGTGCAGAAACGCATTCATTCCTAATCCTTCCCGTGTCCCCTCTCCCTATCCCATCTTCTCCCTTGTTCCCCTCACCTCTGCTTTCTCCTCCTCTGTCATCCCTCCCTCTCTCCCCCATGCTTTACAACACCAAATGCTTTTAATTTGTCAGGGAGGGGTGGAGGAGTTCAGGGGGGGGCGGGGGGGGTTAGTTAGAGGCACTCGTTCGGAGCAGCTTTGAGCCTCTGCCAAGCTCTCGTTCGCATTGTGTTGCTAACAGCTGGGCTTGCCCTCCTTTCCCTGCTCTCTCCCTCTCTCTCTGCTCTCTGTTCTTCATCTCCCTTTCTTTTTTTTTTTTTTCTCTTTTTGTGTGTGAAGCGCTGTCTGCTTTTCTTGATGGTTTCTGCTACAGGGAGTCTGGGAGAAGAAGGGGGTCACTTGTCATGGGGCCAACTTTCGGGGTTTACATCCCTTGCCATGGAGACACACACACACACACACACACACACACACACACACACACACACACACACACACACACACACACACACACACACACACACACACACACAAAGAAAGATACTCGTGCACATACACAGGCGCACAAACACACACCAGTGGCAATAAACACCAAGGAGGAGGAGGGACAAGGGTTGACGAGAGAGACGGAAGGGGGGAAGAGGGAGGTGAAGGGGGCAACATGGCACACTCTTTCGAGGCAACCTCCGCTCTACTTTCACTTTCTCTCTCTTGCTACAGTTCCTCACGTCTTTTTAAATTAGAAGATTACAGAAGTAGAAAGAAGAGTAGAAAGCACAAAAACTAACACAAAAAACAACCTTATTATGCCAGCAATAAACTAAGACACGGTTCACGAAAGACTTGATCAGTGGATGAAACAGGGTGAGAGAAAGAATAAAATAGGCCGTTTCAGAGATAGGAAGCACGGGCGCTGCAGAAGGAGAGACAGAGATAGAGAGAAAAGAGGGAGATGGATGAAATAAGAGAGATAAAGAGGGGCAAAACGAGACAGGGAGGTAAGCGGAGAAACTTCAATAAAGGCGCAGATCAGATAACGGCGTCTCTGAGGACTCCAAATGTCCTTTTATCTCTGGGAGAAATGCTGATATTAAAAACCAGACAGAGAGAGCGCGGCGTCATTTACTCCTAGTGAGTTATTACTGTAAATTGGATCAGAAAATACTCATCGAGGCTCATCTCCAACATACTTAGTGACTTAACGTTTCCTCTTCCGGCGTCTCATTGTGTCGCCCTGACAGCAGATTGTAGCTGGTGAAAAGCCTCGAAGGAAAGAGGAGTGACACATTCGTTATGCGAAAACCACACACTTAGTCAGGGCTTACTGACTCATCCTGTGGGCTGGTTTGCCAGTCAGGTTATCCCACAGTATCAGGTGTATACTGTACTTTGTTGAATGCCAGATGTCGCCTACAAACGGAAAGACACGTTTGGTTCTGTTTGAATGGAGAAGAATAGATACGAATTCTTCTTCAGAATGGGAGATCATGCATGATTCGTTTACAGTCAAAAGTTTCTGCTTTATTGTTGTTCTAAATGAGGAGTAGCAACAAATGTACTGCTAACTTCTAAGTCCACTTAGTCTATGCGTGAGTCTTTTTTTGTGAAGGTGCACTAGAAGCCGATTGAGCTTCCCAAGGCCATACTTTAATTGTTTCCTTATTTTTATATTAATTCAGAGAATACTTAATTCCTAAAACACTTTTGGGGAAAATGAGATTGTAAGAAAGCTCAAGTGACTTACAAGAATTGGTCGATCATTGTCGGATAGACATATGCAAATTTAGTCCCAGGCCTGTGAACTTTAAGTTGAAACTTCCCCTTTTTATGAAATCTTTTAACCAAAAACAGATGAGTAAGAAACCTGGAACATGCTGTAGTAAACATGACAACTGGTGCCAAACTAATCAAATCTTAAATTAAACATCCTTACAACCATCAGCTGGTGTCATATTTGGCACACAAAGTGCCACAGCCAAAGTAGGAGGAAAAAAAGAAAAAATCACATTTAATTTGAATAACAAATGAATCCTTTTAGTGGGAGTGCTGCAATTTCCCTCAACCTGTGTGGATAATAATCCGACTTCCAAAGGGATCAGATCCAGTTTGGTAAAGGTTACATCACCATGACAACTTGAAGAGAAGGCAGTTGATGGAGGGAATGGGGGTGGGGAGCGGGTGGGGTGTGGATGCAGTTTTCACTGAATGTGGACTCGTGAGACCCCGTGGTGAAGGACAGCATGACTTTCTTATCCTTTTTTTTTTATTGTTGGGCTTTTTATTGCCTTTATTGGATAGGACAGATTAAGACAGGAAAGTAGGAGAGAGGGGGGGGACATGCCGCAAAGGGTCACAGGTCGGAATTTTTTATTTTTATTTAATTATTTAGGATCCCAATTAGTTGTAACCCTAGTAACAACTATGCTTCCTGGGATCCACACAAAAGATAAAACAAAACATTGAACCCCGGGCTGCTGCGGTAAGGACTGATCCTTGGCACATGGCTCTACAAGGCGAGCTACCAGGGCGCCCCGACTTTCTTATCCTTAAACATTCCTTGGCAAACCCCAGTGTGAGCACCCAACCCTAACTTTCATGATGTTTTGGGACCTAAAGCCGATATGGCCCTTCATATAAAGAATACCAGTCAATCAAGGTTTTGCAAGCACACTGCTATATTTTAGTTTTTTTAAGACACACATCCTATTGATATCGAGCACTTATCTGTTCTGATGAGATTTAAAAAGTAAACACGGTAATGTTTTTTTTTTATTTACTTCCATAAATCATCTCACATTATTTTCTAGCAGGTGTAATGCATGTATCGCTAAGATGCCTAAATGCGTTCTTTCTTGTTTGACATAGCTCCGCAGCTTGCACATGTTGCAGGACAGAGGCCTATTCAGCTATGTAACAAACCACACACACACACACACACACATGTTCTGCAGCGCGCGGAGGAAGTAAAATGAAACAACGTGCTCAGGGTAAACTCAGCAGCAACACACATGTAAATTTTGGCTCGGCTAAGCTCAGCAGTCCGACCCTCCTCAGCTCTCTTCTTCCAGCCCCCTTTAAAGCACAGGAGGAAACATGACCGTGCCGTGACTCCTCCAGGCTTACATCTTACTCTAATCGCCTGGGAAAACAGGAAATTGCGGTCTTGGAAAATGCAATGTTTATACTTAGGTCACATTTACACAAGAGCCCTTCCCCTACCTCAACCTTCCTTTTGTTGTTTGATTTTCTTTTCTTGTTCTTAATCTTTGTTGATTTTGGGATTTGCTTTTTTGACACCTCTGATTGTAACACCAGTCCATTTTGAAACTAAGGCCATGTCCACATGAAGACGTTAGGATGCAAACGCATCCGTCTTCCCTGGATTCGGTCCACATGAATCCATTTGTAAATGACTCAACACGATACTTCATATGCCAGGCCTGTAGGCGCCGCTGTTGTTGCTACAGAAATTAAGGAAACGAGAAGAAGAGCAGCCTTCAGTCACTTCCACTTCCTTTCATAACATGACTAGCTAGTTCTCTTAATACATCCATGGACTAGACTTTAATAACTTTCACCACTGCTCATTATATAAAGGCCACCACTAGAAAACGTGTCTTTGTTTACATTCTATCTAGCTAGCTAGCGCGCTAACGTTAGCTAACACTAATGCGCTAATGCGTTAGCTAATGCTAGCTAACATCGACAGTCAAACAAACATCAATGATCCGATGTCTTTTTGATAATCTAGCTACACGTTTTTCTTGCGGTAGCCTTTCTACAATGAGCCGTGCTAAAAGTTACTATAATCCGTTCAAGGAGTTGATGAGCAGACAGATTAGCTAGCTAGCTGATAAGTTCTCTACTTCCACTTTATAAACAGCATTGCGTCCCTGCTAGAGCCGTCAGCTGGGTTGAAGGCAGTCAGCTGTGAGGCTGAGGTGTGTGGGGATGACATCATCGATACGCACGTATGCGGTTTTGCGGTGGATGGCCTCTAAAAACGTTGTTGTAAACCTGATTTAAAGGGCAATGTTAGGACTTTGATTTCTGCAGTTGCATCATGTTATCCCCGCTAACTCTGCCTCTAAATAAGTAAAAAACACATCGCTCCACACCTTGAGCGGACTGAAACCTAAACACAAAGACATGGGTAAACTGATGCTCCAGCAAGGCACGAGAGGCTCGAACCTTCATGCAAACTTAACATTTGTCAGCAGAACATGATTCAAACCCAATACTTGGCTTTACCATCATATTTTTCATCTTCTCAAGTTTTAAGCTTCCATGAAAGGCCAGGATTCAGCCATTCAGTCATGAGCTTCCTTTGTTTCTGTCACTCCGCCCTCCACTCTTCACTTCGACTCTCACCAACGTCTGTCTGCAATCGCCACAAACCACTTGATTTATTCTCATTTCCTTTTTGTTCTCTGTGTGTGCTTCTCTTTTTGTCTGTGTGAATCTTTTTCATGCACATATGCACGTTTTAATTTATTCCCCTGCGCCATGGTCCATATCTCCGCCCCCGTCCCACGGCTATACCTGTAACATTACCTGCACAACTTCCTGATCCACGCCATCAATCATGCCGCTCCCTCTCCGCAGCTTTCACACTGGTCTCAAGCCCTTACTCCCCATTTCATGGATCATGGATCTCCTGCATACTTCTCTGCACTGTGTGTGTGTGTGTGTGTGTGTGTGTGCGTGTGTGTGTGTGTGTGTGTGTGCGTGTTTGTGTGTGTGTGCGTGCGTGTGTGTGTGTGTGTGTGTGTGTGTGTGTGAGACAAGTGTAACTTGATCTTTGGCCATCTTGAGTGCCTTGCCCTCTGCTCTGTTCTCCTTAAAGGGATTTGAATGGCAGACAGGTGAACACACCTGGCGCCCTCAGGCACCACATGCACACAGCCATACACACAAACACACACCCACACACCTTCTCCATTCCCGAGTCTACTCTAATGTCTCTCTTAAAGCCATGGAGTTAAGGGGCAAGCCTCTTTGGTGTCTCTTTTGCAGGCGTTGTGAAGTGTTGACAGTTGCACATTATGGAGACAAATTGAGGCCCTGAGTTTGGCGCGTCTCAAGACTTCGTAGATGGATGTTTCAAAACACTCAGAGGATAATCTAGATGGAATCTCAGACTTTTTGGAGAAATATATATATATATATATATATAGTCCTGGCTCACAGTGTGCTGGAATGACAAATAAGTAAACTGAAACAAAAAGCTCCAGATGATGTATAGGTGCAACAGAAAATACCAAACGTGATGTGGAGGGAAGAAATGACAGAGTGGGTAGAAAAAGGAGAAGCTGAAGACAGAGAATGAAATTGAAATGTGAGGAGTGAGAGAAGCAAAAGCTAAATTTACAAACCTTTTAGTCAGTTGTTAACGTCACATCGAGACTATTTTGGCACAGGAAATAGAAAAGATATTTTCGGGGAAGACTTGCTGTGGCTGTCTACATGGCTGGAATGAAGGGTGCCTGGATACATGGTGGTCAGATGGTCCTTCCAGATTTGCATATAAATACAGAGACATTTTTTGCGTTGGCGGCAGGGGGGCAGACCGGGGTTAAGTGCTCGCACTGAGTTGGTTTACCCAGCAAGCCTTGATTTAGTCTGTGGCAAAGGGCAAAGCTATCATTAGGATCTCACCAGGCTCACCGCCACTACACACCGATAATAAACTGGCCTGGTGCAGTCTGCTGGAGGAGAGCAGCTTGTACTGTATGGTGAAAGTTTGTTCAAACGTCTCACAGCAGTGACAATCCTCTATGAGCTTCTGTCTTTGTAGAGAAAAAAGTAAAGCTCACTATCTCCGAGAGCGTCACTGCTGGGGTTTGCCGTTTTTACGGTGTTTAAAAACGATGTATCTCCAAAACATGAGAAAAGCAGCCTTGTTTTCAACTTTATGACAATGCGTTTTTCAGCTAAACCAATGGATTCTTCAATTATTTATTATAGTTTTATTTTCAGCTCTTTGGTTTAACTGAAAAATTTAAAACTGCCAAGTTTGGAAATAAATATTTGTTCTATTTTTTTCCTCATCTAATGGACACATTGTAGTCAATTTCTTGAATTAGATTTTAAGTATGTTAGGAGGATGCAGGTATGTCCTTACATGAATAGTTCCTCATTTATTCATCCATATTAACAAACAGCTGTATAAGCAGGCATCTATCAGGGTACAGATGGATGCATTAATGAACAAATTGTTTTTTTTATTTTAGTGTTGTGGCAAATAATTTGGCATATTGCACATAACATTAAATATACATGTATTATATACAATGTAACTTACTGTAAAGACAATCTTCTTGCATTACTGAACTCACAAGTTCAAAACAAATGAACACGAATAAAAAGGTAACTTGAAGAAAATGATCCTACTCTGTAGTCTGTATTGTGATTAGGAGTTTTTTTTTTTTTTCAAGCTTTCTCTATGTAGCTGGCCCAAATGTTGCTCATCATCAGTATTTAAAAAGTCTACTTCTTTTACAAATGTAGCAAACAATATTAGAACACTTCTTATAAAAAGCCAGTTGACAATACCATAATGCTCGTTTTCACATTTATGTTGACTTGGTAGCCACAGACTTGATAATTGACACTGACGTGTTCCTTTCATAATGAGTCTACCTATTTATAGCCAGAGCCACTTGTGGTCCCACAATTAGAGCACTGCATCTATGGTGGTAGCAGTTTGTGTGTGTGTGTGTGTGTGTGTGTGTGTGTGTGTGTGTGTGTGTGTGTGTGTGTGTGTGTGTGGGCTTGTTTAACTATATTTGTGGGGTCCAAAAACCGGGAGTCCAGTATAGTTGTGGGGTCCTGACAGCTTTGTGGGGCCAAAATGCTGGACTCCACAAGTTTAAAGGGCTGTTTGAGGGTTAAGGATTAGAGTTAGAATTAGGTTATGGTTAGGGTGAGGGTTAAGGTTAGGCATTTAGTGTTTGATGGTTAAGGTTAGGGTAAGGAGCTAGGCAATGCATTATGTCAATGACGGGTCCCCACAAAGATAGTGCCACAAACCTGTGTGTGTGTAAGAGCTGTTTCCTGCCCCTTAGCACCTCTCTGCCTTTGTTTTACATTTTAAGAGGGGTCCAACCTCATTGTCGACAATAAACACTACAAAAGGGACTTACCACGGCCCTCCCATGCACACACACACACACACACACACACACACACACACACACACACACATGCACACTCACACGCACACATTCACGCACACACACACTGGACCTCAAATGGCGTAATTTGAATTTAAATAGAAGTGTACAGTATTGTGCACTGGTGAGTAAAGTGCATCATTCATTAGTGAGGACATCCTTAGGTCTCCTTTAAATAACCCTTTGCTCTGCCTCGCCCGGGCTCTCTCCCTTTCTGTCTTTGTTAGGAGATGGCAGGATAACAATGAGAAAATTATCGCAATCCTCATTCAGATTGCCCCCCCCCCCCCCCCCCCCCCCCCCCCACACACACACACACACACTTTGCTCGCCTAATATTAGATTGTTTAAAAATAATTAGCCCAGCCTGGCAGAATTAAACAGCAGTTTCTTTGGAAACGAACTCTAGGCCCAAGCTTTGACAGATTAAGAGCTATACCAGTGATTTTACATGTTTTAGCCTGTAACAAATCACATTTCATTTACTCATTATTACTGATTTTAACCTTGAATTGATTTACATGAAACTTGCCTCAGATAGAGTTCATCCATTACAGTGAACAACCTGCTGATATCTTTTCTTTTCTTTTTTTATCAAAGAAAAGCAGTAAAATAATTCTATTTCATTCTTATAAGTCAGAGAATCAAACCCAGGATACACAAAACAAGGGGATTTAGTTCTTTTGCAGCCAGCTCTGAATCCCTGTGTATTGGACTGCTTAACCACTCAAAGATAAAGATAACTGACAACAATTTATGTGAAAACTTGTTTACAGTCAGCAAATCTTGCCTCTCAGCATGCATCGTTGCCTGTGAATCACTTGTGCATAGGTAGGCCATTTGAATCTAGCACAGGAATTGCGGACTCCACCACTTTTTATTTATTTTTATTTAACCTTTATTTAACCAGGGAGGCCGTTGAGAACAGGTTCTCATTTACAACGGCGACCTGTCCAAGAAAAGTGTGAGCGTACACGACAACATATAGTCCTAACAATGAAACTACTTAAGTAAGAGGTGATAACAGAATGTGAATACATGTATGGCTGCTGACAAAATGCCAACCAACAATAGTATCAATACCAGGGTTTGATTTCATGAACATTTTAAAGATTATAACTTTAACAATAAGAATAATGGCTAAGATGTGCTTGTGTTTGACAGTTTTGTCTCACTGCAAATCCATGGATTTGTTTGGAGAATTAGATCCTTTCAGTGTTGAAACCCTGCCCAGAGCTATACTCTATATGGGGTATTTCTTTTCTTTTCACACATCTAGAATATTTGCAGTTCAAGGTCAAATGTTTTACATCAGTAGAGAGTACACAGCTGGCTTTAACTACAAATGAAAAAGACCAGTTTCAGTTTTTACCCACCAGCCAAAAACCTAAAACAGATTTACAGTATGTGGCTCTTTGTTTGAAAGAACAATTGCACTGAATCACATCAAAGCCTGGACAATATACTCCAGATTCTGATCATTTGTCTAAAAACCTACAACATGTGTAGAGTCATCGAACTTTGGCTCCACCGCACCAGTATCCTGGCTCTTCTAGACTGACGTTCTGTGGCTAAAATAATGTCAGGGACAGGAAAAAGCTGTTGTGTTATCTTGTCAAAGCATGGGGGCCACACAACAATGGCGAAACGTGTCTGCTGCCAAAGGATACACGCTATACCTAAACTGGGGGTTGATGACACATATTTGATGACCGGCAACGGTTTGAACTATGAGCCTGACACTTCAAAGGGATCGGGTTCCCTTGCAAGTTTATTTCCAGTTCCTCTCTGCAATGAGTTTTTAGTGGTGTGGACTTGGCTGAGGGAGAAAGAGAAGGAGAGGGATGTTTCACACACAGGGACGGGCCGATGTATGCAGGCTTGCTCACGCACACACACACACAAACGCACGAGAGCTTAGACAGAGTGCTTGCACTTCAAACAAATGGGACTTCATCAGTGTACATCAGTAATGGTTCCAGGCTGCCCCAACAGCCCTAATCATTTCCAGAGGGAGACATAGAGCGAGACACACAAAGAGACAGAGGTTTTTCTTTCATGCTTAAGCCTCAGCTGCAAGTATACCTTGAGCAAATGAAACATTAAAGCACGTATAACAATAGGATAAATTACAGTCTGCTTGTAGTGACTTGTGGAGGACGCTATGAAGAGAATACAAAGTACTTAGCTTTTATTGAGTGTATGCACCTTTACATTCTATACAACATACAAGATAAACACTGTGTTTTCAATACCATAAAGTACTCCCTCAGCATGTTTTGTGTACAGGACGCAAGGTATAAACATAATCCTCAGTGACTGCAATCTAACCCCATTGTAAGTCATGGTAAGTCAAGCAAACAAAGATCAGGAGAGGTTATGTTCAACAAACTGCAAATGACTTCATTGTTGAAAACAGCTGGCTGCTGTGTGATTTGGAACAAAGTGTTTCTTTGAATAACGATATTTTATCAGAAGTGATCCGACTGAAGCGAAGAAGTTCTTTTCTTTATGTACAAAACAAACATGGTGTTTGTCGTTCCTGGGAGAGTTAATGTAGTGTGATTATCCAGTGCAGAATGTCGGTATTTAGAATCAAATGAAGCTGAAAATGGTCAGGTGCTGCAGACACAAAAACAAGTCATCAGCCGGGTCAGTGTAAAAGACGCTTCAAAGAAAGCGATAATGTTTTTGCACCTGTGGAAAGTCTTTTGTGAGGAACACAGTGTGTTCTCAATTTTACGAAAAAATAAAACAGATTGGGAGTCCTCTCACTTTTTTTTTTTTAACCACACTGTTGGGAAGCAGAGGGGCACACTAGAGTTCTGGCTAGATTCATTGCCAACAGGAGAGTTTGTGCAGCTCCAGAATCAGCAGATTGAACCACTTAACTATGTGGGCAAAATGTGCGTCCTTAACAGAAAAAATGTCCATACAGGATACAAAAGAAAGAAGATGATTTGTTTTCTATAAAGTCTAGTTCCTAACTGGAAGAAAGGCAGGTTTTCAATTAAATCGAAAGAGAAAAAATGATTCCCCCCGGATAACAACAATAAATGGATGGATTGTTTCTAAGACACAAATGGGCAGATTTTAGAGAGAAAAAGACCATGTGTGGTGACAGTTGGTCCCATCATGTGATGCCCCCTTGGCAGACCAGTGGTGATCTGGGTGTGCTGGTTGGCTTGTTGTCATTGCTAGGTCACGCCTGATTGGACAGTGGTCAACGGCACAGCCACACCCCTCTGTGGGGAAGCTAATCTCTAGGTAGCAGGTCCATAACATAGAAGACTGTGTGTGTGTGTGTGTGTGTGTGTGTGTGTGTGTGTGTGTGTCCGTGCGTGCGTGCGTGCGTGCGTGCGTGCGTGCGTGCATGCGTGCGTGCGTGTGAGAGAGAAAGATGGGAATCGGCAATCTACACTCACAACAGTGCCAGTTCATGGCTGCAGTGGAAACTTCCCCATCTGTACACACAGAGACACACAAATACAGTATCTTTTACACCACCCACCTTTCCTGTTGTTACGTACAATCTCTTCCTCTTCTCTCACTACTCTACTCACACACATACGCCCACACAGCGGTGGTGAAACCCTGTGTGGGAAATAATCTGTAACATAGATTGCCTGTGATCATTTTGCTCATTTCCCAATGACCTTACACCACAAACATCTGACAAACGACGTGCTTCTATGATATAATACTAATGCAGTTTACGAGCCACTGCCGGCCCTGACATCCGCGTGTTGTTCCAGCTGACACAATTTGTGGTTACAGCTTCATCGCTTCAACAGTCAAAACACAGAACAGTTCTTGACAGCAAATTATTTCTTACCTTGGAATGTGGAAATGTCTCTGCAGCCAGTGAGAAGTGAAAGATTTAGAACAGAAGGATAATTCATAGTGCCCTGTGACATCAGCCATCTTGGCAGAGGAGGTAAAAGTGATTGTAATCAAACAATGGTCAGCCAGTGAGCTGTGTTTCAGGTGATAAACAAAATGTCTCCAAAAAACTGTAGCTTAGCTGATCTGTCTGATCTTTTTTCCTCCAGTTTTGTTCTAGGTTTGATTTGAGTCCAGTTTTTTCTGTCCTCTTTTATTCTGTAGTGCCTTTCAATACTCCCTTTAATATTTTATGAAAATTTGCTGAATGTCATCAATTTATCCACTTGTTTTTAAACTTTTCTCCTCACAATAAGGCCTACATCAACTGCAGATGTATGACAGGCCTACATAACTACATTTAAAGATTTACCAAGCCTTTCCCTTTTTGTTATTATATCACATATTACGATTAAGAAAATGTGTGTGTGTGTGTGTGTGTGTGTGTGTGTGTGTGTGTGTGTTTCATGTGTTAAAATAATTGTTTATATTTCAGGATTTTTTTTAATTTGACTAGCTATAGAGCCCCATTTACACAACTAGGAGGCAATTCACTGACATATCTTCATGTATACAAAAGTGCATTATGAAGTTAACCTTTTACAGTAATGTTCTCTCTTATGTTAAAGGAGGTGATGAGTGCTCACTTACGTAGAAAAGTTAGGCAAAGTTAATGGCAATTACCTTCAATAACAGACACAGAATACAAGAAGTGGTAATGTTGGGAGGTGACCTATTTAGTGCTTAAATAGAAAGCTGGTTATTACATATGTTTTCTTAAACATACATTATGCTTTTTATTATCTGGAATGAATAAAAAGGAAAATGTTATTTCCACAAACTAGCCACAAAGTCATCACAATACAGCGAGGCATCTCTCTCACTGTATTTGAGTTTAATGTGGGAAGACATAAGGTTTTGTTAGCTAGCCATGACTTCAAAATGACTTAGTCATGGCATTCAGAAACAGACGTCCACTCTCTTCCTCTTTCTCACCCACAACTCCTTTCTTTATCTCTATCCCTTTCTTACCCCACCCCATCGGTTATATGAGAACTGCGTGTCGAGCCTGTCACACTCCGTGACGGGCTGTGTAAGGCTGCTTATCTGGCTTGCTTGTGAAATTGTCCACATTGCTCCAATGATGTGGTCAGACAAGCTGGCTATACAAAAGACAGGCAGAGGCAGAAGGAGAAAGACAGAGAGTCAGACAGAGGGAGCCTATTTCCTGAAAGGAATATTGATCTGATCATCTCTTCCTCCCTTCCTCGAGCTTTTGCTCCTTTCCTCAGACAGTCCTCGGAGAAAGAGGTTGAGTGACAAAGACATGGGAGAGGATGGAGGCTGAAATAGAGTGGAGGAGACAGAGAGAAAGAGACAGATAAGGGGAGGATGGCGCCAGGCCCACAGTTTGGCATAACATGGCACAGGGAACAGATTAATAATATATCCACACAATCTCTCAAGTGGTGTGGCTCCCAGGCACTCCATTATAACCACAAGTGCACAAGCTGCAGCAAAGCACTTTAGTCAGCAAGCCCTCAAAATTCTCTATCTGTCCATCTGAAATGCACAACCCCCCTGCTCAAGTTCATCACTATCAATCACAAGCTATTAGGCCTAAGGAAAAAAAGCCACAACTGATAAAACCCTCACCAAAGTACATCTTAATTGATGCTTCTATATTCATCCTTCATATCCTTGTAATGCACAGCTGACGTGATCTACAAGCTCATCAGGAGGAAATTAACCAACTCAACAGGCCATGTTTCGTCCAGTGAGACCAACCAAATAAATATCCTGAACCATCTGATGGATCACATTACAGCACCCAGTCCACTTCCTCTCACTCTCTTGATTCCTCTGGGATATTTATGAGGTGAACATGTTAGTGCTGCAGGGGTAGCTAATGTTCAATCTCAACAATCTACCTTGCTCCTACAGTTTATAGTGGCCTTTGAACGCCTAAGTTCAATGTACCGCATTAGTATCATGTACTCTGTATACAAACTGAAATTTCTTTTTTGTTAAGAAATCAGTATATCCTTGGTGTTTGTTTTGAAGTTTGTACTTATTATGATCACCAAAAAGATGCCCATCATAAGTGTTCTCCAGTGGGCATGAATCTTTGATAACAACTGACAAAGAACACAGCTGAGCGTGCAGAGGCATCCAATGACTTGGCAGGTGTTAAAATGACATGAACGAGAAGTACCATCTGGTGGGATTTAGTGTTATAGTTAGCAAGTTAGGCTGAGTTGCAACTACTACTTTTAGAAAAGAACCGCCCTCTCCACTTTTTGAAAAAATGCTCCCGAGAGGGAACGCCTATTAAACGTGTGCACGAGAGAGCATGCACTAGCCTAGTTCTCCTCGTGCACGCTCTGTTTACAAGTTGCTGTCGGCATGGCTCTACAAGCCTCCTTTCCAAAAGAATATTTGCACTTTTTCCACTATGTCAGACTCGCCACCGGTAAGTGGAAATCTATTTACGACAAGCATCTCTATAGCTAACTTTAGCATGCTACAGGCCAACAAACAAGCTATCGCCGAGAGCGGGGAGGTAGCGCCGCGGTCTGAGGCCTTTATATACTGTCTATGTTCGGACGCCGTGGCCGTCTGCTCGCTGACCTGTCACGGCACGTACGACGGCCTTACGTAAACATATCCCAGAATGATCGACAACTAGGAGGACCAATAGTCTTGACGATCCACCCGGAAAAAGAAAATCATCCACTATACCTTTAACTCTAAACATAACCATTGCCGTGTTGCCTGGAAGGCGACGTTGGGGGCTTAAAACACGAAACACCAAAAACTAGTCATCCTACGTGTTAGCTTCCACTTTCTTTGTGGAAGACAAACTTTTTTTTTTTTAAGAATATTTTTTGGCCTTTTATTTTTGACAGGACAGCTAGGTGAGAGAGAGGGGGTAGACATGCAGGAAATTGTCACAGGTCAGATTCAAACCCTGGACCTCTGCATCAAGGCATAAACCTCTCAGTATATGTGCGTCTGCTCTACCACTGATCCAACACGGCCACGTGGAAGACAAACTTAATGGCATTATGGGTCCTCCCATATTATGTATTTGCTAATGGTGAATAACGCTTAGTGGGCTTATTGGAAAAGGGGGGAAATGCCTTTTATCCACGGTTGAAGGCTACACAGGGCTATAACGTGCTCTATCAGCCAGTAGTGCACCACAGAAAGTGACATTGTGTCTACTAGCAGTCAGTCAATTACTGCCATAGGAAACTCCCACCCAGAGGTTTAAAACCTAGACTCTGTTTCCACAAATAAGCCCAATAACAGTTTTCTCCTCTTGATGGAAAATATAAATGGAAAATATACACAATCGCCACAGTGTCATTGTAGCTTATATTTCCATTCGGCAAAATTGAGAGGATTTAAAATTCAACTGTAAGTGTCGATTTGGTGCAAACAAATGTTAAGGCTTGAGTAGACTACTGCCCATCTTCCATTTAATGCATCTGTTTTTCACATCCTCACTTCAGGGTTATGCAACAGTGCTCAGGCATGTGACAAATGTGGCTTGCATGATGACTACGACTTATCTTATGCAGGGAGAAGTAATCGCGTCGGTTGAGCTGAAGATTACAGTTGAAAGACGACATCACTTAAGGTTATATATTATTGATTTTTGAGTGCACCATGCAAACATGAAAACTAATTTGTAAATATAATGAATTCTCCAAAACTCCTTCATAATGGGCTGCAGGCCAAGATAATCAGACCCTACAGGTTTATGAGCATATTAGGTGGGGCCAGTCCTCCTTGCCATCACTGCCCCTCGCTCACTGCAGTCTGCCTGAGAACCTGAGCCTGTCCCCCTGCTGCTGTTGGCATGCATGCTGCTAACCTGTGAACAATTCATGAGGGCCCTCTCCATATTTCATGGGACGGAAATGGATGTTTCATGTCAGGAGTGAGGGAGAGTGGAAAGGGGAAAGAAAAAGCAACAAGATTGAGCGCGGGACTGGTGACGAGAGCTAAAGCAAAGAAATGATGAGATGAGAGCGAAAGAGGAGAAGAATAAAATAGGAGGGAGGGAGAAAGGGGACCGGGAGAAAGAGAATTGAGGAATCTGTACAATCTGTGCCATGGATTCCCTCACAGCTCATCTCAGATCTCGCCACAATTAACTTCCACCTCACCTCATTCATTCATTGGCCTACCCTTTACAGTATGTGGAGCTTCTTGGACTCATTGACACTGGCTAGAGAAAGAGAGAGGACAGAGAAAAATAGAAAGGACGAAACAAAGGCCATGAGAGGAGGAAGAAAGAGAAGACGAAAGACGGAGAAGGAGAGAGACAGAGACTCGCACAATCACTCGACTCAGCTAATGAATGTACGGCGGCGGGTGGCGGCTCCTCCACAGGGAGCTGCCCTCATAACCGACAGGGCCTGGCTGGGTGTAGTAATTGAAAGTAATGATAATTAATATCATCGGCAAAATCACCATTCGTTATTACAGGGAGGATGTTTATAGCTTCCTCTGAACGGGAGAAGAACGGGGAATCTCATTAACATTTTAGCTATCCTAATCTTGTTTAATATCGGGGGGAGAGAGAGTGGTGAGCGGCTGGGTTATTATTAATAAAGATTAAAAAAAAAACATGAATTCATATTCCAGTGCTTTTCCTCTCCGTCGAACTGAAAATTGATGTTAAATCTGGATAAATTGGGTTTGATGTCATGGATAACAAGTTGGGATTAACACACATGAGACTCCTCTGCATCAGTGGAATATGCGTTTCCAGATATAGGCAGCCGTAACATCATACGCCAGAGCATTTGAGAGGCAAATTATGGTAGTCAAATATGGGAGATAAGCAGCGGGCTATGACCAGGAACAAACTAGGTCCTCAATTTATGGTGGCTTCTTGTTGGTGATGTATCAGCCCTACTAATGTTGTCTGAGTCTCTGTGGATTTTGAAAGGAAAATGTCAAACTTAGTGCAGAATAAGCGAATGCATATCATGAATATATTTCCATTTGTTTGAGTCAGATATATTATGTATTACTATGGGGAACATGGAGGCAGATTAGTAATGTTATGAATTCAGTGGTATGTGATACAGGCTGAATTGACAGAGTTAGCACATGTAAGAAATTGGGCTAACTTTCCAGTCACATGCACTATATTTATCACCACGTTCAACAACAACCACCAACCACTGCTATATGAACGATATCCCATGGAGCAGATTGCACTCAGGGATGATAAGCTTGAAGCCAGCATACAAAAAACACCTTTCTCCCTCACGTACCCTCTTTAAAAGACGTATGGTTATTCAGTTAGTCCAAGTACAATTACGAGCCTTTCAATTGCAAATCAGAGCAGAGCTGCGAATCCGAATAGACAATCAAGCACGGTCGCTTCCAAAAACACAAGCTTCGCGTTAAGCCAACTCCAGCCTATTAGGGAAGGGACATATGTAGCTAAATTACACCGTGCACCCAGGGGATATGCAAATGTCCAGGACCTCCCGCATGACTTACCTTCTTTTTTTATCATGCAAACCATGCTGGTGTGATAAGCCTTGTATGAAAAAGGACAGGGATATTGGCTCACTGTGTGCGAGTGAATGCTCCTCTTTTGTAAAAGCGGTTATCAATTGCTTCTCTAATAACCAACACTCTAACTTTGGTAATGCCAAAGGATTAATTCAATTGCTCTGATAAAAGCAGCTGGATGAAAACACCTTTAAAATGGTCAGTGTGAAAGGTGGAGAGAGGTTGTGAATTTATAAAATTATAAAACACTATAAAACTTTCTGTTAGTTTGCTGCAGCGTGTGGTGTGCAGGAATAGTAATTGCCCAGTTGTTACCAAGCGAAATGGAAAAACAAAAAATCATAATTATCATCCCATCTTCTTGCTGATGTAAGACATCTTACTGATTTCAAGTATACAGTAATTAGTTTCTACACAGAAGTAGATTCTCCTGCACTTTGAATTACACCTCTGCTTCTAATGGGCCTTTTGGTGGAAGGGCTTCTTTGGATAATTAGATATTGATGTGTATCGATTTGCCATAATTGCAGGGATAAAGGGGAAACCCACAAGTAGCTGCTTTTCCTCAGCTGGTTTTTACATTTCCCTTTTTTTTCTCTGTACTACCTCACTTTTAATAGCCTCCATCCAAACCCTTCTCTGTGTCTTTCTCGCTCATTTCTCCTGCGTGCTCACACCCTCTCTTTCTTCCTCGCTCTCAGACCACCCAGACAGCCGTTCCTGTGTGCTCCAGCTGTTCCCCTGCTGTGGCTCGAGTTTGTGTTACTTTGTTTCCGCATGGCTACGATTGAGGCAACCCCCACCGCGACCCATCCAACCCCATTTCTTTCCCCCTTGCTCCGTTCTTCCCCACGTCCCTTTTCCTCTCTCTCTGCTCATGCCCTCAAAGAATCGGAGAGGGGTGGCTTTTGTGTCCAGTGCAGGTGTCCCGGGTGGGTGAAAAGGGGCGCAGAGGCTGTGTCTGCCTACTGTCAGGGGGGGGGGAGGTTATTCAGCCTGGGATCCCCCACCTGTGGCAGGTCTTGACCCACATGAGTCAGCCAGTCACTCCTAGGCTTTAGAACCATTGTGGCTGAACGCTATTACTCTCTGTGTGGCTAGATACACACAAGAGACCTGGCAACGCTACAACGCTGCTTGTTCCTCATGAGTGATTCATGCTTAGCTACTCATCCACACCGTACTCCAGTCCAGACTGGTTTGAGGTGAGAAAGGGGAACAAGAGTGTTGAAGGACGTCAAACTGAATGTGGAAACTGGACTTACAGTGGGATGGATGAGTTAGACGGCAAAAAGACCCATTAATGAGGGCACATGGAGATGCTTTAGTGCGTAACTTTTTGATATTAATGAACGTCTGTAACATTCAAGCCATCGCCAAATGAGTTGTTACAAAGTTAATTAAGACTATCAGCTCCACACAACTATCTCTGTATATCTTAGTACGGCTATGTTCAGAAGATTGTGTCGTCCGGCGACTTTCGCTCACAGAAACTCAAGTGAAGATAATTGTGTGGTAATCGTGTTTTTTTAATCCTCCATGTCCTCCTTGGCTACTTGCAACTGCGTGGAAGAGGGGGGGAGGGTGCGTGATTACGGAAGGCTTGTATCATGTGGACGCGCCGACAGTGTTGTTGTCATTAGAATTCCTAATGGGGGCGACAGAAACTACGCACTATAGCTTTAAATTCTAAAAAATGTAATATGTGAAACAAAACATAAGCATGAATTGAGAAAAGGTATTTGGTCACATTGAATGTTAAAAAAAAAAAGGAGAAATCTGCTTGTTTTTCTATAACTGCGGGTTACATGGGAAAATGTTCGGACTTTCTGGCTCCTTAGCATCACTGTAGCGACATTACCATGAGGTGCAATGGGTGCATGTAAAGACAAGGACAAATCCATGAAACCTTTGATGTGGTGAGTGACCCGACCACTATTGAGATTGCATTTAAAATGTACATTGACATTCAGACCATTTTAGCAAATAGCCTGCTTCTACAGGCCTTTATTATTTCTAGCCTCTTTACTCTAGGTGCAACAGCAACTTTAGTCCTCGTTGCAAATGCAACACATACAGTAAAGTTACAGGTGACTCCTCCCCCTCAGCCCGTGTCATTGGCTGTAGCTCCCCAGCAGATTCCCCCTCCAGATATTTAGCCTGTTAGATATCTGGAATGTGTCTGTCCTGTAGTGGGAACTTGCCATTATACAGAGGATGTCAGTTGAGTAATAGGCGGGTGCATTCAGACCTGTACTTAGAGCTGTCCACTTGTGATCACCCAGGACACATGTTAATGCCCGGTCTGAACATGGCCAACGTCTGCAGTTTACCAGGTGAGACTTATCTGGGATTGTGGTTGCCAGGTGAGCTTTGGGGAGATCTGCCTCATTAGTGAAACACAACAACAGCCTTGGGGGCAGAAATAAGGGCAAGTCATCCCTTGGCTCTGATCTTCAGGCAATTTTGCATTTAGCGTCCAGATGGGTCAACCTAGGGCACAGTGAAGACCGTGGTGATCCCAGTTGCCCTGAGAACAACTTCCCCCTGCAGCCCAAGGGTGTGGATATTCCTCCTGTTGATCCAGCCATGACACACCACAGCCACCACTGCTCAGGAAGTAAGATATTGAAGGTGTGAATTGAATCAGAAAGAGCCGCTGACAAAGGGGTTTTAGAAATCTAGCTTGTAGTGAAGATTCTACTGAGCTGTTGTGTTTATATTTGACAAACCTGATACAAGTCTACACCGCTGGTGCCTGTTTTGTTTCAGCAGGGGATTTCTCATGCTGAAGGTGTCCAATTATCCGTGGTAGTAGAGTGGGGACGCTTAGTCCCTCCAGAAGGGGAGGTGTATTTCTGTGTGTGTGTCAGGGGATTTGTTGAAAAATAAATTGTGTTTGTGATCTCACGAATCCCCGAACAGTGGAAAGGGAGAGGTGGGGGTGGCTGTGGAGAAGTTTGACCTCACTTTAATGAGAATAGCCTACTTCATAAGATTCAAATTTCAGCAGACTAATTCAAAGCCACCGTGACCTCCAGTCAATCCGGCCCGTTATGAGAACAATCAGCTAAAATCTGCGTTAATCAACCACCAGAACTGGACCGAAATGAGTGTGTATTGCTTGAGAGAGAGAGAGAGAGAGAGAGAGAGAGAGAGAGAGAGAGAGAGAGAGAGAGAGAGAGAGAGAGAGGCAGAAGAAAAGGTGGAAGGCAATGAAAACGAGTTTATGTTTAACTACATTTTAGTGTTGTCTTTTTCATCAACGATATTGCATGTTGACTCTTTATTGTGGTGCCGCCTCGTCATATATCGTTAACGAATTTAACACTTCAGCAGAGGTGTTAAATTCCAAACAGGCTTAGTGGCTTGACGGTTAATGACGAAGTATGGATTTGATACGCGGGGGTATATTGCCGACGGTAATGTTATTAGTGTTATAACTTAGCAGCACACTTAAAAAAACGGACCCAGGGTGGGCATAGAGGGCGAGTCTGAGTGAGAAGGAAGAAGTGGTGAATTTACAGCTCACAGCAACTTAATACGATATATACGATCCAGTGTGTGCAAAAAATTGCTGTTTTATTGAGTTTCCTCTAAGCAAAATTATTCGAGTGAATTTAAACTGGGCTTTTATTGTGAAGGGTAGGAATGCTTTTTTATTATTGAGTTTCCTCTTTGCGAAATGCTGAGTGAATTTAAGATGGACCTTTATTGGGAAGGGTAGACACGGAAGAGCCAGCGTTTTCTCAACCTTTTTTCCTCAACCTTTATTGTGTGGTTGTATAGTTTAGGTCACAGTTTATTAATACTCAATGCTGTCCAAACTGCTCCAAATTCCAAACCCCAAGTTCATTGGGTACCCAGGAAACCAAGTGTGAAGTAGATTGGATGAACAGTTTATGAGATATTTCAAAGACACACACACACACACACACACACACACACACACACACACACACACACACACACACACACACACACACACAACTCCCCCTCTTCTTGGCTATCGGACATCAATCTAGCCAGCACCGTCTGCTAAGCCTCACTGGGCAATTAACCACATTGAGAGTGAAAGCTCTAATCAATCCCTGGCCTTCTCCATCACACACATGTACACACACACACACACACACACACACACACACACACACACACACACACACACACACACACACACACACACACACACACACACACACACACACTCCTAAACCCATTGGTGTAAATGTCTCTGCCATTTATACCTGAACAGAACAGTACAAACAGCGCTTTTGAAACATGATACATGGACACAAGTGCACTCTTAGTTTCGTGTGCTTTTACTTTCATAAATTACGAATAAAAACAGATCAGTCTTATGAATCTTTTCCTGCATTTGACCAACATCGAAGAAGTTTAAAACTTCAACAGGCCATTTGTGCACTTACTTCCCAACGGACCTATAATTTACTCCGTTACCACCAGTCCCTAACATGCACATGTCATAAACTCAGAATTGACTACAGTTACACACATTTTACCCCTACATCAAAGCTTTTTTTTAAATAAATTGGTTAAGCACTCTGTAAGCAAGATAAATTAGATCTTGTCTGAACAGGGATCTTTCCCATTATTGCCTTGCCTTGTTTCACAAATCTGCACAAGGAGAAATCAGGCTAAACATGTCTCAAAGACCCTGCATCCCTTCTGCCTGTACATGGCATGGGCTAAATGTGAACTGCAAGGGTTACTGCTGTGAAATTCAGGCGTCCCTCCACAGCTTGTCTCATTGATTCATGTGGGCCTAAATGTCAGCACCAGAAGGCCAGAGGACCCTGGTAAACCCCCTGAGAGTGCAGGGTGATGGGGGCTAAAGGCAGTGTGTTCCACAGCCTCGTCTCAAAATAGCCTGTTTGACTCTGTCAAAGGACAAGACATCATTGATTTGGGGCCTAAAATAAAATATCCCATAAATAAAGGATCAGGATTCATTTTACTACGCAGTAAACATGCTAATGATCAGCATTTATTTAAATCATACACCGTTATCCCTTCTCTATTCACACTGTATCATTTCTGGATTCCCACTGATCCCTCAATATTTCTTTCCTGTTCTGTTTATATATTACATACAGCGTGACTTAATGGGGGGCTACATAAATTTCATGTCATCCGCAAGCCTCGCTTCTGAATTATTGACCCGTCAGCTATTGATTTGGTGTCTTTGTTCGTGCATTCATGGGTAAGTTCAGTGCTTTGATCATTTGGTGCTAAATCTACATCAAACACAGAAAAGGAATCGATAGCTCTTCATCGTTACATGAATGATAATGAAATCAGCATGATTGCACGGATGCTGGAGATTGATTGTAGTTCAACTTAAAAGGGGGTTCGGGAAGATGCTGAATCTGCTAGTAATATTTCTCGTTCATACCTGTGCACTGGTTTCCTCCCAGAGTGCAAAGACGTGCAGGTAAGATGACTTGGAAGTTCAAACGGGCCAATAGCTGTGGATGGGATTTTGAATGTGTGTGTTAGAAGCAGAGTGGAGCACAACTAGACAGAGAAATCCAAACCATGGCTCCATTCTCACCAAACCAAACTTAATGGCAATCCATCCAGTGGTTGTCGAGACATTTCACTGAAAATCAAAAGTTTGAACCTCATTGTGTCGCTAGAGAAAAAGTCAGGGGATCACCAAAGTCTGTAGGATTCATTCTCTGAGAACCACGAAGGTCTGTACAAAATGTAGTACCAATCCATCCAATAGTTCTGGAGACATTTAACAAAAGAAAATGATGTCAACCTCTTAGTGGCATTAGAGAAAAAGTAAGGAGAACACCAAATTTGTCAGTACAAAATGTCATGGCAATCTAATAGTTGTTGACATATTTCAGTCTGGCCCAAACTGGTGGACCGACTGACAGCCTAGTGGAGTTTTTAGTTAACCAATCTTGGTCATAGTTGCCTAACGATGGGTTAAAAGCTTTAATATTGTACAGTTTATTACAGTTTGTAACACCACACACACACACACACACACACACACACACACACACACACACACACACACACACACACACACACACACACACACACACACACACACACACACACACACACAACTGCTACCACCATAGATGCAGTGCTCTAATTTGTGGGACCACAAGTGGCTCTGGCTATAAATAGGTAGACAAATTATGAAAGGGACACGTCAGTGCCAATTATCGAGTCTGTGGCTACCAAGTCAACATAAATGTGAGAACGAGAATTAAGGTATAGTCAACTGGCCTTTTACAAGAAGTGTTGTTACTCTTAACTACCTCCAGGGTTCATACAGAGCATTCGTCCCACTCAGTATATTAGAATAATGACACAGCGAGCCCACTTCTAGTGAGGGGGATGAGGACACCCAGCCAGCTCAACAACAGTCATAGAAAAGTGAATAACACAAAAGTGTAAATATTACCTGAACAAATATGTATGAGTCCTGATACGCATACATTTTCTCAAAGATTTTGAAAACTGGAGACATAATCTCAAAATATGCAGCTGCTTTATGCACTCAGGTAAAAGTAAATAAGGCCAACAATGTGTTCCTATAATCATTTACCGGCTCCAGCTCTGATGGCAGTGATGGAAACATAACACCCAGGTGGACACGGTAATTTTGGCCCCTTTTCCGGCGCGATGCAAAGACGGGCGTCGCCGCCATTGGTAACTTTTGTCATATCGGCCACAAATTCTGTCCGTCTCCACCCAAGCAGCACTTGGACATTGTTCGAAAGTAGTCGGCATCGAGTTTGAAAGAGAGACTGAATAAGTAACGGATACAAAAAAGAAGCAACCACTGTAACATTTTCACTGGCCTCCATGCTGCTTTCGAATGTTTACTAACCCAGTTTTCGGCACAGATGTGATGTTGAGCATAACAGGCCAGAAAATAAACAGAAAGGCATACTTGTCTACTGGCAATAGGAAAGGAGTCTATCACCTATTTCTGGAGGCAGGTTTACCCACTTATAAAAAACACACGCTTATTTTGGTGGAAAAAGGGTTTCTGTCCCCTCCCCCCCACCCCCAGTCCGACACCCCTGCCCCCGGCTGTAATGCTCCAGAGGCAAGAGCTTAATCTGATTACTGATGTATTTTACTGAGCTCAGGAAACAATTGTGTATAAGTAACTTTTTTGAACACTGACTTCACTCTTTCTGCTCTGTTACTACCATGGAGTGGAGGCTTTCCACACTAAAGTGCAACTTAAACCTCAAAAACTAGTAGGGTTCCTGACAGCATTTTAAATGCAAATCTATACTCTAATGTTTAACCACCATCCGATTGTGGGGGTGGTGTGGAGAGTGGGGGTTGGGAGTTTGGGGCTGATATTTACATACAAATTTGGGAACCACTACATTGTCCCCTAGCCTCTTCTGAGTATTCTTCTTTTAGCCTAAATGTGACTGTTTTTGCTGTAAATAAAAAAAAGTAAAACTACCACATATAGCCTACAATAAAAAAAAAAAAACAGTACATCAAAAACATGTATTTGCTCCTTATAAGATCATGATAGGAAATAAAACAATCAATCTAAGGTAAATTGATTGAGCGTACACACATCACCTCCATAGTAATATTAAGATATGCCATTTAAAATAGGGGAAGTATAAACTTCCTTATGACCACCCATGTTTCCTTGACACGCCACAGAAACCCTAAAATCAATATTACAGGAGTCAAAACGCACCATTTATTGTAAGATCACTATAAGCTGTCAGTTGCAATTACCACAAACACAGTGCAAGTCCGTGATATATTATGGTATAGGAATATGTGGCAGTGTTAAGTCTTCATGGCTGTCTCATTGGGAGTTTAAAGTTGCCGCTGAATGGCGAAGGATGTGATAGGCTGAGAGGCTGAAGCTGAGGAAGAAAGGAGCTGCTCTCAGTCAGTAGAGCAGTGTGCCGCTGGAGAGCTCTCTCGTCGACCGAAGGCTCCAGCTAAAAAAAAAAAATACGTGACACCTAACGTTGTATTTTTCAATTTTTATTTATTAATTTCTCATCGTGGCGTCACCTCAAACAAGATGTAACTTGTTGACACCTCAAGTATATTAATGCATTTGAAAAGAGCCGGGAGCGAGTGCGCAGAGACGAGAAGCCGAGCTGTTTTGGCGAATGGAACTTATTGTTGTGCATTTGTTTTGACTATGTTAGCCCCAAGTGAGTTTGGGTCTAGTCCGTCTCTGTCCGTCGTCGACCCTTGAATTTTTTGGGATTTATAGCCGAATAGTTTAAGGGAAACATCGAAGGAGGATTCTGCAAAGCCAGCAAGCTTTTCTTACAGAGCCGGGGATTTAAATCGTCATTTGGTGGTGCTCCGGGAGAGACGAGAATCAAAGAAAGAAATTCATGTGGCCATTCTCTCTATAGCCAAACATTTTGTTTTTGGGATTGCATAATGAGCAAGGAACGACCTAAGAGGAATATCATTCAAAAGAAATATGTAAGTAAAAACGCATCTTTGCCCTTTTATTGCTCACGGATGCAATCGCTCGGTCTATTCAAGTTTGCCTTGCTCGTCTCGATGAAAATGCATAAACTTTCATCACGGATTGTGAAGGTTACCATCAGGCAGCTTGTGTACTATTTGGGTCAAATACCATTTAAAAGGTAACGTATGTAAGTTACCTCAACGTGTTAACAATTACGTACTTATTTAAAGAGACAGCAATATTTATTCAATGTCTGTGTTGCAGCGTTTCTTCGACATCAGGCATATTTAGGCTATTTGAACGTCGGCTGCTTTGGGGGGGGGATTGCTTCGCTCATTTTGACTCGTTTTAACGCGTGAGGGGGGGCACGCATAGTGTGTCTTGGCTATGTGATAAAGCTATAAAAGGTTGGGGAATTAAGAGACTTGGCAAACTGTTCTCAGAAAACGCTTTTGTTAGCGCCCCATTTTTTCCTGTTCAGATCCGTGAAGACAAGCCTGTCGGCCATGGCTCAGCTATTTCGCCTTCCATTTCGTCCCATGCTGAGCATTTCATCTCCGCTTTAAACTGACTTCTTACCTTGAGAATATACGTGTAAAACATGTCTCACGCCGAAGCGTACGTGTATATTTTATGGTCAAGCTAGCATTGTGTCTGCCGGTGTTGTGTGTTTTTGCTGTAGGGGCTGGCAAACCGACATGTTTCGCGGACTGTTGTGGCTCTTTAATTTTCTCCATAAAGAGTGAGGGAGAGCAGCAGGAAAGGGGGTCATGCATTTCAGCATATTCGTTCAATTTCCAACACTTGGAAACGGTGTGGGGACCCTCTGGGTTTGTTGTTATGCGATTGTCGTATTAGTCCCCCCACTACAATGATAGTCCGCCAGGGTCTCTGTAAATCTGCAGGTCTCCGTGTGACCTCTGCGAACGAACAGATATTGCAGCAGCCCGTTGAGGAATAACTCCATTTTTTTTTGCAATACCACGGGGGATTAGCTTACAAGCGTTTGGGTCTCGTCCTCAGCTACCGAATTCACATTAAACTGCACGTTACGTGGTCGTCATGGTTGAGCACAATGTTTCTAAATGATCCAATCTTTTAAAGAGGCTGTGTTCAGTCGCATTGCAGGGGCTCATGTATGAAGCGATACCAAGAAGCAACCATTTTCTTTCTGCAAGTAACACTGGTGAATTTATGGGGAAGGTGCTGCGAAATAAAACAGTTCAGGCTAGACTTGGTTTAAAATTGTAGTCTTTGGTCTGGTGAACACCTATTTGTCCTCCTCCCATGAAAGAAACGACTACTTTTAATCTTGCAAAGTGTGAATGGCTCAGCCTATCACTTGACTAAGTTACCATGTATCGTTTTTCATGAAGACGCTGGCCGGGCCTCTGTGTCTGGGCTTTTAAAGTTTTTTTTTTTTTGCACCTTGATGTAGGCCTATGTCTGTATATTGTTGCTGTAAATTATCGTCACACTCGCCCTTATGGGCGCATTTGTTGCGTTTAATTGCACAAGGCACATGATATCTAATGCTCTGAAGATGAAGTCAGCAGAGCTAACCGCCCCCACCCCCCCATCCAAACAACACGTGGAGTGTCTTTTTAAAAAAAGTGTTTCCTAGGCTACTGCATACAGTTACTGGTTGGATTTTCACACGGAACAATTTGTCATATTTATTGTGTGCTGAAAGATAACATTGCAAAAGGCCAAACTGAGCAACAGGTTTGTAGGAGCTAGCGAACAATTGGGGTTGTTTCCATGCATTCTTGCCTGGATTTAAATTTAACTGGGGATGTTCTGTTTCTCTCCACAATTATATATTAATTAAATACATATCATGTGTAATCAATTAAAGCATAATTTTGAATATGTCTGCTAATAATCTTAATGACACTTTTCTCAAGAACTTTTTCTCAATGTCCCTGTGGTTTCTGTCTCTTTAGAACTACATGTGCTGCTAAAAGTGTGAACAAATAGCAGAGATCTTCAACAGGGGATCCTCAGAGTTACTGTAGGGGGGGGCCCCTCCAAATTATTGTTAATTTATTAAATTTTTTTCAGTACATAAACATACTGTGTAATAAATTCAGTAGTAGGCAACGTTTCGGTACTAGACCTTGATCTGGCATATGGATGAAGGGAGTTTCTTTGCAACTTTTTGAAAGTTTTTCCAAAAAATAAAATGTCTTAACATGAATCCAACATAATTATTAGCAAATATAAATCAGCCTATTTGTGTGTGTGTGTGTGTGTGTGGGGGGGGCACATTGATGATAGGCTTACTGGCCAATACTGTAGGTTAGTTTAGTCTCTAAGGCAGCCATCCACAGATACAGTTAATCCTAAGGATTCTGTGTGCCACATGTATGTTTAACATTAAAAGATGATTTATAAAATCATACCAACAAGTTTTTATAGGTTAGTTTTCTATGCACTAAAATGTAGGTAAAGGCTGTAGGCTTTTGTAAGCCCAGTTTAATATGCAACTTAATTTTATAAAATATGTAGGGGGGGGTCCCCGCTCCGTCTCTCTCAAGGGGTCCATGGCTTAAAAAAACATTGAAGACCCCTGGCCTATACATCTATTCAAATGAATTCCAGAAGAGCATAATGATCAAGCTTAATTTACCACCCTGGAATGGTTTCTATGGTCCAGTCCACTGTATACTGTTGTCTTATTGAAGAGGGAAAAAAAAATCCCCTCTCTACAACATCTGTATGTCTTCTAATGAGCAACATACATTTCTGTTACCTCAAAACAACATCCTCGCCAGTAACGCAATGTGCTGAAATGTACGGGATCAACATTTATTTGCTGGAAAGCAACACAAATGTGAGTCATCCCAAAGAAGACATGATACATTGCAGCTCTTGTGTGTAAGATTTGTAGATGTATTCTGCAGTAACGATTAACATCCCGTGTTTATTGTCATAGTCAGAGTTGACTTTTTGAATATTCAACCGTTACAGTGACTTTAACCTTACAGTGACCAGGTTGTTTTAGTTACATTAACCTGGCCATATATATTTTTTATTTCCATTTGCTAAAAAGTAAGTTGAGTATTGCAAAGAAAGCAATGTTTTTGATTTAGTGAACTTGTTTGTAAGTCTCCCCCTGAATTGAGGAAACAGGAGGCACCCTAGAAATGATGACTAACTGAAACAAAAGTCCCCACTTAAAATTGAGCCAGACTAGGATAACCAACATCCTTGCACTCTAAAATTAGATTGGCTTTTTTTGGGTCTATTCATAGCTAACTATTCATAAGAGCATCGTGTGTGTGTGTGTGTGTGTGTGTGTGTGTGTGTGTGTGTAGCAGCTGCAGTTGATGCATAAAGTTTGGCCAGGACCATATAAGGCTCACAAATGGGCATTTCTACAACAACCTGGAGGAGTCCAGATCCTCAAGCCTCCCTCCAGGCTTTGAGACAGGACTCCTGGCCCCTACTGATCCCCGCCCCCTCCCCCCCCCTTAATTAGCGTAAGACAATTATACATGCTTGGCTTAACTATTTCCCCTGAAACATGAGTGTGAGTTGTTACCCCTCCACCCTCTGCGCCCAACAAACACCCACTATTTGCGAATGATATTAAAATTCATCAGTCATAAAATGATTGAAAGGAGGATGAATCCTTAATAAAAGCAAACAAGGCCATTACCATTTCCGCTACAATTTATAGTCTTCCATGTGAACGGAACCAAAAAGGAAAGCCAAATTGCCCTGTCAGTTCTTTTCCCCCAAAGATGCTTCATCACTAATGTCAGGCAGAGTGACACTGCAGGAGCAAGCGAGCACACATTCTCTCTGTTCTCTCATTTTAAATGATAAAAACAAAATCTTTTTTTTTACGTTTGGTTTTGTAATTAGTTGGTGCCTTTTCAAGCCAGTGGTTGAGGGTAGGTGCTGTGTAATGACCGAGGTAGCAAGCGCTTATGTGTGGCAGTGTTGTTCTGTCTAACGAAACATGACACAGTGTGTGTGTGTGTGTGTGTGTGTGCGCGTGTGTGTGTGTGAATGTGTGTAAGTGAGAATAGCAGGAGAGCATGGCAGAGTGCAGCCAGGGCCATTTTGTGCAGAGTCGGCTCTTCCTGTAGGCCCCAGCTGGGGCTAGGCCTCTGAATCAAAGGTTGTGTCTGTGAGTGCGTGTTTGTGTGCATGCATAGTGTGTGTGTTTGTGTGCATGCATAGTGTGTGTGTGTGTGTGTGTGTGTGGGACAAGCACAGCTGCTGCAGGGGCCTTTACAAATGTAAAGAGGCTGTCAGTGTTTGTTTCATCAGGCGCACAACTGATGAGGGCGAAGTTGGAAATCCATTGCACTGTGAGTGTGTGCGTTGAGCGTGCACAAAAAGAGGAAACAAAAATAGAGAGCGGGGGCAGAGTGGAGAGTGCAAAGGCACAGACCACCCCCTCCTCTCTTCCTCTCTTTATCTCCCTCTCTCCCTGTCTGTGTTTCGCTCTCTCGTTCTTGGGCTGTCCAAATGAAATGTGGGCCTCATGTCGGACCATGAAGAGAGGGTCACGGGGTTGTTTTTTCACCGTGCCTGAGCCTCAGTGCGCTTCATTTAACCTTATGTTTCAATGCAAATTCCTCTTTCATAAGCTCCCTTCTCCTCACGTGTGCAACATGGCAGGGTTCACTTTGCAACCTCCCCGTCACTATGGCTACCAGGGCAAACCAAAGTGTACTGTGGCAAAAGCACCGTTTAACTGCCTGTTTATTATTTGATTACGTTCCACGTGGCACCTGTGAAAGGCACTACGGTACAGGATAAAAGTGCTTTCCATATGCGTTTGTCAGTGTCACTTTAGAAAAGACAGTTTTCCTACGAATGTAACACCATGCATAATGTAAAGTGATGATGAGTGTTTCAAGTTTGAAACGAGCCGGATGTGGCAGGGATAGCCTTAAACAAAAGGCGACGAAGGATTCTTTTTTTAATTTGAAAGTAACATCGCCCTGCTTTATTGTTTTTTTTTTAATTTTTTTTATTCAGCAATTGGGGGAAAAATCAAAGCAGGGCCTGTTGCGAGGGAGGCCTTAATTGGGGATGGCACAACCCTCCCCCCCAACCAGCAGAGTAACGAGCCAGTGGAGCAAACTTTATTGTTTTTTTTTTTTTTTTTAATTCACCAATTGGGGAAGAATCAAAGCAGGGCTACTTTTGATTACGTTGCCAAACTGTATCAGCGTGGCATAAAATAAATGCCAAGAATATAAGAAATGCTCATGAAGATTGCCAGCAATTCACACACAATGGAAAATAACAGAAAACAAACAGGAGTTTGTGTCGCTCACCCTATGCAGAGAGAACATAAAGCATACTATAAACCTCACACAATGAATAAGAAAACGTGTTTAGCAGCCTTGTTTCTCTGTCTTAGTGACAATTTTCTACTGCACTGAAACCTGTCAGGTAATTGAACCCTGCCAGGCCTCAGTTCACGTGCCCCCTCCCCAACAGGGACTGCTTCCTCCCTGCTTGAACACAACACTGTTTGGGGAGGGGGGGCACGTGAACTGAGGCTTGGCAGGACAAACCTCACATCCCTTTGGACTCATCTGTCCTCTCGCAGGGCCTGTCGACTCAACAAGCACTGGCAGAAAAACTTCTGGGACTGAAGTTGGCTTGCCTAGCCTTGTTTGATTCAGCTGTATTTATTCATGTATTTATTAAGTTTGTGCAGAAATGAGGGGAAGGGAGCCCCTTTTTCCCCTCAGATAAAGTCTGCTTTGCCAACGGAGAGTTTACTGCATCATTACAGACTCTCTGTGAGCTGCCGGCTTCCATTTGGACTGGCGATATTCAGATATTCAGCGGCCAAATGCATCACCACTCAGCTCTTTTCTCTGACACAAATACAGACTCTCTCCCTGTTTACCCTTTACTGTCTCTGTCTTTCTCTTCTTTTCTTACCTCAGTTTTCTACAGCATGATGTCACACGGCACACACTCCTGTTAGGCAATGTGACCTTTTCTCTTATCAGCTGTTGGCATTGAGCACGATCTCCGGCTCTTTGCTCTCACACACACGCGCGCACGCGCAGGCAAAGGTCTTTAGGTATACACCTGCAGTCAGTAGGTGAGAAACCGGTTTTAAGGCCAACCTGAAAACCAAGGTGACTTGTGGGTATCAGCAGCGTAGGCCATTTACAGGAGTAATCACATAAAATGCTCTAATAGTTGGACACAAGGCGGGGTTGGACAAAGTGCAGTTGTGGACAGCCAGTGCAAGCAGGGTGTGTGTGTGTGTGTGTGTGTGTGTGCGCCACGTACACCACGTGTGTTCCCTCCGTGCGCGTCTTCATTCTGCCGAGTGATTTATATCCTCTTGCTCCTGTGGGTTTGGATGGAGATGGGGGGGGGGGGGGACAGCTGGTCAGGCCCTAAGAGGGTGTGTGTGTGTGTGTGTGTGTGTGTGTGTGTGTGTGTGTGTGTGTGTGTGTGTTCACTCATGCATTTGTGTGTGTGTGTGAGTGAATGAGTGAGTGGTTGCCACAGCTTATCTGTTCAGGATCCCTATGAAGCTGAATCAACACTTTAGCTTTGTCTTTGGTTTGGCCTTGCAGGCTTTGTGGGGTCTGTGAAGGACATTCAGCAATAGCAGAATGAAAAGAATGCAATTGACGGAGTTGTTATATTGACCATATCTAGTTTTTTTTGTTTTTAGAAAGATGCACAACATAATCATACAAATCCTCAGGTGCCTTTTTGCTTCTAGTTCTGCTTAGCCGTGGGCTTCCCTTTTTAGAGCTGTAAAGCTGAAATAGGAGGCCTTGGGTTTTTTTTTTTTTGAATCGCCACATTATTGTGGCTTAGCCTGGCATTAGCTTTTTAATAGCCATTATGTACATCTTTCAGACAACCTTTTGACCAATCTCTGCTCAACCTCTCCCCACTCTTCATCCCAGCTACATCAGTTTAATAAACACTCCTTATATTTTCATCCTGTGGTCAATCCCATCTGATCCCCTATTGTGACACCGTCGTCTTTACACATCCAGTGAATTAAGCCTTAAGGGATGAAGGAACAGAGCAGAGGCTCAGTCACTATCGATCCTCTATTACTCTCCCTCTTTCTGCCTGGAAAACCAGTTTCACTGTCAAACATATCCCAGTAAGACTTTGTAGGCAACATCATAACATGTCTTGACTGTGATGCTAAGATTGGTTTATCCTGAAGCTTCCTGCCGGTAGGTCTTCTTAAAACAAAATGCTTTATGCTGACTTATAAAATGTGTCTGTGAAGATAGCTAGTTGTACAGGTTAATCAGATTTCAGTCCCGGATTCCTATTTAGTTTACCATTCATAACTGTTCTTGTTATGTGTTATCGTCTCACAAGCTTCCTACCAACGGCATTCATCTATGAATCATTCTTTTTATGATGGAGCAGTTTGTTTTCTTCCTGCCAATAAGCCACTGGCCACTCTATTAAGGTCCTCTTCTGCACTTTCTCATTTAATTCTCATGAGGGTATTTTCCTGTGATAACTAAAATATCTGACTGTCATTATCCCTCTTTTTCACGACGGTCATTTGTGGCTCTCCAGCATGCAAGGCTAGTTGTGGAGCGGTGACCTCTCTTCTGTGAAAGAGCTCTCGAATGCAACCCTTTTCACCAAGCATTTGGCCCGTTGCGAGGGAGGCCTTAATTCAGGATGGCACACCCCACCCCCTCCATCCCCTAACCAGCAGAGTAACGAGCCAGTGGAGCAAAGTGGCTGGGGTGACCACTGTTGCTGCCTAATATCTACCTTTCAGCCCTCTCTGAGAGATAAAAAGAAGTAGAGGTGGCGTGGTGTAAAGAGGTTTTACACAAAGTTTATTGATTTAAGGCAGAAAAGTAGTTGTATAAGTTGTGGTTTTTGACAGATTTTTGAGGAAAACGGACTGGTTACAGAAAAGGTGTTAACTGCATCTGGCCCGCACTCATACCAGTTCCGCCCGCCAAACTGTATTTGGAAAACGGACAAGAGCATGGTTTAATGCTGAACCCCGGTTGGTGGAAGGGTCTGTGTGCCCGTGTTGCTGCCGAGTTGTCTGTGCGGCCCACCGCGTCGGCTCACACGGCAGCAATGAGGAGATGTAGCAGTGGTGGGTGGTTGAGGGCTGCAAGAGGCAGAATAAAAGGTTTATTTGATTCACAGGTCAATATATACACATTCTGTTGGCGTCTATCCTGCACCCCGATCCTCCAACTACCATGAGAAGCGCATTACTACCCCCCCCATCTTGTCTGTAATAGAATACTGAGTGGATTCTTTTTTTTCTGCTGTTCCACTCTATCTCTCTCACCTCCTCCCTCTCAACTCATTCGTTCTATTACTCAGCGCAGCTACAAAGGGAGGGAAGAGGTGTTGGGAGCTATCTGTGGGATAGCGCCTGAGAGAGGACAGAAGAAGCGGGGGTACTTTCTCCTCGCCTAGCAGCGAGTTTGCCTCGCAGTAGCAGAGGAGGAGCCAATACACGATCGGCAGGATCTGTTCCCTTGTCTTCTGCACTCAGTTTTGATTTGACCAAGTATGAGTGTTTGCATGTGATAATCATTTACTTCAAAGATCAGACTGCTCAGAACATGATTAGGTTTGCTGGCGGTTTTGCAGCTTTCTTCCCTCGGTCTCCCACTCGGTCGGCATCTCGCATTCTTCCATCCGTTTTGTTTTGATTTTGTCTGCCAAAGGAAACTTTGGAATCTTCTCTCCAGTTTGATCTTACACAGCTGTGTGAATTAACCCCCTCCAACACCACACACACGCACACACAACATACTAACATGCATGCACACTCATTATCTGGCCCTCTGGGGTTGTCATTTTGCACTATAAATCTTGTCCTTGCTGTAATGCCTTTTTTTGAGAGATTTTTTTAAAGAGCTGTTGGACACGTTTTCAATATGTCTATTTTTGGCTGTTACTCAACATTTTTATTGATAGTAAATTGTTTATATTTGCTGTAATATTCTGCTTAAATGTTTATTCATTTTAATCTTGTTATGTGAAGCACTTTGGGGGTGTCCTTGGGGTTGTTCTTATTCATTTAAATGAAAATCTGTATGAATTGACAAGAGTTGGTGCAGGAATATTGATTTTTTTTTTTTTTTTTTTTTTTTTTTAAAGCAATAGGCAGAGAGAAGCAGAGTGTGAGTCAAAGGTATTGTTCCCCCTGTGTTTAACCCTCTGCTCAATAGATGAGGGCTTTTATAATTCTCCTGGCTGCGTGATTTCCTCCAGGCCTCACAGCAGGGAGCTAGAGTGCATGGTACACTGAGGGAAGGGCGCCAGAGTCTGGGCTGAATGTCTGGCCGGCCTCCCCTGGCCCTGGATCAAACATCACAAGGCTGGGGGCAGGGGGGGGGGGGGGGGGGGGGGCACCAGCCAGCCCTGGAAATCACAACCTGTGATCGTCAAGGAGAAGAAATCCAAGAGGATAGATATAATTAAATTAGGCACTATCTCAAGTGGAATATTCACAGTGACGGCCTACCGATCTCTGTCGAAATACCCCTTCCTACAAAATGCAGCTCCTGAAAAAGCACATCACAAAGGCTGATGCAAGCCTTTGCTGTTTTTAGATTTAATTGTTTGAGAATAAGAATAGGAAATGAGGTAACCACTTGTTGAGCGTGTGCGTGGGGAGTAAAGTTAGATTGCTGTTGGCGCATCTGGTTCCTGGCTGCATTATGGGGAAGTTACTGGATCTATCTCGCTATAATGTGAGTCAGATACATTTAAGTGAGAAACATTGACCTGTAAAATGTGCATTTTTGCAAATACTGTTCCTTCTGGTCACTAAGTCATCTGGTGTTCTTGTTACCCAGCTGTTATGACGTCTATTCACTAAATTGAAGTAGTCATAAGAAACTGGTAAGCTCTCTCAACTTGTCGGCCCATTTCCTGACAGTAGCTCAGTTATTTAACCATTGTCGACAATCATTTTTGAACAAACACCCCCAAACGTCCCTGAAATCAAGAGTGGAATTTCATATTACTCATAATGTTCAGTCATATATGACAGTTGTTTTTACTTCTAGTTTTAGTTCCTGTCGTGTTCCTGAGGAGAAGTGATACGTGAATGTATTATACGTCTTATTAATGCACAGAATAGATAGTTAAAGCAACAAAATGCACTGACAAATATGACCAAAAGAAGTGAGCATTAGCAGGTATAGATCGGCTTATGCCGGTGTAGTGTGTTCCATCATAATGATTTATCCTGACAATGTGTTTCTTGATGTTGTAATGTTTCTAATAACAAAAATGTCCATAGCATGTCTGAAGATTATTCAGAGTAACCGGGACACTGTATCTCTAAATACACATTGCTGTTGAATTTTCAGATTTAAACTTTTAGTGCTATGAGTAGCACCAAAAAGGTTTTCATTCACCTCCTTTGATTGGGGTGGAAGATAATGCTATGGGTGTGTTTTGGATGATTTGACAGTACAACTACACGAGCTAAACTACAAAAAACTACTACTACAAAATGTAAATGCTTGTTTTGAAGAGATACACCATGTGTGTTGTCTCTAGACGTGAAATCGGCAGCTAATTTGCAGGTCACGAAGGAAATTGCAAGTCTTTCCAGGAAAAGGCACAACCAGCAATGTTGAGCATTGACCACACTCAGGGTGGGCTGCATGTCTGATGACGGACTAGATCTTTGACTCAGAGGTTTATTGTATTGCGTGAGAAATCACTCTAATTTAGAGCAACTTTGATACAGTGCGTTAGTGTGAGAAACTTTTGATCTATCTCAATTCATTTGGTTTGCTATACTGCCAACATTAATGGATTCATTCCGTAGACGACTACCAGACAGCCGAGTGACTCAATAAGGAAACCCATAGCATCTAAATGTAAGTGCGCCAACCAAAGATCTCTCACATTGGTGACATAGCTATACCTCCTCCGCCTATGCAGCTTACACTGGTATGTGGTTGACATTTTTTGAGCTACCTTTCTTCTCTGTGCTTGGGCCTAAATTCATTTATTTATCTTCGTATCCAGGCTTTCTTTAGTGTCCACTTACCAGTGATAGAGTCTGCAATACATGTGTGGGCGCCTCTCTCTCTCTCTCTCCTGTGAGTTGCTAGCTACACTGATGCCATCTAATCGCCTCTCATGCATCACCTTCATTCTTCGTCCCCACTGTACCAACGCCATTATTCACCTTTTTCTCACACTCTTTTGCACCTCTATCTACACTGCCTGCTCCATTGCTTTTGCACACAATCTTTCCTTTACCTTGTCTCACTGTTCTTATACTCTCATTCTCGGGCCCCCTAGGCCTCAGAGACTTTGCCTTTGTGTGCGATAGTGGAGTGAGTGGAGCAAGGGGTGTGAGGGTTTTGTCCCAAGCTGTGAGGTGAAAATCATTTCTTAATTGCCTCTTGTCGTTTTTGTGCCAGCGGTTGTGCCAGGGAATGAAGTCCTGGGCCTGCATTACAACTCCCCATGCAGAGGAACTCCCTAGCCTAAGCCCTGGCTTTGTTTTATAACGTTTTCTGGCTACAGTATAATCTACACGCACACGCACACACATGCACACGCACGCACACAGAGGCACAGGCTTTTAAAAGGCTTAAGATGTTGGACACAGCAGAATACAGAGAAAATAGGCTTTGGATGTAGCACTATGAGGTCTAGGTGAACTGTAAATGAGCAATTGTGCTGCATTGTAAAGCGAGTGTACTTCAGTGCGAAGCACAGTACGTGTTGGATGTTGGTTTCATTATTGTCTGGCATCCTGACTGACATTTGTGAACACGTCAAGCTGCTTTTATCTTGTGCTTTTAATCTCACATATTTTGCATTGTAAAATGTTGTGTATACATTGTACAACAGCAGCTTCTGATTCCTGCCACATCTCACAGCTGTCATAACTCTTGTTTCCTGCAAGACTAGTTTGTAAGCTAAAAATGGTCTTATCATTTATGGCTTCCCTAACTGATTTTCTTTTCTGTTTTTTTTTTTTTTTTTTTTTTTTTTATGCGAAAAAGTGTAATCTGGTTTCAAATCTAGTTTTGGTCTATTAAACATAGGATGTAAGCTAGATTCAAATGTAGATATCTCTCTGGCCACAGCTATTTTGGAAATTGAACCTGGAAAGACACATGGCATTTTGCTTTAGTTGTTAGATCTAATGTCTGTCTTTTACCATTTTCTTACTGGAGATTAGAATATCATGTGTGTCTACTGAATGTGCTCTCTGAATGTGCTACTGAATGTTTGACCTGTATGTACGGATCTGGATGTCAGGTCAATCTTTGACTGTTGCAGTTCAGAAACGAAGTCAGGAACTTACTTTATTGTATTTGAAACATTTGTAACATTGAAGTCTCATCCCTAATCAATGCACAGTGTTTACTCCAGCTCAGGAGGAAGGGTTGCAAAGCCGGTTTGGGCAAGGACCACGGAGACGTCACTGTGACGGTCTGAAAGGGGTTCTTGTGTGACCGGGGTCAGGTCCTGGTCCTCCCTTTCCTGTCAACTGTTAGTGGAGGGCTGTGGTGGCTTCTATTAACCACCACACTAACTGGTAATCTTATCTCCCTGACAATCTGCATTAGACTCAGCCTGCTGCCAGTTAACCCTTCGCAGGCCACAGCACAGGCGTAGTTTTTCTTTCGTCCCCAGAGGTGCAACGCTGTATGTTGAGAGGAAGTGCTGTCGTTTTGGGTTTGAACTTTGGCTTGTTGAAAAGGCACAAACAGAGTTTGAGTGGCGGGTCATATTCTGCACAGGATCAGTCTGTCATAGCTGCTTGGACATAGAAGGAGCTTATCTCTCTCTTGCCTCCTCCGCCTGTCAACTCATAAAGAGGACGTGCCGTATGAATTTCGGAGCGTGCTAGTTGCATAGACGCACAACACCCGATGATCTCCATAAAATCCGTCTCCCACTCTTCCTCCCTCAGCCTGTCTCGCACCCACTCCTCTTTAATTTTACCCGGCTACAATATCCTACCCAGGCCCTGATTGTTGTTTTCTGAGAGCTGGAGCTGTGTTGTTGTAACATAATCATTTAGTCTCCCTCCCGTGGTTCTGGCAAGCTGCACGCTGAAATCTATCCTCTGCTCATTTTTATGGGGAAGCGAATTTGTTGCAGCTACTGCGACTGCTGCTGGCTCACCTTTTTTTACGCTGTATTTACTAGTGTAGATGGATATCTCGCCTGCAAAACATTTCAGAGATGACACATGTTATATGCACATTTAATATACCCCAGAGGTCACGCTTGTGAATTTGATTAGCGCGGCTGAAATATGATGGTTGTGATATCGAGCGACTTGGCCTATATTGAATTTTTAATCTCAGTGTCGACTTTGGCTTACATGACATGCCATTTCTCCTGATCACTGTTGTTGGAACTGGAACAAGAAAATTGTTTAGTGTCTCATTGCATTAAATTAGTATAGTTCAACGTGACAAGTCAAAGGCTTGTTTTTTAAGGTTAACACAGAGCCCTCATTGTGGTATTGTTACTGGAAAATACAAGAGGTTGTTGTAGCAAATACGTGAGCTTTTTATTTTTTTTAACTCAGGTCAGACTTGTTGTCCCTGAATGAATGTCAGTTTAGCCTCATGGCGTATCTTCTCGAGTGGAGCTAGTGGCCAAGGTGGTATCATGGGAAATGAAGCTGCTTGTTCTCTCAGCATCCCCGCCATTCCCTCCTGTTGGTTTCACACAAACGCCCTCGCCCTTTGCCACAACTTGTTTTTTTGTCTTTGTCATGTTCCTGTGAATTTACAACTGGACATGTGAACCATGAACTTCTGTCAATCATCATTCCACGCAAACCATATACCTTTTTTGTAAACGCACACACAACTTTACATCTTTCATTCACTTGTTTTGTTACTGCATCCGTAGCACACGGCGCCGTAACATGACCGGGATAAGATATTATTGTTTCAGCCTCAGGAGTGAGCCTGTTGACATGAGGCCCAGAATTGCTAGTGTGCCTGTGGTTGCAAGTTCATAAGGATGTTTAAAATAATTTTTCTGTCATTTGTCTCCTCCTGCAAAGAGGATTTATTTTTTATTTTTTTGTAGATTTTCCATGCAAAAATGTCAGCTACTTTTAGCTTTTGTTCCATCTTCCTACTTCTCTACTAAACAATGTCTGAATGTTTCTTAATTGCAGATCTCCAAGCTAGCACAGTTCATCATTCTCTCCTCTCGTTAGTGAAAAGCTTGGCATAAAATATAATCATTCTTTTCTTTGGCACTGCAAGAACACCAAATGATATTGGCGAGGAATTGATCAAGTCCCTTGTAAATGTGTCTAGTGCTCGACAGCCAGTTTGCATAGGATTTCCATAAACGAGGGTGTTGATGTATGAATAACTTGTCAAATGGTTTGATTTATGAAGGCAGCTGTCACTCACTGGTGGAGTCTATTCTGAGTGTGCCCAACCTGACCCATCCAGCGGCTGGCTGAGTGGCTGATTGAATGATTGGCTGACTGATAAACAGCGCAAGGTTATCAAGTTGTATCTATCCCCCCTGCTTTCTTTTTTTCCGTTCCTCTTACTGCAGCTATTTTCAGGAGCGGACTGTTTATTTGTATTGTCTCTTCAGAGGAGAAGAACGTTGCTCCACACAAGACTTCACTTTCCTTATAGGGGAAAATGTTCTCCATGGCAAGTGCGTGAATGGATATCCATGGACAGGATGCAATGTCTTTTTCCTTCGATTTCTCTTTGTTCCTTTTCTGTCCCTTCT